>VYZX01022728.1:258461-779056 GCA_013401335.1 Brachypteracias leptosomus
GAGTGGGGCTGGGAAGGGGCTGCTGGGCGGGAGGGGAGCGGGCCCGGCTCCGGGCGGGGGGGGTCCCGGGAGAGCCCCGCTTGGTGCCGGTGCAGCGGGGACGGTGGGAGGGGAGCCGAGTGCCCCCGGCCCGGGCAGAGCGGGGGTCCGCCGGGCAGCCGGAGCTGCTCCCAGCCCTTTTCTGGCTCCTCACCTCCTCGTCCCGGTGTGCAGCGGGTGGCTCCCGGCCAGCCTCGCCCGGCAAGGCTCCGGCACAGCCGGGAAGCTCGCCCGGCCGGGATGGGGGGCTCCCAGCACAGGGGGCTCTCCTCCCTTTCCCTGCAGCTCAACTGGGGCCGGGGGGCTGTGGGTGCTGGGGGCTGCATGTGCTGGGGCTGTGCCCGAGCTGAGCTCAGCCTTGGGGACACATGTGCTCAGCCTTGGGGACACGGTGGTCCCAGCCCAGCTCTCCACGCTGTCCCCAGGCACCGGGGTCCATGGCCAGTCGTGGGGGTGAGGGGGGAGCAGGATTTGCTGTGTGCTCTGAGCTGGGGGGACGTGCTGGCCTTGCCTGAGCCCCCCATGGGGTGGGTGTTTGTCTGTCTGCCCATTGCCAGACGGCCCCGGGGAGCGGCACAGTTGGGGCCGACATCTGTGCTTCAGCTCTGCCTGTCTTCACTTCGCTCCCTGGCACAGTCACGGTGCCAGTCAGGTCCCTCCGTATCTCTCCGTGGTTTTCTCCCACTGCCTTGTCTCTGTATTCTCCAGTGTGTTTTCTTGGAGGGGAAACTGAGGCAGGAGGGAGGGAAGCAGCAGAGCCCTCTCCTGCTCATCCTCAGGCTCAATCCCACGCCTCGCCCTGGGTTGTTTTTTCCTGCCAAGTGATGCCAAGAGCCAGGGGGAACCAAGGGCGTCCTGGGACACAGCCCCCGGCGGTGTCTGCCCGGGGCTCTGGAGCCGCCCGGCTCCTCCTGGCATGTCTCTGGCACGTCCCTGGCCTGGGGCTGCGAGTGTGGCTGGTGGTGGAGCTGTGGGGTGGCTGTCTGCGACGTGTGGTGCCAAGTGGCATGGTGGCAGTGGTGGCTGTGGTAGTGATGGCCACGGTGGTTGACGTGGTGGCTGTGGTGGCCATGATGGCTGCGCCAATGTTGGCCATGGTGGTGGCCGTGGTGGTGGCCGTACCGAGGACGATGGTGGCGCTGGGCAGGCACTGTCTGCAGTGGTGATCCCCCCAGCACTGCCCACCCAGCCCCATGCACGTCGTGACCCCTTGGTCCCCCCAAGGGTGCCCATGGGCACGCTGGGGCTCCGAGTCTCCCCACTCCCTGACAAAGTCCCAACCTGCCGGTGGCCTTTGATGTGTGGCAGCTCCAGACAGGGCTGGCAGGGCGGGCAACTGCTGCTTGTCCCGCTGCACAGGTCGGACGGGGACAGGGTGCTGCGAGTCGGGCTGGAGAGCAGGGCAGGGCACCTGGAGACATGGGCCACCCAGGCTCCATCACACCCTGCCGGGTTTGGGGCAGGATGGGGAGGTGCTGTCAGGGGTGGCACAGGGTGGCCGATGTGGTGTGCCCAGGGCTGGGGGTGCTGAGCCCACCGCCACCCCCGGAGCCCTCTCCCCCTCCACGGTGTCAGTGCTGCCAGAACAAAATGTCAAACCATGCAAATGAGGCTGCGGGAGCAGCTGATTGAAGGGCCCTGCCCCGCCCCGGAGTTGCAATCAAATATGCAAATGGCTCCTGAGGAGGCTAGTGAAGGCTATTAATAGCGGGGGCTGAGGCTGGGAGGAAGCGTGGCGTTCCCGGAGAGGATGAGGATGGGGGCTGAGCTGGCTCTGCTTGTCCTTCTGCCAGGCACGTGCCACCCAGGCAGGCACCCACCTCTGCCAGTGCCCGGACAGGGGGTGGGGTGGTCCCAGGTGTTGCTTTGGCCACCTTGACCTTTCATAGGGTCATGCAAAGGTGTCCACCAACACCACTCATCATGCCCAACATCCCTGAAACCCCCTTGGGGAATCGCATCTGCTGAAAACGCCGGGTTGAGACTTCCCCCTTGGGGACTCGAACCTCAAAGGAGGAGGAGTTGGGTTCCCAGGGGACCCGGGTGCTGCCTGGGGGTTGGCTGTGGTTTGGGGGAGCTTGGTCTGAAGCAGACATCACCATTTAGTGGAGGGGCTGGGGAGAGCTCCTCCTGGCCCCACATCCTTCCTTCATCCTCTGCTTCCATCTCCCTTTTCTCCCCTGGTTTCCTTCATCACCGTCGAGGCAGAGGACGTCCCTTTCCTGCCAGCTCTGGTTCCCACCATGGCACTGGTGGGGTCTGTGCTGTCCCCAGTGTCCCCAGCTGGCTGGGGGGGGCTCGGTGCTCGTGACCCCCACTGCAGCCCCTCTGCCCCATCTCGGGGGCTTTGGGAGCCAGCAGCACTTGACCTTTTTAGAGAATTGTGGAACTAAGGCTGGAGACAACAGTAACTAATTATTTAAAATCTGAAACTGGAATAATTAGCCCAATTAACAGTCTCAGGTGACGTCTTATTCCATCTGATAAGGGCCTGAGGAAGAAGGAAGTTAATTAACCCATCAGCCTGACGTTTGTAGGTCACCGCTGGCTCTGGCACCGGCACCATCCAGGCGGGAGCAGGGGTGGGATGTCCCGCTTGGCACAAGGGGTCTGAGTCTCTTGGGGGGTCTCAGTGCAGGGAGAGAGGCTGTGGATGATCCCAGGCACCAGCCAGGGGAGATGGGCTGGAGGCTGGTGGGTGGGGGGAGAAGGTGCTGAGGCCCGAGGCCGGGGTGATGGGCAGGGGTCCGGGGCTCGGTGTCCCCCAGGAGCGGTGCCAGCGCGGGTTGCCAGCCAGGCAGCAGCTGTAGGCCTTTAAGGTTGCTGTGGAAACGGTGCTGCTCGGTACCGGGAGGAGCCTCCTGCTTTCCAGGCAGGGCCCCCCCATCACTGCAGGAAGGGGGACCCCAACCCTGGGACCCCACCAACCCCTGTGTCTGGGGAGGACCATGGCAAGGACACGGCTGTGCCCATGTAGGCGGGTGGCATTGGGTGTGCAACCCCCTCTCCAGCCTGAACCCCCCAGCCCCAGCTTGTCCTTGGCATGTCCCGTGATGCCAGGCAGGGCTGCCCACACCTGGACACACACGCACACACGTGCATCCTTGCACAGCGTGGGATGCCAGCATGCAGACCTGTCTGGGCATCACAGCCATGCCCCCATGCCCCCCGGGACCCTGTCCTCACACCTCCACTGTCACATGTTGCCAGCACCGGAGTGTGCCCATGTGCACATGGACCCGCCTGCGCCCCAGCCTGGCACCAGTGCTGCGGTGCCCACCCTCCCGGCACGGGGCCCACGGGGTGTGGAGCGTGCCAAGGCAAGAGCCCCCGGCCACAGCCCCGTGGGCACCTCGCTGAGGCCTCGGTGCCGCTCTCAGCTCCTGGAGTTTTAATGAGGTAAATTGTATAAAAAGCTCCGTTTGCCCTAAATGCCCATCCCTGCGTGAAGCTGCGGCAGCGCAGCCCGGGCATACCCCAGGAGCTGGGCAGGGGCTGGGCACACGCTCCGGGGCTGGGCACGTGGCAGCGGCAGGAGGAGGAGGAGGAGGACGAAGGCGTTTTAGCACATTTTGCAATCATTTCCCTCCTCCCCCCCCTCCAAGTTTAAAGCTTACCTCAGCGGCTTATCAGCCTCCAATCTCATTAAATCAGGCAAATTGTAGCATCTGATATTTTATGGAGATTAAGGTGTGCGCCCAGACTCTATAATTATCAGCAAGGATGTATTTACAATACCTTGTTGCTAGTAAACAAAAAATAACTTCAGATCAAAGCACTTTTACAGGGAAATAAATCTGACAGTAGAGCCCCGCGGCGTCGAGACGTTGGCGCTGCCCGTGGGTAGTGCTGGGGGACACGGGGGGGGGCTCGGGGATGTCCCTGGTCCCACGTGGCTGATGTGGCTTCCATGTGCCAGTGAGTCACCAGGATGGTGCCAAGGATGTCACCAGGATGATGCCCTGAGCCTGGGTCTCCCTTGCTGGCATCTCCCATGGCTGCTTGGTGGTACCCACCACTCCAGCCATGGGATTTCCCCCCGGTGCTGACACAGGACTGGGATTTATTGGTGTGTGAGTGGTGATGGCAGCTCCTTGCCCCTCGTTTTTTCCCGGTGCTGGGAGCTCTGCGGATTACCGGTGCGGTGACGCTGGTTTATTGCTGCTGGAGGTGGATTTATCGGCGCGGCGAGGCCAGGGCTCGCTGCCGGTGTAAATCAGCGTGGCCAGCACAAGCCCAGGCGTGGTGGCTGCTTCCCCCCCCACCCCAGCCAGGGTGTTCCAGCCTCCCCGGGGGTTTTTTGGGCTGCATATCCCAGCTCGGCTGCCTGGGCACAGCTGCCCCTTTTCCATCTCACTCTCGTGCCAGCTGAAACGAGAATAAAATGGTGATAATGCTGCAGACGTCCTCTGGAAAGGGCTGTGAGGCAGATGAAAAGCCCTACTTAAGAGTGAGGCTATTATTATTAATAACTTGGAGCGAGGCTGTAAATTCAGCCTGCACAGCTATTGCGGGAGAGGAACCTGCTGCTGGGATGGATCCCAGGCTGCCGGGATGCAGGACAGGGATGGGGACAGGGATGGGACAGGAGAGCCCAGCCCTTGGAGCAGCATGGTCAGAGGTGGCAAAACCTCTTGGCAGATTCTGGCTGTCTGGGCTCACTGGGATGATTTCTCAGCTTTTCTGGAATGGTTGGAGGTGTGAGGGAGGGGACCCAGAGCATGGAAAGGAGGTGGCTGAGGTTTGCAGCAAGGCTGAGGCCTGGCTGAAGCTCAGGACAGGGGTGACACGGGCTGTGAGGAGTGTGGACAAGGCTGGACATGGGGAGAGGGGCTGCAGTGCCCACAGCTGGCACAGGGCTGAGCTGGGCAGGACCCGCCGTGGCTGCAGGCAGGCTGTGCCCATCTGGGGAGTGTCCCTGGGAATATTACACCTCGGCAAAGGTTGCATTAGAATAAAAATAACCCACTGCCATTCGGCGCCTGCAGCCAGGTCAGCAAACCCTGAAGAGCTGCCACAGCTCCTGCTTCACCTCTGGCATTGTCACCCCACGAGCTGTGCAACTGGAGCACCCACTGGTGCCACCACCCTGGGGCTGGGGGTACCCAGGATGGCAGAGCTGGGTGCAGGGCTGGGCAGGGGGTCCTGTGGAGGTGTGAGGTGCCAGGGCTGCAGCCACGGGCTTGTGGTGCTGCCTGCGCCTGGCTTGGGAGCTTCTGTGGAGGGAACGAGCTTTGATATAAATATCTTTTTGCTCAGCACACGACCTACTTTCCAGACAATGCCATTAGCCTCCCGACTCCCTCATTCATCTTCGCTGTCCTCCCCCAGCCCGCCCCGCGGTGGCACCTGCGCTGGCATGGCACACCCGGGCATGGCACAGTGAGGCAGGATGGGCACCCGGCTCGGTGGCACCCATGGGGACCCCTGTGCTGGGGCTCGGGGACAGCCAGCAGCCCCATCCCCATGGCAGAGGGCTGGTCCCTGCCCCTGCTCTGGCCTTGCAGGGGGTGGCCAGGTCCCCTTTGGGGTGTCTCGACCTCATCCCAGATGGTGCCCAGCTCCATCATCCCTTCCTGCTGCCTCCAGCCCCATTCCCTGGCACAGCCCATGGCCTGAGCAGCAAACGGGACATCCAGGGACATCCTCATCCAGGGACAGCCTTGTTGGGGACATCCTCATCAGGGCAGGGAACGAAGCAGGCAGCAGCCAAGCGTTGGCTCTGGGCTGGTCCATGGGCAGCGTGCGGGGGCCAGGGCCCCTCCTGAGCCCCCCCCGGAGCATCCCTGGCTCTGGGGCCACGCACGTGGCTCATCTGGGGACGATCCCATGGGAGCTCCCACATGGCAGCAGGGGCTGTGCCGTGCGGTTGGCAGCTGGCAAGCGGCTGCTGGGATTAGGGGCAGGGTGGGCAGAGGATGCCCGGTCCCACTGGCATGGGGCTACCCAGCCCCCAGTGACAGTCCTGGCATTAGTTTTCCCCGGAGAGCTGGAAACTCCTCCTGGGAGGCATGGCAGCCCCTGTGCCCACTACTGAACACCTCCGTGTGCCCCTGGGCCAAGCCCCCCACTCATCCCCTGCAGCTAAAATTAAATATTCAATTTGTATTGCTGGTAAATCCTGTAAATCTCTTTTATCTCTAAGCTCGTGTAGCAGGAATATCAGTGGTGTAATCTCTGCAGGGGCCAGTCCCACTGCCCTTCGCAGCCCCCTGGCTCCAACCGTGATCTCCTTTCCCCACGTCTTTCCATGGGATGCTCTGGAGGCTGATGGTGGAGCAGGACCTGGTGCCTGTGACAGAGCACCCCATGGAGGGCACCCCATGGAGGGCACCCTATCACAGAGCATCCCATAAAGGGCACCCCATGGAGGGCACCCCATGGCAGAGCATCCCACGGAGGGCACCCCATGGCAGGGTACCCCACGGTACCCACCTTGCCCACGCTGTGATGGGGATGCCAGTGCCCAGGTGACCATCGTGGTCCCACCAGAGTCCCCTCCACCCTCGCTGTGCCCCCGAGCTGTGTTCCCCCCTCTCTCTGCCCCTGCGCCGGGCCCGTGCTAAGAGCATTGTGCAGAATTATGTATTTAAATATTTAGGTTTTCATCAGCTTTGCAAATTAAGCCCATCCATTAAAGTGGCAGTTTGGGTGCTCCACTGGTGAGCTGGGCTGTGCTGTGCCCTGGGCTCGCTGTGCCCATCCCAACCCTGGCTCTGAGGGACCCAGGGGTGGGATGCAGCCTGGGAACAGGGCACGGAGCATCCCTGCTGGGGCAGGGACCAAGGGCTGGGCTTCCTCACCATTCCCAGGCCCTGCTTGCTGGAAACACTGGTCCCTGCAGCCCTGGCAGGGGGGGGTCAGGGATCATCGCTGCTGCCACGCTCGGCGCTAACACCATGCCACCCCGAGCTCACCAAAGCAGCTTTGGAGTGATCCTGGCTTAAGTCATTACACTGTGTGGCTGGGGAGATAAGTGGCTTTTTAAGCCCAGGCAGCATGTCCTGTCCTGCTGGCGGGGTGGGCTGTGAGTGAGTGGGGAGGGGGAAATGGCACAGGGAGGGGAAACGGGGTTTGTTTGGCACCGCTGCCAGCTGGGGACCCTGGCACAGCCAGCAGGGGGGTGCTGTGACCCCAAGATGCCTGGAAGAGGTCCCCTGATGGGGGCAGGTCTGACTTCTAGAGATGTCCAGAGGCTGCTGCCCACCTGGGGCTCTGCTGGGCACTGGAGTGAGGTGCCCGGTGGGCAGAGCCCCAGGGTGAGCGTGGTGTGGGAGGATGCCCCTGCTCATCCCTTCCCTTTGCTGCAGGTGAACATTGGGTGCGTTGGTCTCGTGTCAGCTCCCCAGGTCACCTGCGTGTCCCCTCTTTCCACCCAGCACTGGAGGGGCACCAGGGGGTTGTGCCAGCTGCTGCCAGCCCCAGGCAGCACAGGCAGATGTCGGGTGCGTCCGTGCAGCAGAGCTGTCTGTGGGCATAACCGGTGATGGGTGAGCATCCATGTGGTGCAGTGCCCATGAACCCTGCTCCAGCTGGCACGGGCTGGGGTCCCCAGGGCCCTGCCTGGCCTGGGGGTCCCTCCACAGTGGTCTCCTGACCCAGTTGGCTGCGCTCCTGCTGCTCTGGCCATGGGGTCCCAGCTCTGGCAGTTGGTACCATGTGTCATGTCCTGGCTCCTGCTGGCAGGATGAGCATCGCTGTGGGGCCAAGGGGGCTGGAGGTGCCTGTGTCTTGGGGCAGCTCACCCCTGCCAGCCCTGCCTCTTCCCGTGCCCGCCTGGGGATACTGGCACAGCCCCTTCCCTGTGCCACTTCTTTCCTTCTCAGCCAACTTCTTTGCAGGCTCTGGCTGGTGGCCCCGGCTGCTCCCGCTTGTGCAGGGCTTTTGAAGAAGTGGCTCTTCAAGATCCATGTGTGGGCTTTTCAGGGATGGAGCACCACGCTTCCTCCTCCCTTGGCGTTGTCCTGGCAGCTCCGGGATGCTCTGCCAGCCTCGCCCGCCCCGCCACAGGAGCGTGGCTCTTGTCCCAGGGGAATCGGCTCCAGGGACTGGGTGGTGCTGGGCTGTGGGTGCTGGGCAGGGGGTCCTGCTCCCCCTGCAGTGGTGCCAGCAGCTGGCGGTACCCACGTCGTGCCGGGGAGTCCCGGTGCTGGCGGCCGTGCCGGGATCCCTGGCAGCTGGGGCGCGTCGCCGCCGTATTTCCTCGCTCTGCTGCGGGAGTAATTGCTCAGATGGGGACTTGGGGCAACTCCCGTCCCTCTCCCGGCATGGTAATGAGTCAAGAAGACTCAAAGACAAATGGCTCATTAAGAAGCAGTGCTGCATTGCAGGATTTTTCATCCCACCAACCGCTGCATCAGCAGAGGCAGCACCTCTTGCGCTCGCTCTCCCCAGCCCTGGAGAAGGAGCTGTCAGGCAGCCAGGACCCGTGCCAAAATTAATCATCTGCTTAATAAGCTGCCCCTCCCGTCGAACGGCCCGTCCCCAGCCTCCTGGCACTCTGAGCAGCCCTGCTGGGCTCAACCCTTGGGTACCCCAGGTTTGGTGCCCATGCTTGGTGAGAAGGGATGTGCTAGGGCAGGGCTGAGCTGGGGGAGATGCCCCCTGGCATCGGGGTGCCAGGATCCCCCAGCCTGGGTGCTGGCCGTGCTGGGCAGAGTGATGCTGCCAGCCCCTCTTGATGGCCTCCATAAACCCTTCTTGCTCCTCAGTTCTTCAGCTGGGATTTATCCTTCAGGACTTTTTAAAAATCTTGCCTCACCTAGCTTACAGCAGTGCCTGGATGGTTCCTGCTCTTCAGAACCCTCTCTGGGCAGTGCCCGCCTGGTTTTCTTTCCTTATCAGTTCTTGGCTTTGATTTCCTGATTGTATTGAGCACGTTTGCTGTGATCTTTGTGTCCTGCTCCTTCCTTCCCCCTTCCCCATCCCCTTCCCCTGGCCAGCCCTTACTTCCCGGGCTGACCAACTTCTCCCTAATCACTCTCTTCCTTGCCTGACACAACTAATGAACCATCCATGAGCTGCTTTCAGCTAATTCAACTTCAAGAAAATAATGACTCGGTGCAGAATTATGTACTAAATTAGGCGAGCTCTTACTAAGCCCCTATTTTTTTTTTTTCTTTTCCTAGGCTGAGTAAATTTTACTAATACAGCCTAATAAAATAACAGAGCAATTAGTAATAAAATAAAATGTTTGCTTTCCACAATCCCTCTCACTTACAACGAGTTGGGAAAAAGTAAATAGATTAAAAGCACGGTGGAAGCGACCTGGCGGTATTCCATATTTATTCTCTTCCGATGACTGTAGATCAAATTTGCTCAGCTCCTAAGTGGGAAGACCACTTTATTTTATTTTTTTTTTGCCCAGGCTCCAGCTTGCACGTGGTGCCGGGAGCTCACGCTGCGTGTTTGTTCTCTGCTGCTTTCATCCTCAGCTATAAAGAGCCCCAGCAGCACCCGCACCAGCAAAACCTCGTGCTAATTTGTGGAGCAGAATGGGCCGAGATCGCTGCTCTGCCGGGCTGGCCGCTGGAAAAAATCCCTTTTCTCTCCCCGGAAAGCCAGGGTGGCAGGAGGAGGCTTTGTGGAGGATGTTGCCCGATCGGGAGCAAATCAAAGTTGATGGCGAGGCGGCTGCTGGGCCAGTTCTGGTGCCCGCTGGCAGGGAATTGCATAAGAGGATGGGGCTGGGGATGGTTTTGGGGCAAAACACGTGTCCTTGGTCGTGCACTGCCTATGAGGTGGCCTCAGGGGAGGAGGGAAGGCTGGGCTGCCAAAAAAACACACCGGGCGTTGGGTCAGGCTGCGTTTGGGAGCATCACCCTTGTTCTTCCACCCTGGGCTTCATCCTCCTCGTGTCGCTCCCCACAGAGCCTGCTGCCCCCAGGAGACCCAGCGTGGAGGAGCCAGCAGCAGCCGGGGCCATGAGGACAGCATCCCCCTGAGCACCGGGCGGTGAGTGCCACCTTCGCTGGGGGCTGTTTGGAAAGGGTGGAGGGCTGGGACCCTCGGGGTGTGGGGATATTGACCCCAGCTTTCAAGGTTTGACCTGGAAATGTTGGGAAGCCCATCCTTGGAGTGGTTTGTCAGACCCAGGTGTTGTGGTGGGGTTTTGCTGTCCCATCAACTCCTCAGTGGTGGTCCTGGGGCTGGATGAAAGCTGGGGGTGACCCACGGGGTCCCGGAGGAGTTCAGGGTCCTGCTGGGGCTGTCCTACATCCTTGGGCTTCATCACGGTGCTGCCTCCAAGGCAGAGACCTCACTGGGTGGCTGCCAGGGAGCAGAACAGCCTCTGCCAAGTGTCCCCATGGGAAATTAGGCAGGAGGCTGAATTTTGGTGTGGCTGGCAGCACCGGGGCTACGAGCCCCTCTCCTCCCTGGGCTGACTCTCCTGGTGGGGAGAAATACAATGGGAGCAGACGTCGGAGGGAAGGTGGTGCTGGGGGGATTGCCGGTGGGAGTTTCTCCAGGCTTTGGGTGCAATAAAGGCAAGAAGTGAGTTATTTGTAATGGTAATTATGCTCTTCCAGTTTATCCTAGCACATAATTGTGTGGGCGGTAGGTTCCCACTGGTGGTAATTACCCTGGTGTTAAATGGCACAAAATTCAGCCAGTCTGGGTTTTTCTCCCTCTTTTTGAGTCTGTGGCTCAGTGGCACCAACCCCCTCCTTGGGAGGTCTGCACAGCAGGAGTGGCCGTCAGCAGGACACAGCTCCAGCTCTCAGCCACCACCAACCGTGCCCATGAGCCATCCTCTGGCCAGCTCCTCATGCCCATGTGGCATCCTCCTGTCTGTGCTGCCTACTCTGGATGGGGTTTGGCAGCTTCTCCTGCCCTCTGCATGTGGACGTCTCTGCTGGGACATGTGGAACTCAGGCTGTTCTGAGACCCACGAGATCACTCCTGATCCCTTCCCCATCCCCAGGGTGCTGGCAGGGGTCTGGCTGATCCCTGCCCAGGGCGTGGGCACCTCCGTGGCTTTGGTGAGCTGGTGTTCACCAGGACGTAGCATCCTTCCCATGGCATGTCCCATCCTCTGGCTCTGCCCACAGCCCCGGTGCTGTCTCGCTGGCACAGCAGCAGATCCCAGCTTTGTTCCAGTCCTGCACCTGCCGAGCACAAAAGCCTCCAGGCTCGCGGGGACGGGCTGCTCAGCTATTTTGACTCCCTCTCCTCGGCACACAGCAATATTTGGATCAGCTGAGAGCTTCTCTCCCCAAGCAGGAGATGATAGCTCAGCCCAGGGAGGCTGGGAGCCCGTCTGTCCGCCCGTCTGTCCGTCCTGCTGCCGGCTCGATCCCAGGGCAGAGGATTCAGCCCCTTCCCACGCTGCTGTGCCCGCTCCTCGTGGCAGCTCTCCCGGGAGCAGAGAGGCATTTCTTCTTGTTGGCTGCAGCATCCTTCAGTGAAGATGCAGCAATTAGGGAGCCTCGTTAGAGCAGGAGCGTGATTGCGAGGGCGGGGGGAGAGGCTCAGGACCGAGCCATCCAGCCTTGAAGCCGGGAAGGAACGTGGTGGCAGAGGCTGATTAGGGCAGACACGTTCCCTGGGAGCTGCCGCAGCCCCGTCTGCCGCTCGCCCCCGCATCCCTTGGGGTCTCAGCCCCTCTTCCCTCCTGGGGCTCCTCAGGATACATGGACACCCCTCCCCATGCATCCCTGTCCCTCTTGATGCCCCTTGTTTCCAATCTCCACGTGTCCAACAGACCCCATGTGCGGCAGGGGCCGTCCCACCACCACCTTTCCCTGCAGCCAGTCTCATAGACCTGCCCAAATATGATAACAAGAGCATTAGCAAAGCCTGTTAATTAGCTGAGCTACACTGGAGAATAAGTAATTTCCTCATTTGCAGTCATAGCAAAGGCAGAGCCTTTGGGGGACCGTCAGGAAGACAAACCTCCATGGGTCCAGCTCCAGCTGCCGGCGCGGGGCTCAGCCTGGGTTGACTCCATCCATCCTCCTGCTTCTGCTCGGGGATGCCCCATATGCCATGTACCCATCTCCACTCCCTGGATCTCCATCCGTGGGGCTGGTGGGGCTGTGGGGGCCGGTGGGGTGGCTGGTCCTGGCTCTCCATCCGCAGCTGGGCGTCACGGGGAGGGTGTGTTGGATGGAGACATCAGAGCGCAGCCGCCCTGCGGCAGCTCATTAACGGCTCTGTGAATCGCGACGGCGGAAAAACTCAGCCAGAACCGTTCTCCTAATGGAGAAACACTTCATAATATTTGGTGCTGGAGAAGAAAACAAGTTTCTGATGATGGCAGCGTGTCCTCCCTCGCTGTCTGCAGGCCCTGCGCTGCCGGCATCGCTGCCGCCAGCACCTTCTCCTTCACGCTCCCTGCTTAGTGCTGCTCCCTCCAAGCAGCTGAGCTGGGGGTGACCCTGAGTGCCCAGCCCTGGCACCGTAACCTCTCGCCCCATGGAGAGCCAGGTTCCTGGCACTCCAGCCTGGCTTCAGAGGGGCTAAACCAGGGCTGGATGGGGAGCTGCTGGATGGGCAGAATGCCCTGGGAGCTTCCCAGCTGTTCCCATGGAACAGCCCAAATTTTTCGCCGGTGGTGGGGTGCAGAGGGGACCATGACACTGTTCCTGTCCTTGTCCCCACAGATGAGCCCGCAGGGACAACCCTGCAAGATGCCGAGGCTACGGGGCGGGTGCTGACACCATGAAGGGCTACCATGGGGAGCGTAGCCAGGCACAGCCCACCTCCGGCCACCGCTGCCGCTGCATCCCAGAGGACTGCGAGCATCCCGCCGACTACGTCCCGCAGGGCCCTGAGGGCCGGCCCCCGTACCTCCTCAGCCCCAGCGAGCCCTGTTCCCTGGAGCATCCCTACTGCCCGGCGCGGAGCCCCGGGGAGTGCCCGGGCGGGCCCCTGAGCGAGCCGCCCTCCGCCAGCGCCAGCAGCACCTTCCCGAGGATGCACCACGCGCAGCAGCAGCAGCAGCAGCAGCAGCAGCCCTACGACTCCTGCGACGAATGCATGGCGACCGCCCACCCGGCCAGCAAGATCAACCGCCTGCCCCCGACGCTGCTGGACCAGTTCGAGAAGCAGCTGCCGCTGCACCACGACGGCTTCCACACGCTGCAGTACCCACGGGCCGGCGGCGCCGAGCCCCGCAGCGAGAGCCCCAGCCGCATCCGACACCTCGTCCACTCCGTCCAGAAGCTCTTCGCCAAGTCCCACTCCCTGGAGGCGCCGGCCAAGCGGGACTACAACGGTGCCAAGATGGACGGCCGCGGGGACGGCTACCACCACCATCACCACCACCACCACCATCACCACCACCAGTCCCGCCACGGCAAGCGCAGCAAGAGCAAGGACCGCAAGGTGGACTCCCGGCACCGGTCCAAGATGATGGGCTGGTGGAGCTCCGACGACAACCTGGACAGCGACAGCAGCTACATGGTGTCCGGCCGTCACGCCGCCGACCAGGGCACCCAGTACTGCGTGGACGCTCCCGAAAGTGCCTTCAGAGACTTGACCTTGAAGAGTCTAAAGGGCGGCGGGGAAGGAAAATGCCTGGCCTGTGCCGGCATGTCCATGTCTCTGGATGGCCAGACGCTCAAGAGGAGTGCCTGGCACACCATGACCGTCAGCCAGGCCCGGGAAGCCTACCCCAGCGCCGGCGGCACCGAGAAGACTTTGATGCTTCAGGAAGCAAAGGCCAAAGACCGAGCATATCAGTACCTGCAGGTGAGGAACTGGGCAAAGCCAGGAGCTGCCACCCCAGGGACCACCATTGGTGATGCCGTGGGGTGAGCTGGGCCTGGGATCTCCATCCCAGCAGCCCAAGGCATGGTGGAGGTGCTCCAGCTCCTCTCAATGTCCCCAGCGCCTGCACTTCAAACCCTGGGGTCTCATGGTGTTCTCCACTGTCCCCTCACTAGTGGTGAAGCCCATTCTGCCACCTCCTGCCCCACGCCCGCTGGATTTGGGGTCAGACCAGCTCTGCTGCCTGCTCCCTCCTCATGGCTTTTATCCCTCTTGTGCCTGGCTGGGTGCCACTGCCCGCCTCGTCACTCTTCTAGGTCACCCCCCTTCCAATAAAAACTAATTAACTCTACTCTCCCTTTCCCGGGGGAAGGAGACGGGGAGTGGCAATGCCGTGCTGGCCGGGGGTGGCCGGGGCCCCTCTCCGCTGGCAGCGGGGGCATCAGGGCAGGGTGCTGGCCCCCACCGCCCTCCCCTCAGGGCCTGGGGGACACCGTCCCCCTGCCACAGCCCGGTAAGGACCCCGTGGTGCCGGCGTCACCGTGCGTGGTGGGACTGGCAGCTGCTACGTCAGCTGGGCGGCTGCGCTGGCATGGGTGGGATTTGGTCCAGCCGCGCCTGCCGGGGCGGCTGCAAGGTGGGAACTCTGCCCGTGGGGCACGGGGAGCTGCGGCTGGTGGGAGGGACCAGCTCTCCTGGATTTAGGGGCTTTCCCAGGGGGTCAGAGCTCTCAGAGTCTGTCCCGGCAGCTCTGGTGTGCTGTGGGGAGGGCAGAGGAGCTGTGCCAGCACCAGCCTTGGGCCGTGCACACCGGCTGGGTTTGGGCCATGGATGCACACCGGGCTTGGGCTGGCATGTGCCGTGTGGTAGGTGCCAGGCTGAGCTCTGCAGGACAGTGGCCACCTCATCCACCCATGCTTGCCTCCTGCTCCAGGTGCCGCAGGACGAGTGGAGCGGGTACCCAGCGGCGGGCAAGGACGGGGAGATCCCCTGCCGGCGGATGCGCAGCGGCAGCTACATCAAGGCCATGGGCGATGAGGACAGCGCCGACTCGGATGCCAGCGCCAAAATATTGCCCAGGGCAGCCACGCGGCGAGACAGCTACCGCCGCTCCTCCAGCGCCGACCAGGCCAGGACCAAGTAAGGGCTGGCACCTCCTGGCTCCATCTCAGCACCGCGGCCATGGGCTGGGGCTCCCCGGGAGGATGGCATCATGGCTGGGTGGCATCGTCCTCGCTGACGGCCACGCTCCCCAGTGGAGTGGCACCAAGCCCTGTCTCTGCGCTGTAGCTGCCCTTAGTGGGCACTGGGGGACATGTGAATTTGCTGGGTTTTGGGGTGGGACCCGCTGCTGCTGCTGCCGCATGCAGAGGTTGGAGAGAAGAGGTACATTCAAAAGGAGGTGACTGGGATGTGTCCCAGTCCTGGTGGGTGACAGGCTGGCTCCTCATGAGCGGGCAGCCCCATGTTGCTGGGGGACAGCTCTGTACCCCCAGGACAGCGTTTTGGGGCAGTCAGGAGTGGGGACAGCGGCGGTGGACGGCAGGAGCATCGCTGCGGCTGCGTTTCCGAAGGCTCTGCTTGGATGTGTTGCTTTTGGTGCAATCCCTTCTATTCCCACTGTCTCTCATTAGGTTTGCAAGTAGGCACTATTCTGATTCATATATCTGTAACTGTCCCAGCTGCTGCACCCCACCGCGAATGCTCCCGCGGGGACAGAGCTACGGGCGTTCCTTCACCACCGGCCAGGTAGGTCCCATGTCCTGGGCACCACGGTTTGAGCAAGGCGGGTGGTGGATGTTCCTCTGAGCATCTCCTGCCCCGCTGAGCCTGGGTTCACCACCCCCAGCCTCACCCACCGCTCTCTACAGATCAATGACGAGCTCAACCACCAGTTTGAGGCCGTCTGTGAGTCGGTTTTCGGCGAGGTGGAGTCTCAGGCCGTGGAGGCTCTGGACCTGCCCGGCTGCTTCCGCATGCGGAGCCACAGCTACCTGCGGGCCATCCAGGCGGGCTGCTCCCAGGATGATGAATGCCTCTCGCTCTTCTCCATGTCAGCCCCCGCCGGGCCGCCCATCACCAGCAGCATCCTGAAGCCCAGCACTTGTGAGTCCTGGGGGGTTGGTGGGGGCTCGGCCGCGCGAGGGACCCCCACATCTCCCTGCCTGCTCACCTGGGCACTGCCAAAGGGCTGCTGCTGCCCGTGCTTCTGCCCCGGGCATGAGCATCCTGCTTAGGGCATGAGTATCCCACTCAGGGCATGGGTATCCCACTTGCTGCTCAGCCTGGCACCAGACATGAGCATCCCGCTCATGGCTCAGTCCCAGTTAGGGGCCTACTCTGTGCCCCCAGCATCCATCTACCATTCCCCGTCTGCTGTCCCCATCTCTGCCCCTTGCTGGGTGCTGCAGTAGCGTGACCATTGTGGTGGGTCTGGGGTGGTTTCCCATCCCTTTCTGGGGATAAACGGGCCAAACAGCCCCTCTGAGCTGCAGCCTGGGTCTCAGTCAGCTGGGGTGCAAACCCTGCGGGGCCATGAGCCCTGTGCTGTGGGAGGAGGTGGGCACCACTCCCCAGGGGCCCTTGTTCGTGTCGGGAAATGAGCCAGTGTCTGTGTTTTCACGTGCCTTTTCATCCTGCGCCTCTCCCACAACAGCCTTCAGTTACAGAAAAGCTCCACCTCCCATCCCTCCAGGAACCAAAGCCAAACCCCTCATCTCCGTCACGGCGCAGAGCAGCACCGAGTCCACCCACGAGAGCTACCTGCCCGGCGAGGTGTCCCGCGGCCCCGCCTGGTCCAAAGACGCCGCGGCGCGCTGCAACTCAGCCGAGAGCCTGGAGAGCTCCAAGGTGACGGCCGTGGCCCTCGACCTGCCTCCGGTCCAGCCCCGCGCCGCGCCCAAGCCCTCCACCCTCATCATCAAGGCCATCCCTGGCCGGGAGGAGCTGAGGAGCTTGGCTCGGCAGCGCAAGTGGCGACCATCCATCGGTGTCCAGGTGGGCTTTGCTGTCTCTGTGGGCTCCAAGCCTGCCCGAGTGGGTGTGGGTGATGCTGGGACACCACACCACATCTCAGGGCCACCCTCCAGCGCTGTCCCTCTGCCCCTCGGCAGGTCGAGGCCATCTCTGACTCGGACACGGAGAGCCGGAGCCAGCGGGAGTTCCACTCCATCGGGGTGCAGGTGGAAGAGGACAAAAGGTACCACATGGCTGAGACCTGCCACACTCACCACATTGGGGGATTGGGTGTCCCCAGGGGTCCCTGGGCTCTGCACACCACTGCTGTCCCGCAGCAGCTTTTCCCTCTCTCCTCCAGCTGAGACCCCCAGAGCTCAGCACCATCCTGGGCTGGCTGCCCCAGCCTGGGGCAGGATCTGGCCTCCTCTTTGCCCTCACTGCTGCCAATGCGCTGCCTGGGGAAGGGGCTCCCCAGCTCCCGCCCTGTGCTTGGGTCTCCTCTGCTGGGCTTTGAGCCTGGCCCAGGAGCACGTGAAGTCTTTGGGCTTTTCTGCAGCCACACATGACGTGTTGGCCGGGGTGGGAGTGCCGTGTGCCGGGACCTGCATGGCCGGCGGGAAGGGAGCTCTGGCAACGTGCCCACGCAACCCTGTGCACGCTCCTCTCCATCCTTGGTCCAGCGCCGGTAGCCATGGAAACGGGCTAAGAGCAGAGGAGATGAGGGACAGGCGGGTTGTGGCTGCTCAGGGTTGTCCCCCTGGCCCTGAATGCTCCCAAATCCAGACCGGCATCCCCATCCTATGGGGATCCCTCACCCTGCCCATGCCCACCATGGTGCCCAGGAGGGACATGGGGCACCAGGGTTGTCCTCACTGGCTGCAGAGGTCCCCATGTGCTCTCTCTCTCCGCAGGCGAGCACGTTTCAAGCGCTCCAACAGCGTGACAGCGGGTGTGCAGGCAGACCTGGAGCTGGAGGGCTTCACGGGGCTGGCCGTGGCCACCGAGGACAAAGCCCTGCAGTTCGGGCGGCCCTTCCAGCGACACTCCTCGGAGCCCGAGTCCGGCCGGCAGTACGCCGTGTACAAGACGGTGCACACCCAAGGGCAGTGGGCGTACCGGGAGGACTACCAGCTGCAGTACGACACCGTGGAGGTGCCCCGGAGGGATGCCTGGATGGAGCGGGGCTCCCGCAGCCTCCCCGACTCTGGCCGGGCCTCCCCCTGCCACCGTGATGGGGAATGGTTCATCAAGCTGCTGCAGGCAGAGGTGGAGAAGATGGAAGGGTGGTGCCAGCAGATGGAGAGGGAGGCTGAGGACTATGACCTGCCAGAGGAGAGTGAGTCGGGGGGGGTTGCAGGGTTGGAAGGGACTTGGGTGGGCACAGCTGCAGTCCTGCACTATGGGACCACCTTGCAGCATCTCCCTTGCCAAGGCTAAAGAGGTTGAGTGATGGCAAGAAACACCAGGGAACCCTCTGGTACTAGTGGGGTCTGGAGCAGGGAGGAGATGCCACATGGGTTGGGGATGTCCAAGCTGCCCCCAAGGGTTCAGATCCCCACCACACAGGGGAGAGGCTCCGTGTCCTGTGAGAGCACTGACTGTCTCCTCTCCCCCTGCCAGTCCTGGAGAAGATTCGGAGCGCCGTGGGCAGTGCCCAGCTCCTCATGTCCCAGAAGGTGCAGCAGTTTTACCGCCTCTGCCAGCAGAACATGGTGAGTACTGGGCAGTGGTGCTGTGGGTGGGGGTCTCATGCCACGATGGGTGAGGATCTCATACCCTTAGCTGGTGGAAAAGGGACTTTGTAATGCTGGACAGCATAGGCTGGGATGGCCACATGGCCAGCAGGGCCAATGTCCCCCTGGTGGACATGGATGACACTCTATCCCCACAGGATCCCAATGCATTCCCTGTGCCCACCTTCCAAGACCTGGCTGGCTTCTGGGACCTCCTGCAGCTCTCCATTGAGGACGTCAGCATGAAGTTTGCAGAGCTCCAGCAGCTCAAGGCCAATGGGTGGAAGATTGTGGAGCCCAAGGTAAGGGCAGGGCTCTGGCACTTGTTCCTTGTCACCTCTCCTTTCCCTCCTCCTCTCCAAGCACGTCTGCACCCAAACCACTGTTGCCAGAGATTGCTTTTAGCAAACGCTTGGCACTCGTTATCTGCGCAGGAGGAGAAGAAGGTGCCTCCCCCGATACCAAAGAAGCCGCCGCGCTCCAAGGTGCACCCGGTGAAGGAGCGTTCCCTGGACTCGGTGGACCGGCAGCGGCAGGAGGCCCGCAAGAGGCTCCTGGCAGCCAAACGAGCTGCCTCCTTCCGCCAGAGCTCGGCCACCGAGAGCGCGGACAGCATCGAGATCTACATCCCCGAGGCGCAGACCCGGCTGTGACCGCAGCCTCCGCTTTTCTACCCGGACTGGACGGCGCGGCCGTAGCTCACTGTGATGGGGGGGGCCGCGGGGACACCCTGGGGCAGCTCTTGGGCCCCATTCACAGCTTCTCTCTTTTCTATCTTAGACCTTTCGTGGATCCGACGGCGGGTGAACGCAAGCCCGNCCCCACTCCCCAGCCCTGCCGGCACCAGGCTCTGGGACGTGGTGGGGACAAGAGGGTCCCCTGCGCTGACCCGCCTGCCTCTGGCTTGGGTGCCAGGGGGCACCCAGGGCTCCTTCCCCTTATATACATATATAAATATAACCTGAGGAATAAACCAGAAACTACACCTGACCAGCGCTGTGTTGGGGCTGGTGGGACAGACCAGAGCAGCAGGAACCCCCTGGTCCCGACGAGCCGCCCCGCTTCCCTCGCACGGAGCATCGTGACACGCTTCTCCCCTTCCCGCTCAGCCCAAGGGTCTGTCCCTCCATCTGTCCATCCTTCCCTCCTGCCAGCCTGGAGTCTGGGAGCACCTCTGCAGCACTAGCCAGGGATGGGGGGGATATGGTACCTCCTGTGCCTCGTTGCTGGTGGGAGCCGCTTCCCCGGTGTGCGAGCAAGGCGGTAGCGATGGAGAGACCTGCCCGTGGTGCCAGGGACCCTGGTGGCTTTGACCCGGACCAGGCTTGATGCTGGTGGGTGGGACAAGAGCAGGGACATGGCCAGCAGCTGCCCCTTGAGTGTGGGGATGCTAGAGATCACCCGGGGGTCACCCAGCCCTGCTCCCAGAGCTCCTGGTGTCCCACGAGGATGGGACACCCCAGGATGCTGCTGTTCCCAGCTCCCCTGTCGCTGTACACAGAGCCAGGAGCAGGGCAGGAGGCCCCCAAAGGTCCTCTCCAGGGCAGAGCAGTGTGGTGGGGCAGGAGGCTGCATCTCCCCCGTCTCTGTCACCATCCCTGGTCCTTCTCCAAGCATCTTTTGGTGTCAGAAGAGGGGAGGACCCCTGTCCCCACCTCGTCACTCTAGCAGCCCCACGCAGCATCACCAGCCACCCCACAGGCAGGGCCGGTGGGTGCCAGGGAGCTCCTGGAAGCTGGAGCCAAACCTCACCCGGGGTGGCGGGATCGGAGGCAGCTGGGGGGGCAATCTGTGCCCCCCACGTATCAGGAGGGGCTGGGGCCGAGCAGGGGGATGCCTCACTGGGGGTCCCTCGCTCTGGAGGGGTCTGTCGGTGCTAAACACCTCCGGAATGGCAGCGCCAGCTCAGCCACCCAAAGCTCTTTCCCACCCTGCTCCCCCCTGCACCCCGGATTTAGGGACGTGCCTGGGAAGGGCCCCCCGGCCCCCGCCCTGGCCAGCGCCGTGCAGTGACCGTGACACGTGGCTCCCTTTTTATTGTAACGAAACGCCGCAATTAATAAAGATGACTTTGGTTACTCCGGGCCAGCGGCCACCTCCCCGCGGGGACACGGCCGGCACCGGGCTCGCCTTTCCCTGGTCTACTGTCCCTTCGTGTCCATGGGGTGGGAGAGGGTTTCTTGCTGGGGCAGGAGCTGATCTCCCTGGGGGTTGTCTGTAGGTATCCCTATGGGTCTCTCTGTAAATCTCCCTGTGTGTCTCTCCCTATGGATCTCCCTGTGGGTGTCCCCATGGATCTTTCGCTGTGGATCTCCCCATGGGTCTCCTTGTAGATCGTTTCCCATGGGTGTCCCCATAGATCTTTCGCTGTGGATCTCCCCATGGGGCTCCTTGTAGATCTCTTCCCGTGGGTGTCCCCATGGGTCTCCTCGTAGATCTCTTCCCGTGGGCATCCCCATGGATCTTTCGCTGTGGATCTCCCCATGGGTCTCTTCGTAGATCGCTTCCCGTGGGTGTCCCCATGGATCTTTCGCTGTGGATCTCCCCATGGGTCTCTTCGTAGATCCCTTCCCGTGAGTGTCGCCATGGCTCTTTCCCTCTGGATCTCCTCGTAGGTCTCTTCCCATGGCTCTCCCCATGGATCTCCTCATGGATCTCTCCCCATGGTTCTCCCTGTGGGTCTCCCCGTGGGTGTCTCCAGCTGTTTTTCTCCACCAGGTCTCCTCGTGGGTCCCTCCCTTCACTCCCCCGGGGGTGTCTCCCAGTGCGTCTCCCCTCGGACCTCCCTCAGCCGGGGCCGCTCCTCCAGCTCCGCCGATCCCCGCGGCGTCCGCCAGGCGGCAGCACTGTCCCGCTGGGTCGCAACGGCGCCGCCGCCGACCGGAAGGGGCGGGACGACGGTGACGGCGGCGGAGGCGGCGGCCGGGCCCAGGTGAGCGGGGCTCGCCCGGGGCTGGCTCCAGCTCCGGCTGCGGGGAAGCCCCGCAGGGGCCAAGCGGGGGTCCCGAGCGGGTCTCGGTTCCCTGTGGGTCGGTGCGGTGCCGCCCGGTGCGGCCTATACCCGCCGGCGCTTCTCCCGGGTCTGCCGGCCCGCAGGCCTCGGGCGCCGCGGGGGCCAGGCCCGGGCTGTGACCGCCGCGTTTCGCCCCCTGCCAGACGCAGCCCCCCCGGAGCCATGTGGTCCGTGGTCTGGGCGGCCGTGCGCTCCAAGGCCCCCTACGTCACCTTCCCGGTGGCCTTCGTGGTGGGGCTGGTGGGCTACCACCTGGAGTGGTTCCTCCGCGGAGACCCCCAGCCCTCGGCCGAGGAGGAGAAGAGCATCTCGGAGCAGCGGGAGGACCGCAAGCTGCAGGAGATCGCGGGCAAGGACCTGACCAAGGTGGTGAGCCTGAAGGACAAGCTGGAGTTCGCCCCTCGGGCCGTGCTGAACAGGAACCGCCCGGAAAAGAGTTAATAAAGTGGTTTGGGGGCCCTGGAGTGACTGTCCCCGGAGGGCTGGGTCCTGCAGCACCATGTTGGGGACTCCCTTGTCACCTGCACATCTTCCACCAGCCTCCCTCCTGTACCCAGGCAATACGCTGTGCCCACTGCTGTTCTTCACCTTCCCGGGGCCCTCTGGACAGTCAGGGTTTGCCCACCCCATGGATTCGCTCAAGACACAGCACCCAAACCCCCTCCTTTGCTGCAGAGCAGGCAGGGAGCTGTGCTGGAGGTGGAGCACGTCTGACACTCACCAGCTCTTGGCCTGGCCTGGCCCGTGAACCATGAAACCCTCTCAGCCTGGTTCCACCCACGTCTCTTTAGGTTTGGGTTCTTCCATGGCGTGAAGATAGAAGAAACTTGGACCTGGGTGACATGTGGTTGGGGTCATGCTGAGTGCCTGCAGCAGGAGGACCTGCTGTCCTGCTCACAGCTGTCCCCTGGTTCTGTGACCTCTGACCCCTGCACCAAGCTGCCTGTTACACTCACAGGAGCCTGGGCATCTGTGGAGATCTCTGGGGACCCCTTCTCTGCATCATCCCCAGGCTTCACAGCGAGGAAAGAGGACTTGGAGGTGGAAGTTCTGACCCTGCTTCTGTTGTGGCTTGGGGCTGGCATGTAGAGGGCGGGGAGATCTCTGCCCTGCACGGGAGCAGCCAGAATAAACTTCTGTCAGTCCTTGGGCCTCTGTGTCTTCTGCATCAGCACCTGGCCCCAGCCCTGGCTCATGGCGTGTTTTGCTCCCTGTTTTCAAGCAGCAGCCCCTTCTGCAATGGCAGAAACGTGATCCTTGTCCCTGCCTGGGCACTGACCTGGGGCCTGGCAACAGGGTGGTGGGCAGGAAGGAGGGGGAGGCACCGAAATCCCAGCCTGGGCTGTGGTGCTGCCTCCGTCCCGGCTCCCCAGACACGTCATCCGCTTCCCTTCCACCTTATCTAGACGAGAAGGGCTGTGGCAGCACGGGTGGGGGCCCAGTGGAGTGGAGGTCCTGCTGGGGTGCTGAGTATGGTGGGAGAGGCTGGCAGCGAGCGCTGGGGACCGGTGGCTGGTGTCCCCTCCAGCCTCTGGCATCACCAGCAAGACCAGACCACAGGAGAACCCCCCGAGCAGGGCCAGACAGTGCGGGCAGGGTGCCGGGGCCAGGCCGGGGTTATCGCTGCCTCCTGCCTTGTTTTTTCCCCCTGGTGCTGCCTGAGGCCTCTACACTGCCCTGGCCCGGCCTTCCCCTCGCGGGGATGATAAATCTGTCGTGGAGCCCTGAGGTCAGCAGCCAGTTCAGCGTTTTGCAGTGCTCAGTCCTGCTTCCTCGGGGCCAGCTCCTGACAGCTTTATTGCCCGGCTGTGTTTACCTCCAGCCTGCTGGCCTGGGCTGGATCTCTGCCTGGATCACCGGGAACTCGCAGGCCTTGGCTGTGATGGTGTGTGAGGGTGGCTGAGGCTGGCCTAGAAGGTCTTGGGGCTGTCCCAGTCCTGCCCTGCTGCTGCCTCCTGCACTGGGGCTCACAGCACCTCTCGTGCCACCACCCTGGTCCCCCTGGCAGGCTGGCACTGTACCCTGAGCTACCACCTGCCCTTGTTCTCCTGCTTTCCCAGCCTGACTGCGGAGCGACGGCTGTTCCCTATTGTGTGCCGGGGTGGGAATGGTCCCATCCCCTTCCCCCAGCCAGGACCAGCTCGGAAGCGTCTTCCCAAATGCCTTTGTCCACCCCGCGCCGCAGCGGCTCCCCCGGCTGTTTATAGCCCATTGATCTGCTGTTCCCAGGCAAGGACGGGCACAATTGGGCTTTGTCGAGGCCTCGCTGCCCCGTTTCCTCCCCTGAGCCCACGCCGTGTCCGCTGGGGGGGCTGCTCTGGTGCTGGAGCAATGCCCTGGAGAAGAACTGAGCCCCGAGAGTGGCTGTGTGGGCACTGATGGCACCTGTTTGGGCAGCCCTTGCCCTGCTCCCACTGCCATGCTGGTCCTGCTGCATTTCCAGCTGCTTTCCACGTATCTGGGGAGTCCGGACTGTCCCTACAGAGGACACCAGCGTTGCTGGGGGGCTGTGGTTCCCAACAGACGCTGGGGCAGGGGTGAAGCCTCTTCCCAGAGACTGGTCTCCTTTCTCCTCAGCCCTCTGTGCTGTAAACCCACCCTTCCTCCCATTGAATCCCAACAATGTGCTGCTGCCTGGGAAGCGCCGTCTGGACAAGAATAGGAGCCGGCGAGTGCTGCGGGCTGGGACGAGAACCACCATGGCTTGTGAGGAGGGAGAGGAAGTTTTGCTGAATAAACCATTGTGGCAAAAAAATACCTAGCTTCCCGGAGCTGCACAGTGCAAGTCCTTGGTCTGGGCCAGCGTGTTTGTAATCCAGATGTTCCCAGCTCACCACAGCTGGGCACTGCAGCAGGAGCGTGCCAAGGAGCCGTGCCAGGGCCTGTCCCCAGGCAGGGAGTGCCACACCTGGCCTGGAAGCCAGTGTTTTGTGGAAGAATGTCCTCCCAGGGCTTGTCCAGCTTTGGGTCAGCTGCGGTGAGGTCAGGGGCAGTGAGACTCTTCCCCCCAACCCCTCGGCAGGGCTCAGCACACCTGAACAGCCTCAACGGATGTCCGGTTAGCTCAGAGTGAGGATGCACCAGCTGTGCAGGGCTGGGGACTCTGACAAGGGCTGCTCAGAGCCATTGGTCCCCTTCCCGCAAGGCCCAGAGCGATGGTGCTTTAGGAAAGAAGTGGTTCAGGGGGCTGGAGAGGGGGGATGTGGGGTCTGCAGGGAGTCACGCTCCTGTTCTCCATCCCGGAGCAGCACAGGAGCCCGCAAGACCCTCATAGAGTGCCCCAGGACAGGCTGAGTGCTCACCCCGGCTCCACTGGAGAGCAACTGGAGCGTCCCCGGCACATCCCCCACAGCCCCAGGGACCTTTGCTCCCTCTCTGACCAGCCAAGGCTGTTTTTGCCCTTTCTTGAGCACAACCGAGTCCTTTCCCAGCCTCCCTGTCTCTTCCTGCCACGGCCCCACCATGTTCAGCCCCACGGCTCCTTTCTGCTGCTGGAAAAAGCCCTGAAGAGCTGTGGGAGAGGAGCAGCTCTGCTCTACACCAAAACATGTCTCCCAAGCCCTGGTTGGGGTCAGCCACAGTGGGATATATTCCCTTCCTATTCAGCATCATCTCCTCTTGCATCTAGGGATGACTCTCCATCCCCAGGGCCACCACAGCTCTTTGCTTTTAGACCACACCGACCTCCCCACACCAGGAAAAGCCCCTGGATATTCAGGCAAGCCTCTGCCTTCCCACCAGGACGATGCCCTGAGCTTCTGGCAGGGGCAGCACCCACCTCGGGGTGGGCACTGGGTGCTGTGGTCCCCTTCTCTCCACACAAGGAAGCGGCTGGAGGGGAGCGACAATGTCAGGATGCGGGAAGTGAGCGGAGCTATTGACTGTGTTTCCTCACACGAGGCCACATTGTCTGCCCTGCCC
Organism: Brachypteracias leptosomus; assembly: GCA_013401335.1. Classification (NCBI taxonomy): domain Eukaryota; kingdom Metazoa; phylum Chordata; class Aves; order Coraciiformes; family Brachypteraciidae; genus Brachypteracias; species Brachypteracias leptosomus. The sequence continues at coordinate 283,839 of VYZX01022728.1, forward strand.
GCGCGTGGAGGGCTAAATATAACCCTGCTCTGGGGAGGAAGGGAGCTTTTGGGGTTTGCTTTCCTTTCCCTGTGGCAGTGGCACAGGATTGGACCTGGTTTGGGGTTGTTTTGATGGTGGGTGCTGCGGGTAGGGGGTGCTGGGGCTCAGGGGTCCATGCTTGGCTCAGGATGATGCTCCTGCCTGTCCTGCCTTGAGAGGCTGTGGGAAATGGGGCACTGGGAAGCTGTGGGCAGAGTGCTGGGCATGGATGGGGTGCCAAAGGGGTGGGAAGGCTGTCCTGTGGCCCTGGCTGGCATCGCCCTGCCCAGCCCTCTGCCCTTCCTCCCTCTCAGCTGTGATTTCGCTCCCGCCGCAGCTCTTCCTGTGCATGGGTCGGATTTAGACACTTGCTATTTTCTGTACGCTGGGAAAGCTTAAAAATAAACTCCCTGTTGCTTGGCCAGTGCCTCGGGCAGGGCCTGGCGGGCACAACACACTGTGGCAGCCTCATTGATCCTCTCCTCCAGCCCAGGGCAGGGCTGGGCACTGGAAGCCCAGCATGGAATGGTCCTAACTGGGAGGAGAGCAGGAATGTTCTGCAAAACTGTGGTCATGGTGTGCTCACAGGGCTCCCAGGGGACGTGGATGGTGTTAGACCAATATTCCCGGCAGGAATTGGGGTTCCAAGACTGACAAAGCTTCCAAGTGGCCACCACTCCCTCCAAACTGCCAGCGAGCAGCCAAGGGGTGCACAGCGGTGCTGGTGATGCACCCAAGGGACACCCCACACCTGTGCACCCCTACCCCAGGCTATTGGCAGCCAGGTTCACATCTATCTGTCTGTCCATCCACCACAAAAACCCCACAAGGCACTTAGGTGGGGGTATAAAAGCTCCCTCCCCCCAAAAAAACCTTATACCAAGGGCAATGCCAGGGCAGGGGTCACAGGAACACCCCATGGCTGTGCCCAGGGCTCTCTGCCATCCCAGCTGGGCACCTGCAGTAGGTCCTGGTGCCCACGTATCACAGCATGTACTCAAGACTGTCCTCCCTGCCTGTTATCCCAGAGCTGAGCCTTGGAAGTGCCCACTGGGAGCCCCTCACCCTGCCCAGGCCACTGCAGGGCTCAGCATGGTGCCACAGGGCTGAGCATTGGGGCATCCAGAGCAGTTCCCAGAAAGGGACCGGAGGGACCTGTTTATTCAGCAGGGAGCTCGGAGGTGTGAGAAAGGCCGTGCGTGTCCGGCCAGTCCCTATCTGTCCCTGGGCTGTCCAGCCCGTGTCCTTATCAGCTACAAACTTTTATTTGCCTAAGGGCCGTCCAGCCGCCTTTGGGGGGGCTGCTGTCACCCCGTCCCCAGCCCCGCTGCACAGGTGAGCCCCTCGCTGTTGTTGTTGGCAGGTGCCACGGGCAGCTCCCGGCGACACGGGGTCACCTCGGCCACCCCGAGCAGCCTTGTCACAACACGGGAACAATACCGGGACGTGGGGCCGTGTTTGTGGGCACCGTGTCCAGGACGAGGGGAGGGCTCGTGGCCGTCTTGTTTTCCACCTTGTGGGGCTGCTGGGAAGAGCGTGATGCTCCCCTGGTGCCAACAAAAACATCAGCCCAGGAGAGGGGAGGCTGCTGGTGGGTAAACACAGGGCACGGCTGCACCGTTACCTTTCACACGGGCTTTTCCTCTCCCCAGAGAGCTGCAGCTCTGCTGATGTCTGGTGAGCACTGGGCTGTGGTCCCCCCATTGCATTGAGGTGTCCTGGGGGGTCTCCCCTGTGGGAGCAGAGCGTGGTCCCTCCATAGATGGTGGGAGCAGGGCACAGTTCCTCCAGAGATGGTGGGAGTGGGGCAGGGTCCCTCTAGACATGCCCAAGGGCATGGGGGAGGGCTGCGTGCACCCCAAACCCCAACCCCAATGGATTTGTACCCACCCCATCCCCAGCAGGGAGGGAAGCCAAGGGTGGGCTTGGCTGCCAGCCCAGGCTCTGCACCAAGGGCAGCGCAGCCGGTGCCTCCCTCTCTGCTTCCTCCAGTGCCCGATGGCAGCGATATCGCCCCGTATCACCCATATTTCATTTTCTCCAGGGTATTTTTAGTCTGTCCCACCCTCACTGGAGAGGCCCTGGGCTGAGAGCAGGCTCTGCCCTGGGAAACTGAACGACAGCCCTAGTGCATTGTGTGCCTTTATCTGCACCTCATTTCCACCTATTATGCAGCAGCTCCACGGCCCTCACGAGGTTTATCTGCAGCAGAGCTGGGGCATGGGCAGGGGGACTGAGCTCTGCTCTGGGCCACCCCAAGCCTGGACTACCATGGCCCCATGACAACCCCCAGGCTGATGCTGGGCTCAAGGGGATGGGACACTATAGCAGGGAGGGTTGTGTTGAGTGTGTGAGTGGCATCAGCAACACCCCTGGGTGCCCACCCTGCCCGTCACCCCAGCCCCATCATCCACAGGATAGCAGCTCCCCCCTCCCTCAGCCCCAAACCTTCACCCTCCTCTCCTAGGCAAGAAGCCCAGTCACAAAACTCTGCATCTGTTTTTCATCCATCCAACTTTATTCAACAAGACGCAACACTGAGTCTGCCAGGGGAAAAGGGAACAGCACCGAGGGCAGTGTCCACATCTCACACCTTCCTGGGTCACCCCAGCCCCTCAGTCACAGCATCAGTGGGTGGGGAAGTCAGGGCAACAGTTGGTTCTTCCATGTCCCCCAACCAGCACCTCAGCCCACAGCAGGAGATGACTAGTGCAAAGTAATAAAACCAAGAACCCCCCAAACTGGCAGCTGCCAGGCTAATTCCCCCCCAAAACCCACGAGGCTGGCGGGCATGTGGCCCAGGCTGGGCACAGCTCCCCCAGTTCCCCCACAACTGCACCTTTAAGGCAGAAAGTTCCGTGCTCAGGCCAGCAGGTTAAAAATAACTTAAGAGACACACACCACATGGGAAAGGGTCCAGAGCCAGGAGCTGGCAGGGGGGGGACTCACATTCCGGAGGCACCAGAGCAGTGACCCTGCAGCCACGGGGACCAGCTGGTCACACAGAGTCCTGGCTGAGAGCTGGAGATGGATCAACACCCGTGTCCCCAGGAAAGGGGCAGCTCCTGCAGCAAACCCTGGGCAGGAGCCGCTGGACCCCCTGGCTCCGTGCCAGGGTCACAGGAACAGGACAGGGCTGGTGGCCAGGACTTGTCCCAGGCTCAGTCTGCTCCATGCAGAGGCTGGAGGCAAGCAGCTTCCCACAGCTGCTTGCCTGGCTCTCACCCTGAGAAGAGCTCCAGAAGCTCCTCATCCAGCCAAGCCATGGCTCCCAAAGGGCAACAGCCACTGGCCTCGGGGACAGCCTGTTCCCAGCCACGGGGCTCTAGAGATTTCTCCCTTTCCCACAGCAGGACACACCATCCTGGGGAACTTTCTGCAGTTTCCTTCCTTGCAGGGTCTGTGGGGAAAAGAGGAGAGGAGGCTCCGCACCAGGGCAGGGCTCAGTCCCGCTCTGAGCACCACATCCCGGGGGCAGGAGGTCTCTGTGGGCACAGCCTCTGGAGCAGGGCCCCATCCATATGGCACAGCACCGGGCAGGATGCAGCAGCCTGCTCATGGCCAGCACCTTTGCAGGCACCAGGGACCAGAGAAGGTCCCCTCGGCCAGCTGGGGCCAGCCCAGCACTAGACATACTGCTTTTTGGAGGCTGAGCTCCCAGGCCGGCTGCAGAGCTTCTCCTCTGGAGCAGGGGCTTCGGCAGCCCGGGGGGTGTAGGGGTCTGACAAGGGTCTGCTGCCACTGCCTAGTGCCAGGTTCTCCTCGTTGTGGAAGTTGGCCCAGTTCTGCTCACTGGAGAGCTTGTTGTAGGCCTGGTAAGGTGGCATGTGGCTCTCGGCCATGGGCAGGAAGGGGTAGTGCTTGGGTGGGTATGGAGCTGAGACCATGTTGTCAGCAAAGGTGTCCTGGCTCGGGCCAGCCGGCCCCGACACCTTCTTGATGTTGCTGAGCAGGTTCTTGCAGCAGAGGTGGAAAAGCTCCAGGAGGTTCAAGGCTAAGGAGACCAGGCCCATCACCAGCATGAAGATGATGAAGACACTCTTCTCAGTGGGGCGGGAGATGAAGCAGTCCACCTGGTGTGGGCAGGGGTCCCTCTCGCACACGTAGCGGGCCACCATGGAGAAGCCGTACAGGTACCACTGGCCAACGAGGAAGCCAGCCTCAAAGATGCTCTTGCAGATCACACTGATGATGTACGTCCACATCAGTGCCCCTCGGATCTTGAGCCGCCCGTCTTCTGTCACGGAGATCTTGGAAATCTTCTTCTCCACGGCTGCCAGGGCCTGCTCGATCTTGGGGTCCTTGCTGAGGATGGCCCGAAGCTCACTCTCCTGCTGCTTCAGCTTCTCCTCCTTCCGGGAAAGGTAGACAACGTGGCCGAGGTAGATCAGGGTCGGGGTGCTGACGAAGAGGAACTGGAGCACCCAGTATCGGATGTGGGAGATGGGGAAGGCTTTGTCATAGCAGACGTTGGTGCAGCCCGGCTGCTTGGTGTTGCAGACGAAATCCGACTGCTCGTCCCCCCAGACGGACTCCCCAGCCAAGCCCAGGATGAGGATGCGGAAGATGAAGAGCACGGTGAGCCAGATCTTCCCGATCACGGTGGAGTGCTCCTGGACTTGGTCCAGCAGTTTCTCCAGGAAACCCCAGTCACCCATCTTCTAGGGACCCTCGTGTCTCTGCCAGGAGAAAGGGGAGGAGAGGGGAGACAAGTCAATTCTCTGATTCCCTGCTGGAGAGCACAAGGTGGATAGGATCACCTAAACTCCAGGCTTTCTTGGGATGTTCTGCAGAGGGCTCCAGAAAACCCACCGAGGAGCATCCCACCTCCAGGTGAGGAAGCCAGGCAGGAGGACCACTCCTGGGCTCAGAAATGCTGAGAACATTGTGAGAACATGGGGCTGGGGGAGAAGAGGCAGTGCAGGGATTCACCTCCACCCAGCAGCACCCAGCCCACAGCACCCACGATTTGTGGCTGTCCCAGTCTCTGAGAACCCATCCCGTGGGTTGGTTTGGGGCTGCCCGAGGGGTTCAGAGGCATGGTGGGGGGGTCACAGGAGCAGCCCAGATTTGCCTTTCCCACAGCCCACCATCCCAGCGTTCCCGAAGGACAGAGAGCAGCAGGGTTGCGGTGAGGGGGTACAAACACCCCCGGGATACAGCAGCCACCCCAACACCCATCCAGAGCTCACCCCAGACTGATGGGACAGTCCCCAGGCAGCTCCCCAGTCCCTCCCCAACCCTCTCCCCCTTGTCCAGGGCTTTCCCCAGCTTGGGGAGACCCCCAAGACCACTCACCACACGCAGACCCGCTCTGGGGACCCCCGGGGGGAGTCTCAGCCCCGGCAGCCTCCAAACCCAGCCCGCATCCCACCGCCGGAGCCCAGCCCCGGAGACCGGCTGGGAGAGGGGGAGTAGCACAAGCCCTGGCTCCTAATTAACCTCTGCCAATTAAGCAGGCAGCGGGGCCGGCTGGGCCCGTTAAAGGGACACTCAGACAAGGGAGTGCCAGCGGTGGGGGTGTCCCCTGTCCCGGTGTCCGGGGGTCCCGGGCACCCCGCACTCACCTCCGCAGCTCCGGGCACGTCCCGCCTGGCTCGGGTCGCGCTGGGTGTGAGGGACCGGGAGGCTCTGGCCTTGCGGGACTCGGGGGGAGCCGGGGGAGGAGCAGGAAACCGGGGGCCGAGCCGCAGGTGAGCGGGGCCGCCCCGACCGGCAGCCCCCGGCCGAGGGGGCGGCCCCGGCGGGACGGGGCGGGGGCAGCGGGTCTCCGGAGCATCCCCTGGGGACAGCCGGGACCCCCCGAGGGACTCCCGGGGCTGTGGAAGGCAACCGGGACATCCCGGGGACTGTCAGGGACAGCCGGGACCCTCGGAGACAATCGGGAGCGAAGCCGTCGGGGGGCGGTGGGAATTGGGGTGTCCGTGCCCGCTCCGCCACCAGGACAAACCCGCCGAGCTCGGGAGGGACCCTCCCGGGGTGCCCGGTGCCCACGGGTGGGATCCTGAGCCTGGCACCCCGTCCTGTGCGCCCCTAAATCCGCCTGGATCGCGGGAGGAGAGTGGGAGGCACCAAGGGAAAGCCGGGGAGATGCCCGGGGTGTCCCCGGGGATGTCGGTGTCCTGCCCGCCCCACCGGGCCGCTGCTGCGGGTGCGATGGGCGCTGGGTGGTGCTGGAGCCACACTGGAGCCCGGCGCTGCCTCGGCCCCGCGGTACCCGCCGCCTCCTGGGCTGTCGGGGGGGCTCAGACGGGCTGCCAAGGGCTGGCACACTTGGCATGGATGGGTTGGGCTCTCCAGACACTGGGCCAGTCTGCACGGATAACTGGGAGCTGCCGCCTGTCCCGCACTGAGACGTGGCATTTCCTCCTCACGGACCGGGCTGAGCCAAGGGCAGAGCCAGAACAGCATCGTTATGTTTAATGTGAAATAATTGCCATGCTCCAGGTAACACCTACGTGTCACTCCATGCCATGGCACCAGGGAGCTGCAGAGCCCAGTGCCCACCTCCCAGCCAGCCCACCATGAGCACTGCTCCCCCTCCCACCACCCCTGGCTGCCCAAGCAGCATCGTCCCCACTTGGTGCCCACCCCCAGTGATGCTCTGTGTCCCACCAGCCCTCAATGGGTGGAAATGGTCACCTCTGGGGAGCTGCTCCAAACCCCAAGGGAACCAGAGCTGCCCTCCACTACAGATCTGCCAGTTCCCACATCGCTATACCCACCAGGATGGTGCCCAGCATGGGCTTCACCCACACCACCCACAGGCCCCCAGTGAGCCATACAGGTGTCCCAAAGCAGACCCAAGCCACTTTCTGGTTGGGCACCTTGTGCTAGTCAACCTCCTGGAGCATCTCCCTCTGGCATAGGATGCCCCATGCCCAGGGCTGGCACCGCAGGTGACATGGGGTGTCCTGGCACAGAGACATGTCTCCTGGCAGCATGGCATCACCATCACAGCCTCTGGCAGCAGCACGAGCCCCGGCTGTGTCACAAGAGCCTCACGGGTCTGGGGAAGCAGGGGTGGGACGAGCAGAGCTGGAAACAAGGCTCGGAGCAGCAGCAACCCCTTCACGTAGCGCTGCTTAGGGAGAGATTAAATGGAAATCATTTCTATTTATTGTAATATTTATCAAGGTTTAGTAAATAATTGATGCTGATTCCTCCTTGATTTCCTTGGGGGCCTGCGTGTGGTTCTGGTGAATTAAAGTTTAACGACGCGTGACAAGCTGGGAGGAGGTGGAGCTGGTGGACACTGGGCACGGCAACCCCGGGGCTCCACCTGTGCTACCCTGGCTGGGGTGGGAGTGAGGAGCACCTGGGGGATGGACCTCTGCAAATCCATTTCTCCTGCCCTTACCAGACCTCCCAGTTTGCGGCATGCAGAGCAGATCCAGTGTCAACAAACTACGTGATGTTTATTGGCCTTTTGGAGCCGTAGCTCGTGGTGTGTGTGGTGTGACCATCCGAGGCTGGGGGGATGCAAAGGCACCAAGGGAGCAGCAGAGCCAGGGAGGGCAGTTGGGCAGGACACCAGCAACACTTGCATGAGCAAAGGAGGAGAAGCTGCTCCTGTCCCAGTACTGGCAAACTGGGCAAACTGGGCCAACCAAGCAGTTGGCAGCAGCCTGGAGCCTTCCTCCTCCGTGGTTACCTTGGGGGGTGAAAAGGGCTCTGGCCACAGCCCTGAGCCCAGCATCTCTTTGGTGTCTTGGTACAAAAGAAGGGAGGATGAAACAGTGCCTGGGACTGGCACAGCAAGCCAGGACTGTCCCCGTGCTGGGTGACACCAGCTCTGACCAATACATTCATACCCAGAGCTGGAAGACCCAAGAGAAGCTGTTGGGACACAAAACCGCACCATGGTCCCGTCCGCCAGCCCCAGTCCCATGTGCCCTTCCAGGTTGATGGCTTCATCCCTGCAGCTCTTGGCTGGGCTCTCTGCTGTGCAGGATGGTGCTGGTTGCCATGACGGATGGTGCTGGTAGGGGTGGCTGCTTGGCAGAGCTGTGCATGGTGTCCATGCATTGGTGTGGTGTCCAAGCCCCCTGGCACCACCTCGTGCAGCTGTCAGAGCTCCAGGGCTGCCCTCGCCTTACCTGTGTCTGCTTGGGCACCCACGGGCCTCTCTCAGGGGGCTTGAGTTTGTTGGGTTTGGTCATTCTTCACATGGGTTGAGTCTTGAAGGTTCAGGGACTTGGCAGGCTTGAAACGCTGCTGGGCCAAGAGGAAGGTGGACCAACTGGGCCAGGCAAGCTCACGGTTCCTCTCCTCTGTGGAAAGAACAAACACCCTCAGGCATGTCCATGGGCAGCTGGCACCCACCTGCCCATATGTGCCCACCCTGTTGGGACACCCAGGGACATGCCCATGGCCCCAAGCAGGAGAGTTCCCATGGATATGTCCCCCTCCCCTTCAGAGCCATCAAGGGCCTGGCTGAAAAGTCCAGTGGTGACATCACTGGTGGCCACCTCTGGGGCCAGCCATCCCTGGACACATCTCCTCTCTCTTCCCCTCAGATGGCAGTCAGGCTGGGAGCTGAGGCTGCCACACACCTAGTCTGGGACTTGTCGTCCTTCTCCTCTGACTTGAGGTGGCATCGGCAGGTGGAGGCCTTGCTGTAGCTGGCAGAGCGCTTGGTGGAATTCTTCCACCTCCGTGCGCTCCGCACAACCCGCTTGAAGATGAGGTAGAAGATCTCACAGACAGTGAGGATGATGCAGATGGAGGAGGCTCCGACCATGAAGTAGGTGAAGACTCTTTTCTCGGTTGGCCGAGCGATGTAGCAGTCTACAGTGTTGGGGCAGGGCATGTCAGAGCACTTCACCAGCCGTGGCACGTCAAAGCTGTCCCACATCTTGTGGAGGAGGTAGAGGAACAGGATCTCTATGATAAGCTTGAAGAAGAGGCTGAACAGGTAGGTCCACCACAGCCCACCGTGCTTCTTGCCCGTGTTGCTGTAGAGCTTGGGGCAATTCTCCCCGTTCTTCTCCCGGTTCTTCTTCTCCCGGTCCTCCCGGTAGGCCACGTGCATGATGACCAGGAGGGATGGACAGGTGACAAAGATGAGCTGCAGGGCCCAGAGGCGGATGTGGGAGATGGGGAAGAAGTGGTCGTAGCAGACGTTGGCACAGCCCGGTTGTCGCGTGTTGCAGTCAAAGTCCTTCTGCTCGTCCCCCCACACACGTTCAGCTGCCACCACGTAGACCAGCACACGGAAGACGAAGACCACGGAGAGCCAGATGCGGCCGAAGGCTGTGGAGTACTTGTTGACCCCACTGAGCAGAGCCTGCAGCGTTTTCCAATCCATGGTGGCCGGTGGAGACCAGAGTCACCAAACCTAGAGAAACAGCAGCAGAAGATGAGGGTGAAGAGCAGTGGGAGACAGCAACCTCATAGTGACCTTCCAGTGTCTGAAGGGGGCTATGTAAAGGCAGGGGATGGTCTATTCAAAAGGGTTTGTAATGATAGGACCAGGAGGGATGGTTTTAAGCTGGGAAAGGAGGGATTTAGGCTGGATATTAGAAAAAAGTTCTTTAATCTGAGGGTGATAGATCAGTGGAAGGGGCTGCCCAGAGAGGGGGTGGAGCCACCATCCCTGGAGTCCTTCAAGGTCAGGCTTGATGGGACTCTGAGCAACCTGCCCTAGGTAGAGATGTCCCTGCTGGTGTAGGGAGGTTGGACAAGATGTCCTCTAGAGGTCCTTTCCAGCCTCAAACATTCTATGATTCTAACTGGGCAGCTCATCTTTCGTTGCACTTAACTCTCATTGACCTCCTGGACCCTCTCCCCCACCACGTTACACTCATGTGGGGTGGGGGGACCACCCCACTCGCAGGCAGCAAAGCTCATGCCCACGCTCTCCTGCTGAGAGGTGACTCAACCTCCCCACACTTCCTTCTGACGGAGCCTTTGCCGTAAGGGATGAGCCACCACCCAAGTCCCTGCCCCCAGGTCCCCCGCCTGGTTGCTCATGTTGTGTGAGTTGGCAGCGTGGTCCCTGGAGCAGGCCAGGATCAACACGGGGATGGCTGCACGGGGAGCTTGGCATGTCAGCAGAGCAAGGGCTTGTGTGGACACCAGCCCTAGGAGCTGGGGCTGGGATAGGGGCAGGAGAGGACCCTGCAGCACATTTCCATCCCCGACCACATCTTCCTTCTCCCTCACTGCCCACAGGGCACGTGCTGATGGCTGCCAGGATGGACCCGGGTGTCCTGCCAGTCCCCTCTCCTCTGCCCAGCACTGAGGATCAGGATTATTGCTTGTTTCATGTGCTCCTGATGAATCACAACCATGGTGGGAAGGACCACCAGGAACCACCCTGCATGTTTTTGGGGTGGGTAGGGACCTTTTCCATTAGGGAGATCCCAGGAGATCTCAATCTTGGTCCCAGCTCATCCCAACCTTCCCTGAGCCTCAGTTTCTATCCAGATAAAACGGTCTAAACCAGCCACCGTGTTTTGCTATCAGCAAGAACCAGAGGAGAAGTGGCTGCTGCAGAGCTGGGATGCCAGGACACGCCAGGGTCCGTTCTTCTCACTCACAGGGGATGCTGAGGTGGCCCAAGCAGGGGTGAGAGCAGAACTGCTGGGATCAGGAGTCCCTGCGTGCCAGCAGCACATCACCTGCCCAGCACCCCAGTCCCGGCGGCCAAACCGGCTCCACCGCCCCCACCCAAGCCCAACTTGGGGCTTTCCTGCCACTGTTCCAAACCCCAGGTGATTTTCACCCTCCACCTCTGGGTTTTAAGGAGTTTGGGTAACTCACAGAGCTGCTGAGGTGAGCTTGGGGGGTCTGCAGCGTGGGGGTGAAGAGCAGAGTGAAGCATCCCATGTAAGCAGGGAGGACAGAGCAGAGCCCCAGCAATGCCCAGAGGAAGCTTCTGGAAGCCTTTGCAAGAATTCTGGCTGCTGAAGAGCCCACCTGGGGGGTACAGGACAGCCCAGGAGCCAACGGGCAGCTTCCACCTCAGGCCAGACCAAAAGCTTCGTTCAGCCCCAAGCGCTAATTCCTCCCTGCCCAGCTCCTCGGGTCAATCAGGGCCATGGGCTCCCGTTCCCACTCCACCGGTTCCCAACCCAGTGCCCTCCCAGACATACCTGGGGGAGGTTCAGGCTCCTTCTCTGCTCAGCGGGGGCTGTGGGGTGGGAAGTGCCCAGCTCGGGGCATGGCCAGGGTGTGATGGCACACGGGCAATCAGAGCTCCCTCATCTGGGCAGGGCTTCGTGTCCTGGGGCTGCAGGGAAGAAACAGAGGCTGGAGCACTGCCCAGAGCCTGCCCTGGAGCCCATCCCTGGCCAGGCCCAGCCCCAGCCCCAGCCCCACACTCCTCAGCCAAAAACTGGTGCCAATGGCTGGAGCCCAGACCCCCTGCATGCCCTCAGGGGTAGTGCCCCCCTCACCATCCTTCCAATTCACCCATGTCCTGCTGGCGATGCTGCCAGGCACCCACCTGCCCAGCTCAGTCCAGTGCCAGCTCCAGCCATGGACCCATGGTGTGGTGGGCAGGGGACATGAGCTTGGTGCCGGGGTGTGGTGCCCTGGGATCCCCCCAGCCCTGTCGGTGCTGGCTGGCAGCTCCAGCTGTGCTGGGCTCTGCCCACAGCGCTGGTTTCCCTCCTGGCACCCTCGCCAGCCCCCATCGTGCCATCCCGCTGCGTCACCACCGGGTGCTGCCCTGCGTGGGTGCAGGGCGTTGGGCTCCAAAGCCATCCCCCCGTATCACCCCATGGCTGCACAGCCCCATGCCCAGGGACCCCAGGGTGCCAACGTGGCACTGTGCGATGTTGGGGTGCCCACCTTCAGCCCCTTCACCACAGCAGCCCCAGCTCCCACCCGCATCCCCTTAGCACCATGGGGTCCATCCCCCCTCAACCCACAGGTCCCCAGCACCCCTGTGAACACCCCAGGCCTCATCCCCAGCCCCTGGAGGTACCTGCCCAGCCGGGAAGGGGTCAGGAGTCCGGATCCAAGCAGCTTTGGGAGCAGGGAGGCTCTTCCCCGGATCCGCAGCCCTCCTGCACACCCAGGATCTGTTCTCAGCGCTGGGCGTGTGGGGAGGGGAAGGGGAGTTTGCTCTGTTCCCAGGCACTGGGTGAGTCTGGCAAACAGCTCCCGCCGAGGTGCTGTCTGCTCACATGCACACACACGCTCAGGTTGAACAATAAAGGTGGGTCAAATCCTCCAGTGAGATCAACGGAGCCAGATTCCTCACCAGTGGCTCCTGCCAGGTGATGCTTGTTCCCCTGCACGGGTGGCCCTGGGTGCTCCAACCCCCCCCAGGTAAGAGCAGGGAGGCTGAGATCCAGCACTGGGGTCACACCATCCCCAGAGCTCCAGGTCAGCTGGCAGCCGTTGCTAAGGCTCACAAGTGAGGCAACGATAACCCACTTTTTAAACGATTCGGCCTTAGTAATAGTTTTGCAACAGCTCATCGGTATCTGCCATCTCCAGCAGCTGCAGGCACCGCCCTGCCAGCACCGGGGCAGCCCAGCCCAGCCCTTCCCCAGAGAGGGGCACCGAGCAGGTGGCACAGCATGGCAGCAGGGACCCCACGCAGGACCCTGCCCTGCCCACCTCCTCCAGTCGCATCCCCATGGGATCTGGGATGTGTCCTAAGGGGACCATCCCTCTCCCTGCCCAGGCAGTGGGTGCCCGCTCAGCCTCCCCCCCCGAGCAGCCCCATTTCACGCCTCTGCAGACGTGGCCTGGGCAGGAATGTGTTTCTGCTTGCCCATGGTTTACTTGGCCTCTCAGCTGCCCTGAAGCTTTCCCAGCATCACTCCCCAGAGCCGAGCACACTGTGGAGTTTTCCAGCCCATGGAGCCCCTCTTCAGGGTCACCCCTCCATGGGGACACGTTTGAAGAACTCTGCTGGATGCTTGATGCCCTGAGATGTTTGTTCCTGCACTCGTGGCACACAAGGAGCCACTCACCCAACAGCTTTTGGGCTCCAGGAGGTCATATAAAGTATGTGTGGGTTTGCCAGGCAGGGGGAGGCCACAGGAATGGGAGCCCAAAGCAAACCCTGGAGGTGAGGAGTGGGGTGAGCCTGGAGGAGACAGACACAGGCACCCTCATCCCAAATGAGAGCAAAACCCAGGAGCTCCCCCTCACCCAGGAGCTGCCTTTGCCAGGTCCTATCATCAGGATCAGGAATTTGAGCTATGTTGTAGAGAGCCTGCATGGCAGGAGCTCCGGCAGGAATCTGGGGGCTGTGGCCTTCAAGATGAAATCTCCAGGAAAGGGGGTTTCCCAGCAAGAAGCACCAGCAGGTCTGATTCCTTCTGCAGCAGCATTTCCCTGCCTCATGGTAAAGCCCTGTAAGGATTGAGCCAGGTCCCCCAGCAGCCTCTCACCTGCAATTTTGGCATTTCAGAAGAGGCCACGTGGCCAGAGCAAGAAAGTTCAGGTGCCTTTTGGCAGCAGCAGCAGATTTCCCCTTAGGCACTTGGGTGGGGAATGGAAACAGAGCATGTTTTTGCAGTGCTGAGCCGGATATTTGGGTGTCACAGCAAAGGGCAAGTCCCTGTGTCCCCTCCACTGATCCTGTGTGGGCACAGAGACAAGTTGCCAACATGTTCCAGCAGCTCTCAGCACTGGGGAGCTCTTGGAGGAGCTTTGGGGCCATTTCTGGGGTACATCACCCTGTTCCAGCTGGGTGGAGCGATGGGTGAAAGGCTCCAGTGCCAGATATAACCACCAAAACCACCCAGAGACTCCCAGTGACCCGACCTTGGGTCCTCCACAAAGGGAAATCCTGAGCAGCGGAGCAGGCAGCTGCCAAACCAGCGGGAAAACCTCGAAGTCCCTTTAAAATGATCTTAAATGGGGCATCTCCTGCTGGGACCCAGCCCTGCCTTTTATCTCCAGCATCCCGGCCATCCCCTGTCCCCACTCCAGGGCCATGTCCCTGGGGAGGGGACCTCCCCCGCAAGCAGAGTCACAGGAGCCTGGGAGCAACACACTGGATGTAATTCAGGAAGTTTCTCTTCAATTCCCAGCAAACAGGCTGGTTTTGGGGCAGGGAAGAATGTGGAATATATATATATATATATATATGATGGCTGGGGAACATTCAGCCTTTATTGTGACACCCCCCAGTTTATTTGCTTTCCCACCAACACCGGCCCATCTCTTCACCCATCTCTCTGCACCCCAGGAGGTGGCACAAACCTCCAGCCCCCCCATTCCTGCAGCACCAACCGGGGCAACCTCAGCTCCCCTTGGTGCAGAGCAGAGAAACACACCAGAAAGCAGCAGCCACGTGTCCCCATTTGCCCGGGCAGCCGCCGCTGATCCCAAGCCCAGATGGTGCAAGACACCCAGAGCTTTCTGGAGAAGCTGCAACGCTTGTTCCCAGCGAGATAAAGCAGCACAACAAGACAACTGGCTCATCAGGTCCCTCCAACAGGCAGCAGCTCCAGCCGCCCCTTTGATGTGTGGAAGTGGGGCAGGGTGGTTGCTCTGGGGCTCCCCTTGATCAGCTCTTACAGCTGAGGAGCACCTCAGGATGGTGCTGATCGAGGCCGGCCTTGGTCGAGAGCGGCCAACCTTGCTGGAAAACAAACAGCCCAGCCCCAGCTCTTTAAATCGGGGCACACAAAGGACAGCTTGTGTTCTCTGCCATTAAAAGCTCCAGCAAAGAGAATGTGTAGGTGGATAACCCAGAATGAGAGCGGGCAGAAGAAAAGCAAGGACCAGAATGACTTCACCTGAAGGAGATGGAAGAATCCCACTTGTATTTCATCATCCAAAGTTCTCCAAACTCACCCGTTTCAGCACAAGGAGCCACCTTATACCAAGAGGGTCCCAGTGATAGGGATCCCCACAAGGTTCCTCCACCCTCATGGGGTGGCTGGTGTGGTCGCTGCCCTCCCTTCCAGCAGCTCTGCCTCCCCTCGGCATCCCCCAGGCATGGTGGTCCCTCTGCCTCCCCCTCCAGCACATCCAGGGTGGGCTGTGGGCAGCAGCTCAGCTTTGCCCAGTGAGGATCCCTGGGAGCTGGTTTGTTGGGTCAGGAGCAGCTGCAGTGACCTGGCGCCATGTCCTGATCTGTAAGGACACAGCGATGGCATCTCCCCTGGTGACAATTCCTTCACCAGTGAGTACCAGGGCTGCTGGTGCTCAGGGAAAAAATAATCATCACACCCTCTAAATAAAGTGAAACCAGTAACAGACCGAGCTGCATGTTCAGTGCTAATGTTACTTACGAGCATATCTGCCATGAAATTATTGTTAATTATTCATCCCAGCTAATGCTCAGTTACCACTGATGGCCCCAGAAATTGCCAGGCTGCCTGAGTCACGGCAGAGCACAAAGTATTGCAGCAATAAACCAGATCACATTCTGCCATTTAATGGGATTGTTTAATCAATGGTTGGGGTGTTTTTCTCTGGCCAGGCAGGAAGAGCTGGTGGATCTTCACCCCTGCCCCCAGCACGTGCTCTGGTGCCCACTTGGCTAATGAGCATTGTTAATTACAATGTCATCAGCCTGAAACAGCCCTGACACCAGTGGTGTGGCTTATGCAGGGTGAGGGACAGGGAGAGGGTTCCCAGGGGCTTGAGGGTCCTGGCTGGGTCCTCCCCTCCACCACCTCTGAGCTGGTTTGGAAACTTATGATGTGTTCAGATCCCTCCAGCCTGTCCCTGGCAGCTCCTGGCCTCAAAGGGCTCTGCCACCCATGGGTACCCAGGGATGGTCACGCCCCTGGGTGTGCCCGCCTGTGCCCAGCAGCCCTTCTTAAATCAAGAATGTATTTATTTTTTTAAGCCTGGCTCACAGGGTGATAACGAAGCTCTCCTTGTCTGCGTCCAGTGCCCCGTGAAGGCAGCAAGAGTTTTGCTGTGGGCTTGCTGGATGCCAGGCACCACAGACCTTGTAACACCCCAAAAACCACCCACCCAGCTGTGGTGCCCCTGCCTCCAGCCAAAGCCATCGCTCATGCCCAGCTCCAGGGGTTGCTCCTGGTTTTGGTGGCTTTTCTCCAGCAGATCTGAGCCGCTGGATGGTGTTTTGTCACCATGGCTGGTCCAAACCCAGCCCGGAGCTGCCCATGGGAGTGATGCTTTCCCAGGGGCGATGCAGCCCTTGCTCCCCTCTTGGCAGTGTCGTGCCCAAGAAGCAGGAGAACAACAGCTTTGGCCATCGCTTCTGAGGGACAGAAATTTTTATTCATTGCCAGGACACCCCCAGGACCAGCTAAGCTGGCCCAGATGGGATGGGCTTGACCTTTGGGAGCTGCTGCCAGTTCAGAGCCACCATGGAGCTGCTTGTCCCTGCCAGCTCCCAGGGACTGCACAGGTCCTACAGCACCTGGTTTCACCCCAAATTCAGCAGAATGATGTAATGCACTTTCCCTGGAATGGGAGAGGCAGGGAGCCCCGGGGCACAGCCCGGCTGCCAGCCCCAGTGCTCCTGTGCCAGGGGGAGGGAGGAGGAGGAGGAGGAGGGTGCAGCAGCTCCTGCTTTCCCCTGGGCAGCTCTAGGAAAGAGCCTCCTCCTCTGGCAGTGTGCTGGGGTTGGAGGCCGTGGGGGGGATGGAGGCTGCGGTGGGGATGGAGGTCGTGGGAGGTTTGCAGTCCACTGCGTGGAAAACCTGCCTCCTGCTGCCCGTGGGCTCGGGGCAGTCCTGGCTGTGCCGCCGGCCGTCCCCCCCGCTGGCCAGGAGACACTCGTGGCACCTCTTGCCGATCAGGTAGACAGCCTCGATGATGCTCAGCAGGATGCAGATGCAGGTGGTGACCACCATGAAGAGGGTGAAGATGGTCTTCTCGGTGGGCCGGGAGATGAAGCAGTCCACCACGTTGGGGCAGGGAGGCAGGTCGCACTTCACCAGGCGTGGCAGAGTGTAGTTCCTGTAGAAGCGATAGAAGATGTAGAGGAAGATGATGTCCACGCCAGCCTTGAAGAAAAGGCTGAGCAGGTAGGTCCACCACAGCCCCCCTCGCTTCTTGCCGGGGTTGGGGTAGGCGCAGTAGCATTCGTCCCCTCCAGCAGCGCGGCGCCTCTGCTCCTTGGCCTCCCGGTAGGCCACGTGCATGATGACCAGGAGGGATGGACAGGTCACCAGGATGAGCTGCAGGGCCCAGAGGCGGATGTGGGAGATGGGGAAGAAGTGGTCGTAGCAGACGTTGGTGCAGCCCGGCTGCCGCGTGTTGCAGTCAAAGTCCTTGTGGTCGTCACTCCAGACCCGCTCGGCCGCCACCACGTAGACCAGCAAGCGGAAGATGAAGACGAGGGAGAGCCAGATGCGGCCGAAGGCTGTGGAGTACTTGTTGACCCCGCTGAGGAGCCCTTCGAACACCCCCCAGTTCATGGTCCCTGGTCCCGTTAGCTAGCCTGGGAGGAGAGAGAAGATACAGCGACACCAAAGCATCAGTGAGAGGTGCCCGTCAGAGCACCCAAAGCACCACACTCCTGCCCAGGTGGCCTCGGGGACCATCTCTTGCATGAAGGGACACACATCAACACATGTCCCAGCACAGACCTGGCCTGGGCGCTGAGCAGTCCCCTTCTGCGGGGTCATGGGGGTCCAGCAAAGCTTCTTGGTTCTGCTGCAGCAAAAGCATCTTCAACCACCACCAGCTACAGCCCACGGCTCAGCCTCCCACTGTCCTGCACCACCCGCCCCGTCTCTCGCCTCCGTGCCCAGGTATTTGTTATTAATTTTCCTTTCGTTGCCAGGCCTGGCCCCGGCACACAACAAATGGGAGCAGCCGGGGCGTGACTCACCCGACCCAGCACCGAGCCCTCTCCCAGCGCTGGAATCTGCCCTCGCCTCCGCTCTCCCACCCAGGCAGCGTGGGAGGAGACTGGCACCGACCCATGCCATGCCCACACTCTGTGCCCACACTCCATGCCCACACACCAAGGGAGCCCACGCCAGGCATGGCAGAACCCGGAGCAGAGGCAGCGGGTGAGCTGGGGGGGCTGCAACCCCCAGGGGCTGACCCAACCCAGGGCTGGGCGGCCACAACAACCCATTTCCCTCAGCTCAGCCCCATCTCAGCCCGTACCAGCCCCACGACCCCGAGCAGCTGGATAAATGCAGCCCATGGGACGTGGGGCCGCAGCCGAGCACGATTCCCAGGGCTGCCTTTGGCACCAACTCTCCTTAAATATTTCACCTATCATTAAAATAACAATATCCCCCCTTGCTGGCAGAGCTCTCGGGGTGAACTCATCCCTCTTCTCCACACAGCCCAGCCCGTGCAACACGCAACTCACAGGGCTGCAAACTCCAATTTCTCCTTCCCCAGACACGCTCTGGATGTGCCCATCACCCAGCGCTGGGCCGGGCTCTGTGGCACGACCCTGCAGCAGATACACCTTCCCCAAGCCCAGTCCCACCTTACCAGGGCTGGGGCTGCAGCAGAGGAGCCGTTCGGTGCCGCTCAGCCGCGGGAGGTCCCGGTGGTGGTGCCGGTGGTGGTGCCGGTCGGTGCTTGCCCACGGCAGGAACGCATCGCCCGGTGCGAGAAGCGCCACGTGAGTCATCCCTGGGCTGCTGGGAGCGAGGAGGAGATTCCCAGGGGGAAGGGACGAGATTCGAGGCACATCCCCACGTGTCCCGTCGGCTGCCTGGGGCGAAGGGCTGTCGATGGCACGGGGCCCCAGTCCTGCTGCTGTGCAGGGAAGGGCTGCACGGGCTGTGCTGCCATCTGTCCTCAGCTGGTGCCAGGGTGCCCAGCACAGCCTGGGGTCCCTCAACCCCTTCCCCACACCCACCTTCCCTTGCTCAGACTTGCATCGGGAGCTGCTCAGCCCAACTTTTAATCCCTTTCAACTCAAACTTTGCACCATGGTTGTAACTTCCAAAGAGCCTTCATCTCCTCACCTGCTGATGAGTTGATTGTTTCACTGGGAATTAAGGAAACTCTTTTCCTGTGCTCACCTGCAAGCTGGAGCAAGTCTCATCCTCATCATCCTCCCTGTGACCAGAACTCTGGAGCCTTCCCCAGGATGAGCCCCCAGCTCAGGGAACTCCCTCTTTGGGGCTTGACCCCCAGCTCGTAGCTCTGGGGTGAGGGTCCAAGGAGCAGGTGCTGATGTGTGGGGTGCAGGAGCTCAGGGATGGCTGGAGTCGTTTGGGGGGAAAACACACATTTCATTTGCAACTCTGCTGGGTTTAGAAAAAAATCACAGAGAAACAAATCTAAACAGCTGTAAAGTAAATTACCAATGTTTGCGGATGGCTCCAGGGAAGAGTTCTGCAGTTTGAAATCAAACAAGCCCATTTTTATTTTTTGTAACATGCCTGTCCAATGGCTGGGCTGGGAAGGGGGTTCCTGGGGGCTCTGGAGGCCAGGGAAGACATGGAGCAGCACCCATCCCACCAGCACCCATAGGTGGGGGGCACCTTCTGCCCCAGGCATCCAAAGCAGGGGCCTCATGGCTTGTTGCTTCCTGGGTTATAATCCCCTCTTTTGGGGAGCTGCCAGATGTGATGGGCAGTTTCTGCTGGTGTTGAGGTGCAGGCAGAGCACACAGCACCCAAAGCTCATCTCAGGAGACACCATGACCTCACCTCATCCCCCTGCCCTGCCTTGGTTGCAGGAGGAGAAGGTGAGCACAGCTCTCCTCTTCATCCCACTGGTCAGGGCTGTTCTGAGCTGAAGGGATCAACACCAAAAAAACAATCAGGGAGAGAGAAAACCACAGAGCGAGTTAAGCAAGAGGCTCTGGAGCATCAGGCAGGGCTGAGACCAGCCCAGCAGAGCCACGGGGGCTCGTGGGGCATCCTCTGCCTCTGGGCAGCCGGAGCTGCTGTCCCACCACCTGGATTTGCTGGAGATTCTGGTTTGGCAGAGGCAGAAGAGGGGGTGCCAAAGGCTGCTCCCTCCAGCAGCCCAGCCCAGCCAGCCCCGGCGCTGTGGCTGTGGAGGTGTATTAATGGCAGCACTTTATCTTCCAGGAACAAGCCCCATTAGTACATTTTCACTACAACATGAAATATTAATAACACTTTGCATTTATATAGCGTCATTCATCCAGGAGTCACCAGCCCAGCTCCTGACATGAATCAAACACCTTGGCCACTTCTGGAGCGGGCAGGTAAATACCATTATACCCATTTTCCTGCTGCACACACCAGGGCTGGGTTTCCTCCAGGGCACTTTATGCTGGTGCCTGTCATGGGTGAGACCACGAGAGCTCCTCTGTCACTGCTCTAAAGCTCATGGGGTTGCCCTCCCTGCACGGGGCATCTCCATCCAGCCACCTGCTTTGCCATCATCAACAGAAGTTGCTGTAGAAAAGCAAAATGCTTCCTTGGGTCACTGGAAAGTTGCTTTTTCCTTGAACATTTTGAAATTGCAAGAGTTTTTCCACTCTGTGAAGTAATAATAATAATATTCAGAGCTTTTATGGGTCCTTTCAGTCCCTTCTTTGACAGATTTTGCAGATGTGAAGCACACAAACCTTCTGCCCGATTCTTCACCCTCTCACCACAGCTGGAGCCAAGGGCATTGCTGGGTGAGATTTCAACCATGAAACCTTCTGCCGAGCTTCACCAGCTCTGGGGACTTGGCAGGGTCCCACCAAACCTCTCTCAGGTACTGCAATGACCGAGCAGGTCCCAAGGTCTCTGCTTTGCTTTCAACCAGTGAAACCACCAGTGGCAGCTCAGTTGGCTGCCAAAAAGTTGGGGTTTTTTTTTCATTAAATATCTAACTGAGGAAGTTTTGGGGGGACACAGCCCAGACCCCCGTGGCCAGCACTGGCTGGTGCTGAGCTGCCAACTCCTCCAGCTGCCAACCCAACACGTTCCTCAAGTTGGTGTTTGGTGGGGTTAGGAACCTGCCAGCCCACAGCCCCTGACACAACCCCAGGGCTCCTGCTGCATGAAGGAGCAAGCAGAAAACCAGTGGGGAAAGGGCTATTTCCATCTTATTAACAGGCCTTATATTTAAACCTCCTTCAGGTCTGCAGCACGAGAGGATTGCAAAGGCTTCCACCCACCAACCCAGCAGGAATTGCTTCTGCTTTCGGTGCTGCTGCACGCAGGTGCTGGTTACAGGGAGGAACCCCATTATTGATAATTTATATATTTATGCTTATGCTGGATAAATACAGGAAAACAGGCCCTGGGTGAAGGTGCAGAGCTGGGGAAGCTGTATGCAGCCCTGCTCCCTTGTCCAGCACCATTGTTATTCAAAGAAGGTGGCACCTTGTTTGCAGATAATTAAAAAAACCCAAACAGATTAGTGAAATCTAAACACAGGGAGCAGGCTGGATGTTGGCTGAAGCACTGGGAAAGCTGTGAGTGGCTCTCGCTGCTGCTCGGTGCCTGGGCAGCCCTGGAACCTTCCCTGGTACCCCTGGTACCCTCCCCAGCCCCATCCATCAGCCCCTGGCTCCCCACTACTCACCCATCCTGGGGTCTCCACCTCCTCACGCTGCCAACATTTTGAGAGGGTTGCAGAATCCTCAGAAATTTCCTCAGGGGGCTCCCAAACCTCTTCTGGCCTCCCCTCCTGGCAGGGAGGAGCAGCAAAGGGCAGTGGAAGGTCCTGCAGATGCTGGTGGCTCAAGGACATGTGCCATGGGGCCAACCTCCCACCTCCTGGCACACATGGGAAGAGCCAGGGCAGCACCACAGGATCTCAGGATGCTCCCAAAGTAGGAGCAGAGCCCAACCCAGCCCTCAGCCCGCGCTGAAGGGGCCCAGTTATGCCTATATTGGGTCTTTTGGCCCAAAAAATCATCGTGCAAGTGCCATCTTTGCCCTTGCCACTGACCTTGGCAGCATTTAAATGGGTGACCCGCAGGTCAAAGTCTTTATATCCTATTACCAGCCTCCTGAGTCATCCCTGTCCCCTGGCAAGTGACATTATTCTGAAATGGCAGCTAAATGGGAAAGGGGTCGTGCTCCCAATACGGCGACAATAGGACATGACAGCACTTTTCTGAGTGATTAAGCCTCAGGTGATGTCAGGGCTACAAGACAAGTGGCTGAAGGCTGGGAGACTTTAATCACCCTGGATGTGTCATCCCAGCTTCACGCTCCACCCTGCCCGGGTGGGAGAGAAGAAATAATCAAATCCAACCTGTGCACCCACCAGTGAGTTACCCGTGCTGCAGGAACCGTGTTAGTAACCACCCCCAGCAGCCTGTTGGCCCTCAAAGATCCTCCTGCAATAAATAATCCCTGATGCCTTCAAAAGAACTGTCTGGGGTGGGCAGAGCAGACACTAGATGGCATTGGGAGAACGCGCCGTGAGGCACCAGCCCTGGAACCGTCTGGCAGAGCTGAGCAGAAAACTCAGGATGACGGAGCAGAAAATGTCTCTGCTGAGGAAGATGCTCCCAGTTCACCTTCAGCCTCACCACAACCCCTGCAGCAGGGCGGCTGCGTGGTGCCCACCTTCCCAGGGCTGGTGTGCAGCCTCTTTGCTGAGCTAATGCAATGGTTTCTCCCAATATATCTTATTTTTATCAATGAGGAGATGGGGTTTGGAGCCTGCATGGCTGCTCGTGGCTCCCCAGAGCCCAGTTGCCCCCACTGGCACCAGCACGGTGGGTGCTTGCCCCGCTGTAGTAGCATGAACCCATCCACCCCACACCAGGGATGGCTACGAGGAGTGATGCTTTAAAGAGAGCTCAAAGCTGAATGCTGCTGCTGACCCGTTCTTCCCCTGCTGACACCAGGAACCTGCCAGCTCCCTTCACATGGAAAGGAGGATTTTTCTCCTGCAGACTGGGAAGATGCTTTCCTGGCCACCAGCAGCCAGGGAAGCAGGGAAACATCTGACGTGGGCAATAGGGCTGCAGCCCCACAGTCAGGGAGAGGCTCCAGGCTCAGGAAGGTGGCTGAGGATTGACCCTGCAATGGGCAGGGGACAGCTCCTACCCCTGCTTCCCACCCCATCCCATCCCTCCCCTCTTCTCCTTGCCCGAGCAGGATAGCAAGAGGCAGAGTTAAACTCACGGGCATGTCTACCACAGCACTCAGCTGTTTCTGGAGATCTCTGCCCAGGCAGCCCGACATGACAGCATCCTTCCCAAGGCTGAAAACTCGCTCACACCCTAAGAAAAACACCACATTAAAAACAACTCATCACCCTCTTTAATTTGCTCACGCTGCTCCTGGGGACTCTGGGCAGCGAACGCATGAACTGAACTCTGCAAAGGGCCCAGACTTGGCTCAAAGCAAGAGATTTTGCATCCTCGTGTCTTAAAATGTCAGCACTTTAATTAGCTGCCATCTGAAGCGGGAGTGGGTCTGTCTGGAAGGCAGTGAGCAAACTGCCTGGCTCCTCTCAGCTCTGAGAAATTTGTTCAGCCTGACCTTTTCCCTTCCTGGCCCCCAGAAAATTCCCCATCCATATTGGCATTGCCTAAAAATAGGACTAAACAGCCCCCCCAAAATACCACCCAGCTGTAGGGATGGTGTGCTCAGCTGAGCTCCTCACACCAGTGCAGGGAGGAGCCACATCAGAGGTTCCTGTCCCTGCAGAGATGAGGTGATGCTCCTGGGGTCACCCGCAGCTGCCCCATGGTCAGCACCTCCTCCTGGTGTCTCTCCAGGGCTCCCACCACATCTCATCTCCTCTTCATTACCATCATCAGCACTGTCCTCCAGCCCCCCAGGAGACCCCCAATCCATGGCTGAAGGGGATGGAGCTGCAGGGCATCACCCCCTGCAAGCAGCCTTTGGAGGCAGTGCAGACTGACCTGCTCTTCTTCTACCTCCAACCCCCTCTGTTGTTACCACCAACATCAGAGTTTCTCATCTTCAGACACTGTTCCCAGGTCCCCTTCACCCAAAAGCAACCCCCCAGTCACAGTGATCTCCAATCGAGGTGTCACCTGCTCAGGGTTTCCCAGTGCATCATTTAAATCTCCATCTCACCCACCCTTTTCATCTTATTTTTTGTCCCTGTAAAGCTGCTGGAGTCATAACTTACACTCTGGGTAATTTCTTGCTCTAAAGGACACTCTGAACTTCTTCACAATTTGCCGACCAGCCGGGAACACTTCTCAGGTGGGTTCCACTGGGTGATTATTGGATTTCAGCTGCTGGAGATGGAGGTTGGAGCCCAATTCTGCTCCGTGTGCGTGGGTTGAGTTAATGAGAGCAAAGCCAGAGGAAGCACCTGAAAAAACACAGGGAAATGGGAGGTCATGAAGCCTCACTGAGGCTGCCGGGTTTGGTCACCTCAGTGCTGAGGTGCCACAACACCTCAAAGGGCTCTGGTGCCCCAGACAAGGTTGTTTCCAGCGCAACCTCTAAGACCAGAAGCCACCCAAAGCCAGGAACCACCATCAGGAAGGGCCACAGAAGCGTCCACCATTGCTGGGTGCTGCAGAGGACTCGGGGATGTTGGGTTTGGGTCTGAACTTGGCCTGAAGCCCAGCGAGCATCTCCTGTGAGACCAGCACAAGCCACCAGCACAGCCCGGCACTGCGGGCCGCTCTCGGAATGGGAAACCTCAAGCCAGAGAAATACCTTCCTGAGAGCCTAATCATCCTCCAGCACGACACGGGAAGAAGAGAGGGATCAAAAGCATCCTCCCTGCCTCCCCGCTCATTGCTGGAGAGCCCGGAGCCCTGGCCTCGCCGTGCCCCAGCTCTGGTGGGGTCTGACACTCCTCGGCGGCGTGCCACGCAATTACGGCCGGAGAAGAAAGCAGGGGCAGCTCACCCTGGGCGTGGGAGGAACGAGAGCCTTTCATCCACACCCCCCCATCCGCCGCCTGCCGCTCGCTATTCTTATCCCTCCTCATCAAGGACAAGTGGTTCCTCCTCCTGCCATTGAAGCCCCGAGCCCCCGGCGGGGCGCGGGCGGCGCGGGGACCCCACGCTGCGGGGCACGACCCCGCCACGGCGGCTTCCGAGAGCAGAGACGGCCCCGTGGAGACACGTTTTGTGTGTGTGCCTCCAGGTACCGCTGAGGAAGGTCAGACGTGGTTCACGCTTGATGTGGGGAACACTGAGCTGGGATGATGGAGGGGAGTGGAGAAACTGTTCGTGCTTCTGCGTTGGTGCCAAACGGAGGTTGTGCACCAGGGAAGGGGAGAAACGGGCTCCCGGAGGAGGGTTTGGCCATTGGGGTTTAAAAAGCTCCTCGTGTTCTCATCTCTGACTCTTGTTTTCTGCTTGGGCAACTTTGCCCCGAACTCTAGTTCTCATGAGAAAAGCAAGACCCCATGAGTTACGATGGCAGTTGGGCACTCAGGGGTCATGCCCTGATGCTCCAGAAGTTGCTACTGGCACCATCCATGAGTAGAAAGCAGAGCTGTCTTGGTGGCAAGAAAAAGACTTCCCAAGAACCTGTGTCCATTCAGACCTCATGGGAAAGGCCGATGCTCAGGCCAGACAGGGAATGCAAGCTCAGCAAGTGCTTGAAGAAGGTGGCTGGGTCTAAGATCAAAGTCCTTTGGAGGTCCCTTCCAACCCAAAACATTCTATGATGCTAATGTGAAGTCAACTCCGCAGAGACTTGGTCCCAGGGACCAAGAACGTTTGAGGAACAACCAAGTAGACACCAAACTGTGATGCTCACAGCTCCCTCTGCTACAAGGAGACTTTCCTCACGCAGCAGAAGGCATTTGCTGGTGCCTCCAGGCTGCCTTTGCCACTCATCTCCAACTTGGCTCTCTCTGGTTCTTACAAACCCCTCCAGGAATTAACTGAGCCCAAGGTTTCTGGAGATGTTGGAAGAACACACCAGGGAGCACTGGGCAGGTCTCCAAGAGGAGGCTCTAAACATGCCCAACTCCACATGCTCTGAGGAGCAGAGCCAAGCCAGGACTGGGCTGGGCTGGAGGGACCCCACCAGAGCCAACCTGGCCCGTGGAGAGGACAGCAGCTCATTCCTCGATCCACCCACGTGGAGCTGCCCAGGGCTCCTCGCTTCGGGTTCATGCCTGACTGCAATCAATATAACCTTTTAAAATTAATCTACTTTCTCCTCCCTTCTGCACACAAATGCAGCTGCTGCAAATTCCTCCATTTCCATGACATTTGGGGAAAAACTCTGCCTCACTGGAGTGCTTGACTTACACCATAGACCTTATTACTTCAGGGTGAAACTAAAATAAAGGCTATTTTTTTCCTATGATATCAGGAAATAAAGGTTCTTCCTCCCATCTAATCACTGTCTATGACACAACTGCCAAGCAGAAAGAGCAGAGCCATGTAGGACAACCAGGATCTGCTCCCAGTCACTCTGCTTCGAAACCATGGCCAGAAGTTCATGGACAAAGGTTGGTCACTGGAGAACTGGGGCAGCCCCAGCACGAGCTCAGGGAGCTGCTGCACTTTGCTCTGGTTCCCAATGTGTAAATATCTGAGAGAAATCAGCAGCAATGACCATGGGGTTCTTCATCCCCCACTGATGGATTGAGAAGGGAAGCACGACAGGCCCAATTCACACATCACTCTGATTCTTTACTTACAATCTAAAAAGCAGGTTTTCCTCCTCGTTTGCCCAAAAGCCCAGGTCTCTTCTCACCCCTCTGGTCCCCTGGGGGCTGTGGGTGGCAGGAGAGTGAAGCAAGGAGCTGCTGCTGGACCCTCCGTGTCCCAGGGGATGGCTGGACCATGATGCAGAGGAACATCTTGTCAACCAGCTGGTACCCACGGGAGCATCTGTAAAATAAATAACTGAACTGAGCAAGGGAGAAGGGTCTTCACCCGTGGTGACATGGGGGAGATGCCTTCTCTATAAGCGAGCTTGCAGAAAGAACCATGAACCCCCAGACACAGTGGACCTGTCGTGCTCCAGGACAGCAGCCAGATCTCCAGCTGCCTCGAGGGGAGAAGGAAAAGGGTTTAAAGAGCTAATTCAGGCTCTCCAGGGGCAGAGGCAGAGCCACCACTGCTCACCCTCCATCCAAGTCCTCATGGTCACTGGTCTGAAGCCCATTGTCCTGCAGCTCAGACCC
This sequence comes from Brachypteracias leptosomus, assembly GCA_013401335.1. Classification (NCBI taxonomy): domain Eukaryota; kingdom Metazoa; phylum Chordata; class Aves; order Coraciiformes; family Brachypteraciidae; genus Brachypteracias; species Brachypteracias leptosomus. Next base: position 310,755 of record VYZX01022728.1, read on the forward strand.
CTGCCCAGCACCAAGCCCCTCCTGCCAGACCTGCAGGGGCTCCTCCATCACAGGTACCACGAAATATCCTATTTCTGGGCATCTCACAGTGCAGGTGTTTGGGCAGGGAACATCGGCAGTGGCAGCAGGACCCCATGACCCACTGCTGACGGCAGAGCTGGGAAGGGCAGGGCAGGCCAGCAGTGCCCAGTGGGGCCAAGGAGTGGGGTTACTGGTGTCACACACACTTCCCAGCCCCCCAGGACCTGCAGGATGGTTCCACTGCCCACACAGCCAACACCCCACCCATGGAAGATGGGGCTGGGATGCCTGGAACGAGCCCAGCAGCCTTCTCCTCCTCTTCCCCAGGCTATTTTTATCCTCCTCCCAATGACAGATTGAGGGCTTCAAAACCCAGCCCCGTGAACTCTCTCCTGCTTCCCCGCCATGGAAATTACTGCACAGCAGTTCAAAAAGGGAGAGCAATTTGCAAAACAAATAAGTCTCCGATTAGCTAACAAGCGGCAGGCTGACCTTACAGGGCCCCTTTCATTAGGAGACACTTATTTCCTGATACTTCTCTATAGAGCACCGATTAAGTGCCTTGGGATGGAGGGAGCTACTTCATACTGGTTTAATGAATTAAATATATGCTCCTATTTGGCTCTTAATGCTAAAAAAAAATAATAAAATAAAATTAAGTACAGTAATTGTCACATTCCCAAGCCCAGTCATCTCTCTACCTAGCAGTTCATCTCCACTTCCCCCTTCCCAGCACAGTGTTTAATCTGTTAATGTGCTTCTCGTGTCACAGAGTTTTCCTCCATTAACACCAGCCCATCAGAGCATCCTGCACAGGGAGCTCTCTCCTCTGGATCTCCTCCCACTCTCTGAGGGCACCCAGCACACAGAGGGTGCTCCAGGCCCTGGCCTGGCCATTAGATCCTTTATCTTCTCCTCCCATTAGCTGCAAACACAGAAGCAGGAGCTCAGCCAGCCCAGGGTGATGCTCTTGGAGCAACGTGGCTCTGAGGGACACAGGGAGATTTGGGGACAGGAGGAAACATCTTCCCTGGGGATGTCCCTCAGCCTGCTCTGCTGAGGTGACACCCACGTCTGACTGTCCAGAAGCACAACTCCTCCTGGCATCTCCAAAGGGTTGGGAAAAAGCCAGTGAGAAGGAGGCAGAGGAGGAATGAAGTGACCCAACGTCCCGGCCATGGAGCTGCTGTCCTGGAGCTCACACGTTCCCTTGATGTACCTCTGACTGGCATGTAATTTAATTACTGCATGCTTAAAAGATTAAATCCACGATTAAAAGAATTTATATGGATTAGCACAGGATGATTTTAAATCACTGCCAGCTCAGGGCAAAGCCAACCAGCAACCTGCAGCAAAAGCACCAGGAGGGCCCTGCCCTGGGTGCCAGCTGAGAGCCCTGAGCCCCTTCCTGGCACAGCACTGGCACTGCCACAGAGCCAGGAGTGATCCCACCTCCCCAGCACACTCCTCTCTGCTCCATCACTCCGTCACTCCTCTCCGAGTCCCCAGCCATGAATTTCAGGCCATTGTTAAACCCATCTGTTATTTTCCTTAAGTCGCTTATTAGATGTCCCTTTATGAGGGGAAGAAAGGAGGTGGATGGGAGGAAATATAAAGCATGCAAACTGGGGAGATTTATGAAATCAACTGGTTTAAATCAAATTCCCGGGTCTCCAGTGAAAGCTGTGCCCCAGAAACTGTTATTGTTTCCCTCTCAGGGGTGAGAAGGAGAATGTGAAATACGTTTTCCTGCACTGTGAGGGGAAGGGAGGATCAAGGGCAACGTTTTCATTTAAACTGCCCCTGCCAACACAGTCATTTACAAACCTTCATCCTTTTCCCTGAGCAGCCACCTCACCTGCTGTGGGCACCCCTGGCATGGGCAGGGATGGAGACTGAGCAGGTCCAGGACCAGCAAAACAGCTTTATCAGCTCAAACCAACATTCTGCAGCATCTCTGAGAAAACTCTGCTCTCCTGAAGCAGAGAGGCCACCTTGCCCCTGGGTTCAGTTTCAGGACAAGAAAGACATTGAGGTTCTGGAGAAGGTGCAGAGAAGGGCAACAAAGATGGAGAAGGGTCTTGAGGATAAGACCTATGAAGAGTGGCTGAGGGAACTGGGGGTGTTTAGCCTGAAGAAGATGAGGGGTGACCTCATTGCTCTCTACAAGGAGGTTGTGGTGAAGCTGGTGTTGGGCTCTTCTTACAAGCCACATCTGACAGGACAAGAGATAATGGCCTCAAGTTGCACCAGGGGAGGTTTAGACTGGATATTAGGAAAAACTTCTACACCAAAAGGGTTGTCAAGGACTGGCCCAGGCTGCCCAGGGAGGTGGCTGAATCACCATCCCTGGATGGATTTAAAAGCTCAAGGATGTGGTGTAGAAGTGGCCTGGCAGAGAGAGATAATGGTTGGACTCCATGATCTTCTAGGTCCTTTCCAAGCAGAGCAATTCTGTGATAGCCCAGCTGGGTGAGGATGCTGAGAGCAGCTCCCCAGGACCCCCAGACCCCCTTCACTGCTGCCTGAGGAGCTCCCCATGACCCCGGGGTGCCCGATGGCAGCGTGGGCCTGGGCCCTGGGCAAAGAGGCTTGATTTGAAATATTAGCGGAGAGATTAGAAACAGTGCTCATGATTTTGTGATGCATATGGTAATTAAAGTGTTACATTGCAATTATGATGTAATTAAACTGTGGGATGCTCTTCAAGATGCAATTGCCACTCATTTGCATAACTGACGGATTTGCTTATTATCACCCTTTTAATATATGTATTAAAAAGAGCATCAAGAGCGCTGGCAAGGGGAGCTTGCAGCAGCTCTTCCTAGGGCTCAGCCTCCCTCCAGCACAGGGAAGTCATTCCCCAGCCCTGTTCCTCACCAATTCACCCTCCCTGGACCAGGCTCCCCCATCCAGGACTCGAGAGCAGCTCCATGGACCAGCAGCATCTCCCTGGGTCTCCCCAGGCAGGCTCTGGGTCACCTCCCTGCACACAAACCACTATCAAAGTCTCCCCAGCTCTGATTTCAGAGAGAGTTTTCCCCTATTCCAGCCTCCTGAAGCCAGGTCTTGGTTATTCACCTTTTCAAGGATGCTGTTTGGGGGTCCCTGCCTGGAAAGCCCCAGGAACCCACCAAATTTGACCTTTCCAAGCAATTAATGCAAATCCCTACACCCTGCTCCACCCACCAGCTGTGCACATCTGGCACTGAGTACCCACCAAAGGGCAGGTTGTGCGTACAACAATTATTCTCAGTCATGCAAAGACCTTTCTGGATCTGTAGGTACCGAAAAAAATCACTTTATGAAGATTTTTCTCCATTTTAAACTCATCAGAACTTCCTCTAAGGAGTTAAAATAAAAATATGCTCTGTCCATAACCTCCTCCTGAGCAGGTGGGTGTAACACAGGGCAGGGACACGGGGAGAAATGGCTCAGAAAGAGAAATCTCCTCTGAAAGCCAAATCCTGTGTCTGGACTTTGCTTTTATCCCTAGAAGGCTGTGCCTTAAACCATCACTGACAGCAGCAATGCCTCACTCTGACTCACAGGAACAGGAGAAAGGATCTTTCAAATGCTTCCTTTTATCTGCTGTTTTAACCTGCACTGAGCAACACCAGATTCCTGAAAAACCTGATGTCTGGTGTTGTTCAGAAATAGATCTCTCAGGAAAATGAGGGTGATGCTTTGAGGGGATGAGGGGCTGGGCTCTGGGAGGGGTGGAGTGTTCCACCCCCTGCCTGGCCAACACAATGGGTTTAATGCTCCCTGGCACAGCTTTGGGGGCACATGGAGCAACTCACACCATCAAACCACAGAGACATGACTATAAACCAGTGAGCAGCCCTGCCCATGGCACACATCCCACCAGGATGGTCTTTCTCCAGCACAGCAATGAGTGATGATGCTGTGAGGATGCACATTGGGCAGCTGGTACCCAGGGACCTCCCCTGTGGGATCCAGGGGTGGTTTCTGGGCTCAGAGAAGGTGGCTGCTCCCCTTCCAACCCATGCCATGCAGAGAGCTCGGGAGGTGGCAGGAGGTGGAGGTCTCCATCAATCAGGTCAAACACCAGCTCTTCAATTGTCAGCCCCCTGTGAGCCACAATCTCTGAGAAAAAAACCATTTATAGTCATTTAGTGGCAGGTAGAGGAAAAGCTTTTCCCCTTCCCTCTAAGCTATAACAGATCTATGATAGGGCTTTTCAAACTTCAGCATCCCCATGGTAGCCAGTGTGTTGGGCCTGGGGGTGTAAATAAATGACTCCTTGCCAGATTAACAGATCTATGTGACAGCTGAGGGTGCTGGGGCTGAGCTGGTGCCAGGAGGGTGCCCATGGCAGAACCTGGGACCCCTGTGCCCTGGTGAGGGGCTGGGGAGCTGGGCTCCCAAACCAAGCCCCAAGCAGCCCGTGGCAGTGCCCCTGCCCCAGCAGCACCCTCCCTTCCCCCATTTATTTTGGTTTATTTGGGAAGCTGTAGAAGCTTGCTAATTAAAATTGATGTCATGTTCACCAGAGTCCAATTCTGCATCGAGCTCCTGTTGCTTCCTCCTCCACGAGAGCAGGGCTGCCATATTTAGCCAACTCCTAAACTCATTAGCAAAAGCAGATGCTTAGATCCGCAGTCCCTAATGACTGTAAATGAGAGTATTAGTTTATTGACTGATGGCCTAATTGTTGCCACCACGACACAAGCGACAGCTCCAAGCCCAAGAGCTCTGTGCTGGAGGATCCCAACCTGCCCGGGGAGAGGGAGGGAGGGAGTGAAAACCCTGCCCAGGCTGGGGCCAGGAGTGGGACGGGTGGTCCAGCAGCACCCGCCGTGTGCCCGACACACAGATTTCCCAATGATTCCAGCAGGTCAAGTAAAAGTTAATTAAATTACACTTTCCCCAGCAGAGGTCAGAGCCTTGGAGCTCGTGTTGATGCGTAACCTTTGGTGGGATGCACGGACCTGCCCGAGCTCTTTGCATGGTAATGAGGAGAGTGCTGGGACCTGCAAACAGCAGCATGTCCTGTCCTCCTTTCCTTCCTTCCCTCTCTCCTCTGGTTGTCCCTGAAAATGTAAATAAAGGGGAGGAGGGGAAGGTCACAGCTCGCTCCCTGCACAGCCCTGTGATGGGGAATCATGCCTGGGTGACCTCCAGCCCTGCTCCTGCACCGTGATGGACAGTGCTGGGAGAGCTCCTCAGCGTGATTAACTGGCTCTGCTTTAATAAAAGCATCTTCAACCTGGCCCTGACCCCAAGGGGCACAACCCCCCTGAAATCAGGAGGTCCTGAGCATGTCCTCATGAAGAAGGGACAGACTGAAGTCATGGGCAAACATTATAGAATCACAGAATAGTTTGGAAGTGACCTCTAAAGGTCATCTAGTCCAACACCCCGCAATAAGCAGGGACATCTCTAACTAGGGCAGGTTGCTCAGAGCCCCATCAAGCCTGACCTTGGATGTCTCCAGGGATGGAGTCTCCACCACTTCTCTTCCCTGAAGTCTGGTGTGACAACCTCCCAACCCAAACCACTCCATGGTCCTGTCCTAAACAGCTGTGAGCAAAGCAGCTTCTGCCTCAAGAGTTGGGATGATGTTTCTCCAACACCTAAAAATCAACAGTAAAAACAGATTTGCAGGAGGATTTAAGAGGCATCAAGTTGCTTGGATACCAGATCCTCTAAGTACCTGAAAAGTAATTATAAAGCAAGAGATCTGTCTCTGCTAAGCAGGTGGATGGGAAATCGGAAATCCATTGGTGAGAGACTTTCTGCTTTCTAACAAGACAGGTTAGAGCTCAGCCCTGCTCAGCATCACACACACTCTGCTGCTCCCAACCTGCACCAGAGGAGCCTGATGTCTCCTCAGCCTGTATCACACCCCATGTCCACAGCTCTCCCAGCACCCACCTGGGCAATCCTTTGCACCCCTGAGTGCAAAGCCAGGGGTGGCAGCAGCTCATTTCCACCCCAGCTCACCCTCCCCACAAAGCAGTCTCACACAACCCAAATCCCCACGTGGTGTTTGCTGCCGAGCTTCGTGTGCTCCCTCCGACCCCTCCAGCTGGTTGGCACGTGCCCATCCCTCGGGTGCCCAATTAGCTGTGCGGGTGCTGCTCAGCCCTGGCAGCCACACGGCTCTCGTGGCACTGCCATGGGTAGAGGTGCCCAGCAAAGCTCTCCCAGGTGGCAGAGAGGGCAGAGAAGCTGGCAGGAAAGCTGGCACCGTGGTTTGGGGCTCGCTGGAGCTGCTTCCCACAACCTCCTCCCCTGGGATGTGGTGGGATCTGGCTGATGGAGCCAGCTGGGCACTGCCACACCAATTAAAATAAAACCCTGATGGCCCTGCTAATGAGAAACCTGCTTTGGAACCTGCAGGCCTGGTATTTTCCTCCTGGGGAAAAATTAAGAGAAATAATAATAATTAAAAAATCCCTCTGCAATCATAAGATCCAAATTCCTTCACAGGGACTCGCTTCAAGCTCAGCAAAGCCAACTCCTGCCAGCTGAGAATGAGCAAGGACTTCTCAGGGATGTTTATGGACCAGAGTGGTCATCCTCAAGGAGCATCCAACACAAGTCCCCCATGGCATACACAAATGTTTCTGCTCCACATCCCAGCTCCAAAGCAAATATTGCTCCCAGCAGTAAGTGAGAGCAAGAAAACAGTTTAGTATCTACAGAGTTTCAGGTGCTTTTGAGGGACAACGTTCAGCCTGGAGGAGAGAAGGCTCCAGGGAGACCTTCTTGGGGCCTTTCAGGACTTCAAGGGGTCTGTCAGAAATGGGGATGGACTTTTGAGCAGGGGCTGTTGGGACAGGACAAGGGGGGATGGTTTGAAACTAAAAGAGGGAGATTTAGACTAGAGAGAAGTTGTTGGTGCTGAGGGTGGTGCTTTCATAATGATGACTCCAGAAGCTTTTTGCTGCTGTGATTGTTTGTCTGTGGCCTGGGAAGAGATGAGTTGTGCTGGAAGCAAGAGATATTCTGCTGAAGCATGAAAAGAAAAGCCATTGAGTTTAGGTAACAGCTCCAGAGCTTTAGGGGTCAACAAACTGAGAACTCTGGAAAAACACTTTTCAGGGCTGGACAGCCTGGAGACAGGAGAGGGAAAAGGGACACGGCATTTATTAAGTGGCCAATTTACCCCCTCCCAGTCCCTCTCTGCTCCTTTTCAGCTATGAAACGGGAGCCACGGAGAAGAATTAGCGGGGAGGAAAAAAATAAAGACAGGGGAATACAATAGAGACTGAGTTTGAACCGCAAGAAGTGGCAGAAAGAAGGTGGGGAGCAGAAACTGGGAGGAAAAGCCTGATGGCAACAAGGTCCTGGCTCTGCCTTTGGACACACAGGCTCCTTCTCCTTCTCCCTCTCCTTCACCCAGAAAACTTCCACTTGGGAATTCCTCCTTTTTACACAGAATTTCCTTCTACAGTAAGTTGCATAATTCTGCTGTTCTGAAGTCAGTATGTTTTTTATGAGATAAAGAACAGGCTGGGACCACTCCCCAGGTGAATCCCCCCATTAATGTCATGATAAGAAGTCTCCAGCTGGGGAGATCTCCAAGAGGTCACCAGGGATGTGGTGGGTGTAGGAGTCACCCTACAGCAAGAGGTGACCTTCACCCAGAAGATTTCTTCTTGGATTTTTTTCTTTTCACCTCTCCACAGCACGTTTCTGGTTTCCAAAGGCAAATCCCAGCTCCAAAGCAATGAATTGGTACATGTTCATCACAACTTGCCTGGAGGGATGTAAAATACAAGAGGAAATCTGCCCCCTCACCTCCCTCTGCACCCTACCCCAGTGCAGGAGGAGAATTCATCTGAGTGATCTTAGCAGAATTAGAACAAGCATTTAGTGGTCTTTAAGGACCCATAAAACACTTCAGTGGTTCGCTGTTCCATATCTGACTATCTCCAACATTAGCCATTTAAATTAAAACATTTATAATTAATTGAACAAATCATTTCCTCTCACCCCCTTTGGGGACTGGAGCACGTAAGTCTTCAGTAGATTTTAGTCTCTTAAGCAACTGGGGGATCCATTTCTTTTATCGGGGTTATTTTCCTGCAGGGTGGGAAGCAAGGGCAGGCAGAGAGCAGCTTTAACTGGAAAATCAATTGATCGGAAAGACAAATTAATGGGTGGTTCTTCACAAGTGGAAATGAAAAAGAGTTTGGCATTAGGAGCTGGTCTGACAGAGCTGCCCACGGGAGCTGGCTGAGAGGCAGCAGAGAGGGATGCAGGCAGGGATGCAGGCACTGCCAGGCACAGGAGCCACAGCCCCATGTTATCTCAGCTGGGAACTCTGCCTGCAGTGCCCAGAAGATGCAGGTTGAGGGCTAACTCTGCCTGTTGCTTCCAAGGAGCTGCTTTCAGATAAGAGGCTTAAACAGAAGGATTATCTGGGCAGCATGAACTTCCCCCTCCTACAACTGCCATCGAAGACAATGCTGGCAAGACCCAGTGATGCCAGGAGCCAGGGACCAAAGATGGTCCAAAGAACCCTACCTGAGTACAAAAAAAGGAAAGTAAAACCAGACCAAGGCTCAGAGATCCTGTAATGAAGAGCACCAAGAGCAGACAGGCTCTGGCAAGGCAGGTTAATGCTCTTGTGCTGGCTGGCAGCTGGGCAGGCAGAGATGGTGCCCAGGCAAGCAGGGGATGAGCAGAAGGACCAGGAGCAAGGGGGCACATAACTGACCCCAGATACACCACGCATGGGACTGCTCCATGGGGGTGACAGATCAGGAGCCAGCCCTGAGTGTCCTGGGAGGCCGGTCAGGGTGGCTGCTGCCAGCAGAGATGAAGGAGCTCTAGGAGAGCCCTGGTCTTTGCAGAAAATACAGTTTATTTTGATGCCCTGGAAATGCCTTTGTCAGTAGATCTATTCTTTCATTGTGAAAAAGCCTATTAGCTTCTCCTTTCTACTTCTGTGGGAATTTATTCCTCCATCAGATCTTCAATATAAAAGTGCTTCCCTCACGGAGATTGACACCGTGGATATGAAAAGCTCCGTGTGCCTCGGGGCCAGGCAGCCCCTTCCCTCAGGAGGGATGAAGGATGGTTTTGACAGCAAAGCTCTGAACAGCTCCAGAAGATGAAATCTCAATTCCAAGGTCTGCTGTGACATCCTGGTGACCTTGGGCTGTCACCGAGGTCCCCACGCAGTGCAGAGAGTGCTGAGCCCTCAGCAGAGAGCAGACCATGGGCACTGCTGCAGTTTCACCACACGTGTCCTGCCCAGACCCCCTGCAGGGGAAGGTCCTGTGGTGAGGGGGTTTGTAAAGCTTTACAGCCCCATCCCCTGCTGCTCAGCAGGCCAAGAGCAAGGATGAATCCAGGGGTGAGATGCTCAGCTCTACAGGGTCCATCACTGCTGTGACTTCAGTCCCAGCCAAGCAAAATTAAGCCCTTTCTCTTTGTGCAACCAGGAGGTAAAGCCACTGGTGGCATTTGACGGATTTTGTCCCTTTGCTTGCAACCCAAGGAGCACTGACACGTGTAGTGCCCCTTGAGGGGCCCACGAGTCCCTCTGCCTGCACCTCTGGACACTCTGGGATGCCTCTGACCACTCTGGTACCAGCAAATGAACACAACAGGAGGAGAAACGAGCTCCACCAGCTGCACAGCAAGCAGCAGGGACACGGAGAGAAACTTCAAGAGCCTGAATCCAGACAGAGGGAGTCCCACCTGCCTTCAGATGGCTCCAGCATCCCCTGGCACAGCACACGGGGCTGACGTGATGTCCAGGCTGGGGAGGGTCCTCCCCTCAGCTGGGGACCCCTCAAGCCTCAACCAGCTCTTATCCCTGCCCACCCAACCTTCTGCCACCCTTGGTCTTCTCAGACCAAACAAGAGCACTGGTGTGGACATCAACCCCCTCCCTCCCCAGCAGAACCCCAACTCCCCCAGACCCCCTCATCTCTCCAGCCATCCCTCCATGCCCAGCAGCAGTCCCCACGCTCACAGGGAGCTCACAGGGGGCATTGGCCTCCCAGCTCCAGCTCCCACAGCGGGGACCAGGGTGAGATTAAAATAATAAACAATAATCAGCAGCTCAGGCCCTTCCAGACCCTCATTGCCATGGCAACCACCCGCCAGCGATGCTGAGGGGAAGGGTTTCCTTGGGACAGAGAATTCCCTCAGCACATCACTGCCCAGGGACAGGCTGGGACATGGGAGAGGGGGACAGGGGGTGACAGGGACAGGAGCCAGCCCTGGCCACCCACTCACATGCTGCAGAGGGAGGAATCACAAACAGCCCCCTTGGACACCAACGGGTGACATGAGGCTTCTTGAAGGCCAAGTGACAGAATAAATTCTCACCAGCAAAGAGCCATCACATTGCTTTTAATTATGAGGAAAGGTCCTGAAGCATCACAGCCTCTTTCACTTGGGCTGACAGGAACCTATTTGTCACTTCATTATTTTTTTTTCCCTCCTGCATGTTTCTACTCAGATCAAACCAGCTGGACAGACAAACCCCCACGGGACCAGGGGAGGACAGACCATGGACAACCCTGGACAACTGATCTCCACTGGGACCTGGGTTGGAAACCTCTCCTGGCTCTGCTCCTCAAACCTGGTGTCCTGGAGAGGAGGGTCACGTCCCTGCAGCCTCCCTTTATATCTGCCCAGAGCCACATTTAATATGCTGTGGTCTTATACCAGGCGCTCCCAATTTAATCATCAAAACCTTGCAGGGGATTAACTGCCAGTTTCCTCCCTTAATCACCATCGATGTAACGAGGTGCCAGCCAGCCTCACAAGGAGCTGGGGGACACACTTCTCAGGAGGGCTTTGGCCACCACCGTGGCTTGTTCCCCAGCTGGCAGAGGTTTAGGAGCTGAGACAGAGGAGATGCAGATGCAGAGGGGACTGGAGCAGGCTCACAAGGTAGGTTTCCAACCCTCCTCTCACACACAGCTCTGGCCAGCACAAGGAGGACAATCCAGCCTCAATCTCTTAAAGTTAAAAATTTATTTTGCCAACCCGTAAGTCCCTTGATAAAAGAAATGCTCGGACAGCAGGAGAGCCCCAGACTTAATCCTCAGATAGCTTCACTCCTTTTGTTCCATCAGGATGATGGTTTTTGGAGGGGATGGCTTCCCCCAGCCCCAGCTCACCTCTGTCCTGCTAACACCTGAGCCCATGGACATCACCCCAGACCCCAGGCCCAGGATGGCTCTTCCCACCCATAAAGAACCAGTAAAATCCATCAGCTCTGGTCCATGTTTACCCCCTGCCTGCTGGTGGAAGCTGGGAGGTTGACACTGAGATGATTTCCCTGCCTATAAATCATATTTTCCCCAGATTTAGAGGAGAAAGGAGCTATTATGAGGAATAGATCAGAAGTGACACAGCTCATTATTCCGAGGTGAGGCCGAGTTGCAGACAAGGGCAAAGTTAATAAAAAACGTACCCAATCCACAATGGTAACTTTAATTGTTACCACTAATGAAGCCTATTTAGGATGGATTATGTATCTGGCACTTCAGATGCAGCCCTCGATTCATCTTCCCCGTCAGATGTCTCATTGCATGAGGGCCAGAGGCAGAGGGAGGGATTCTCCCCTTCTGCTCAACAACTGGGGGTGAAAACCAAATTCTCTGTAACCCACCGGCTGCCAAGTCCAGGTGCCCAGGGCAGAGACTTCATGGAGATCCTCCTGGAGGTCAAACCCACCTCCCCAGCAAGACCTGGAGCTGCTCAAGGACCAGCAGCTGCAGCCTGGGCACTGCAGGACCTGCTGGAGGGCAGCCAGGTCCCCACCTTCCCCTGCCCTATTCCCACCAACAGTGGCCACCACGGCGGCTGCTCAGGACCTGGGGAGGTGGCCGGTGGCTCTGGCCCTGCCCTGCACCAGCCCCCTCCTCCCAGCCAGTTTTCTAGGCACACTTCTGGAATTAAGGAAAAATTGTAATTACTTTCCCTGGTAACAAAACCTTTGGAGGAAAGGGCCGGTGATAGATCTCAGGTTTTATCAGAGCTGACAAGGAGCATTACTCAGGCTGCACGAGAAGTGGCACCTCGTCAGACACGGAGGTCTGTGGTGACCATCCCCTGGGGCACCAACAGACACCACCAGGTTTTTTTCTTAATATGAGAATTAAGCATGTTGTCTGGTCCAATTCCCCCAGCCCCGCTGAGCAGCGAGCCCAGCCCAGCACAGGGTCCATGCTGGGCACAAGGGGCCACCTCCTCCTGCCCCAGACCAGGGGTATAAACCTCCCAGCTCCAGTCCACAAAGCCACAGCAAGGAGAGACAAGTGACCTTCACAAGGAGCAGATGAAGTTTCCTAACACCACACTGGACTGTGGCACCAGGGAGGATGCAGAGCCTGTCACTGCAGCCTGGTCCCACTTTGGGGCAAGGACAAGGAATTTCAGGGTCCCTCCTCCCTGTTCTCTAGGGTCACATTAACAAGGCTCCCCCAACAAGCAGCTGAGGTTGCACCATCTGCCAAAACCAGCAATGTCCCATCCCTACATCTGAGCCAAGCAGAGATATCACAGATTCATAGAATGGTTTGGGTTGGAAGGGACCTCCAAAGATCATTTAGTCCAACCCCCCCTACAATAAGCAGGGACATCTCTAACTAAGCCAGAGCCCCATCAAGCCTGACCTTGAATGTCTCCAGGGATGGGGCCTCCACCACCTCTCTGGACAACCTGTTCCAGTGATAACCACCCTCATATTAAAGAACTTTTTCCTGATGACCAACCTAAATCTACCCTTTTCTAGCTTAAAACCATCACCCCTCATCCTGCTGCTACAAACCCTGGTGAACAGATCTATGTTCGTGCTGCCTTCAGACCAGGGCTGGGCCACTTCTCTTGATTAAGGTTAAAATCAATCAGTGAACTAATTGAGCTCATTCAGTTTGATCTCTTAAGCTGAGCTTTAAAGCCCATTGAGTCACCCCCACACATCAACCTCTGCTGTTCCTGCACAGACAGGACCCGGGGCCCATCTGCTTGGTGCCCATTTAGCTGTTCCTTGAAGCCAGTTAATAAAAGTGTTGATTGCTTGTGAGGAGGGGAGGTCTCAGGTGCATTTCAGCCCCGTGCAGTGACAGTCTCTCCAAGCCATCACTTGAGAGGTCACTGCAACCCAAATATCAGAGAAAGGAGGGTGCAAAGCAAGGAGAAGAGTGAGCCAGGGCTTTGGTGTTAAACTCCCCACAGAAACTGGGTACCAAGATGCTCTTAGATGTGGACAATGTCGACACAACCTGCTCTGGAAGGTGAGAGTGACTCTTCCAGCACCAAGCTCCTGTTTACTCCTGGCTCTGCATCAGCCCACCCCAAGTGTCAGTAATTCACTCCTATTTAGCCTCGCTGGAGCTGGATGGAGTCATTAATTACCATGACTTCGTCAGGACTGGTAATGACTGCTGCAGCCTCCCCCGGAGCTGGGAGCTGTTACTCACCCAGCCTCAAATGGGATCATTCTCCCTTTTGTCCCCATTTTCCCTTCCCAGCAGAACTCTACAAATATCTTTTCAGTGCCCAGGCAGATCAGGGCAGAGGAATTAATTGTGAAGGTGATTACTCAGTGTTCAGGTGGGTGCCACATTCGTGCCCTAGGGAATTACTCCCTTGTCCTTTAGCAGGACACAGCAGCACTGGCTGGAGCAGGGAAATGGGGGCTGGCAGCCCCAAGGACCCCAAGCCCCTTCCCAGCATGAAGAAGGTTCATTGAACCTCCCACAGTGTTGGGACCCAGCATGTCACTGTCCTCCAGCTTTTCTCATCCTGAAACTCATGAGTAATGGGAGCCACTGAAAGGCTAAGATGGATGGATCCATCTCACCTTCATCTGCTGTATCCATCACACCCTGTATTTTATCTCTGTGTCCCTCTAGACAACGCTGCCTGCTCTCCACTGGGGAGGGAAAAGGGGGGAAAATCAATTAAAAAGAAAAGGAGGTGATAGGGGGGAAAGGACAATTATGTTCCACAAAATTTAAGGGAAAGAAAAATGATGTAAAGAGATGACTTGTCATACAAAAAGGTATTTTATAATGGACCTTTAAAGCATTCCATCAAGTAAAACCAACACATTTATTTCAAGTGTTAAAGAGGAACCTTCAATCAATCAGAGAACTTCATTTTTACACTGTAATGAATTCAGTTGACCTTTGTGTTGCAGAGATACGTGGCTGAGGCACAAGGGGAGCTGGCTCTGAGACACGGAGCTGTTGCTGGGGGTGTCTGTCTGTCCACCTCCTGGGAGATGCTCTTTGCAGCCACAGGACCTGCAACTCTACCCTGGGGCTCTGGATTTAAGGAGACTTTGAGGAGACTTCAGATGTGGCACTTGGGGAAGGGAAATCACTGGGAACTCAGCAAGGGATGCTTCCGTATGAAACCCTGAGACTAAACCTCTGCTCTCAAAGCAATTATGAGCAGCTAATGTGAGCTGGGAACTCAACTCTCCCTTCCCACTGATTGAAATCCCATTTTGTCCCCCCGGGTTGCAGATGGAAGGACATTCACTTGGAAACCCATGAAAACAAGAGGTGAAGTCTGCAGGTGGGAAAGCTCAAGCCACACACATGCTGGATGCATCACAAGCACACACACAAGTGGGGCTGAGGGATTTTGGACCCTGCATCACCTTGGGATGCAAGGACCCCAGGTCCACAAGGTTTTGGGGAGCACGGGTCCACCTTCCCTGCTCTCCAGCAGAGCACCAGGGGGAGAACAGGCTGCTCCATTTTCCTGAGAAAGAAGGAATTTTCCAGAGCAGTCCCACCACCAGCCACTGGTCCCAGTCTTGGGATGATTCTCTTAGAGTACAGCAGCCCCCCCAAACCTCTGCTGCTCCCAGAAGGGGGGAACTGCAGCCCCCACCATCTCCTGGATAAAGAGCAGAGCAAGTACTAATAAAAATGGTGGCTAAAACCACAGGAAAAGCTCTTGTTACTGGTGGAAGAACCCCTCGAACTGCACCCGGGCTAGTGAACATTTATACACAGTGCACTCATCACAAACATACATTAACCTTTGCAGCATATAGAAGAGCAGTTGGGAGGTATATAAAGAGCTGAGAGACAGCAGAGCCCTGTGCTTCCCCCTGGAAATGCCACCCCTGCCTCCTCTCCATTCAATTTAGGAGCAGTTTCCCCACAATTATTGATTTTTCAGCACTCCTCAGGTAGGTCCTTGAAAAACCCCCAAGTTCCTGCTCCCCTTCCCCAGGCAGAGCTGGGGGAATCACCCACCCTGTCCCTGGACACTGCCCAAGGCTCCTCATCCCTCTTTTGCTGCTCTCCCACCACGCCATGACCCCAAGGAACTGAGCAGCTCTCGTGGAGAGCCAGGACTGAGGAGAAAAAGGACAGATTCTGTCCAAGAGTTAAATTAAATCAGCAATCAATATTGCTCCTGAAAGCAGGGAGAGGAGCAGCCATGATGCTGAGATGTCCTTAATGACTCCAGCCATCAAAGTCATTAGCAAAGTTAGTTCCCTGGCCCTTTTTTTTTTTTTAATCATTTTTAATTGGGAATGGTGAGACCCAGTGTCCTCGAGGAAAGGGAGATGTGAGGGATGTCTGGAAGGATCAGATGTGGTGCCAACCTCTGTGCCAGCTGGGCTGGGAGATGGAAAGGGAAGAGGAGAAGAAAGCTTCAGAAAGACAAATTCTGTATCTCCTCACCCCATTTACCCCTGTGGTGAGGAAATGGGCAAGTGGTCAATGTCACACCTCATTTAACAAGGAATTAATAATGATCAATACCTGCTCCTTGGCCTCCCCTGTCCCCACTCTGTTAGTGGAACTGGCACCTTCCCAGGGCGGGTCATTAACACCTCTATAAGTGGAGGGATGGTCATTGGCACTCAAAGACACAACTTCAGACTGCAGGAATAACACTGTCCAGGATAAAACTGGATCCCCCAAACAACCTCCATGTCTAAGTTTTTATACATAGTGCTTTACTTTTATATATAATATACTAACTACATATATTTATACACACACACAGAGGATCATAGAATGGTTTGGGTTGGAAGGGACCAATAAAGATCATCTAATTCCAACCCCCAACACATATATATCATATATATAAAATATATGATATATAAAAATCATATATATATAATATGATGTATATAATATATGTTATATTTTTTATATATACACATGCATTCTTGGGGAGATTCAGGGCTCTTTGGAGAGGACTCTGCTCCACCACGAGCCAGTGTCCCCACTGCACCCCAACCTGCTGCTGAATCCTCAGGATTCCTTTCCAGAGCCACCACTGGAGCCAGGCCCTTTGTTTGCTCAGCCATCAAGAAGCACTTGTGGTTTCAGTTGTGTGCAGCTCCTCATAAATCCTCCCAGAGTCAACAAAAGCCAAAGTCATTTAACTCGGCGCTAATATAAGAGGGAGCAGGAAGGAGCTCAGGCATGGCAGAGAGCACAAGACTTTCCAGAGGAACAATGAGGAGCAATTATGCTTATCAGGAGCTGGGGGGGGATCCGGCACGTCTGCAGCCTGGTGCCAGCAATCACAGTTAATTTTCCAAAGTCTGGATGACATATAGGGAAGATTTAGATGTTCTAATTACTCTGCCGAATACCAGGGGTGCTGCTGATGAGGGAGGCAGGCACATGCACATCCACACACACGCACTCCAAGCCAATTAAGAAAGAAAAACAGCAACAAGGAGCCTGCAGGCTCACGAGCTCTTCATGAAGAATGTCTAAGCTGACCTAGCCCTTGCTGTAAAACACAACAGCCACAACCAAGCCAGAAGAGTTCTGATGGCCAACTCCCAGCAGCAAGGGCCTGAGAGCTTTGCACGGGGCAGGAGAGGATTCAAGCCAAGCTACAAAGCTTAATTTCTAGCTAATAGCATCATGGTCCCCAGCAGCATCATATAGAGGGGCTTCCATCCAGCCAGGGGCAGGAGCCAGGAGCTGGGGCAGCAGGAAGATGCTGCTGCTCAGTAAAGTCCTGCTTCTCCAGCCCAGTTTCCTTAGCTCTCACTGGATGCCTGCAACACCCTCCACTTCTGAAGTAAAATAAACCAAAACCAAACCCAAAAGACACCACAGCCCATCCTTTGAGTCTGCACCATCACACTCAACTCCAGCCTTCTGTGACCGGCACCATTTCTGGCCAACCCACAGAGAACCAGCCCAGAATCACTGCAGTGAACCCCAGGACAGACCAGCCAGGGCTGCCTGGATGAAGCTCCCCCAGAGACATCCCTCTCCACGCAGCCCAAGCACCACCTTACCTCCAGTTGGTGCCCACAGGGGCTTGGGTCCCAGCTCCTCCTCCAGGCAGTCCCAGGAGCTCCTCAGGCAGTGCTGGGGAGGGGCTGAGCCAGGCAGAAATTATCTCCATACACTTCTTTCTCACTTAGGACCATAAGAGCTCCATTAAAACCCCCATGTGGGGTTTTGTGAGCTTTGGTTCACTCAAGAGTCTCCTCTCCCCCCACCAGTATCTCCACATCTACCCAGGGCAGCTCCTCCTGCTACTAATCCTGGGAACATGGCAGAGAAACCACCCCCAGCAGCAGTGTCATTAAATACCCGTTAGAAGGACTAATTCCCTTGTTCTTGGGAGATTTGAACCACATGGAGCTGCTGATTTCATCATGACCCTCTCTCCTGACTAGTCTGAAACCCACCCACAGGCTCAAGAGAAGAGCAGAAAGTTGTTAATAGGATGCAGGTGCCTCTCTCTGTCCTCTCCTGAGACTCTCTTGGTAGCCAGTCCCTGCAGAGGAACATGGAACAAAGAACTTGAGGCCATAAAATCCAAAGAGGACGTTTGGTCCTGGCTGGGGGTGTGGGAATTCCCCAGCAGCAGGAATTTTGAGGTGCAAGGACAGACCCATCAGATGGGGAAGGGGCTGGACACAAAGTGCACGAAGCAGAAGTTTTAAACAACCCCTGAGAAGCAACCCCATTACCAGTGTTATTTATTACAGAGAGTGGCATTAATATTACTACCCTTATTAATACATAAAGCTGTAGCATCATTACTAAACCAGCTGCAAAACACTGTGTTACTATTAATGCTGACATGAATATATTAATAATACATTATTGCTGGGTTGTTTTGTGCCTTACACTTCCCTGAAATCATTTTTTCACTCCAACTTTTGTTCCTGTTTGCTCCATATTTCGGTGAGGAGCTGGGATTAATCAGTAATCAGGGGCCAATTTTCTTAACACACCAAAGAGAATTTGCCTGGAAAAGCTGGAAGCTTTAAACAGTCAGTGCTGGTGGATGAGGCCAAATCCTGATGCTCAGAGATGGGCTCTGCCACCAGAAAGGGCACGTGTCGGAGGGTTACCCCAAAGCAGAGGCTGTGGGGGCTGCAACCTTCTCACCCCTTTTTGCAAGCCCCAGCTTGGCACAGAGGGGACCTGAGCCTGTGCTGGGCACTGAGACACAGCAGCCTGGCACCCAGACTCCCTGAGAAGAGCCCCATAAATCCTGGCACCGGGTAAGTGAGGTTCTGCTGGGCCGTCTCCCAAATCACACTCATTCCTCACCCTCAAACCCTGCCCTGCTTTGGCAGCAAACCTGCAAAAGGAGCAGGCAGGTTCTGGCTGCGTGTGCAGGAGGGAAGGCAGCGCCACGGGGAGCAATGAGGCAGCTCCAGGCTCTCAACGCCTCGCAAGGTTCCTTTGCAAGCAAAGTCTGGCATGATTGAGTTCAAAGTTACCTAAGGAGAAACTCAACCTTCTGAGCAGCACGAGCCATTCGTCTTCCCAGCCTGGCCCAGCAGAACAGCTGCTGAAGCCATTGCAATAGCAGAGTGGCCACATAAAACCCCCCAAGCTCCAGCCAGCCCCGGGCTCCTCCTGGATGGTCACATCATGCAATGGGCTTCTCCTGGTGCCTGCTCCTCTTTCCCATGCAGAGAAAATAGCACCTATTTAGTAAGTGCTTTAAAGATGCATGGAGCAAACCCCAGCCAGTAAGAGAGATCCTCGGATCTTAAATAGAAATGGCCAAAAACCTCCTAAAAAAGTCCTGAAAAATTAAAGCAGAACCTGAAAGTATACAGCTGAGTTTTAACCTTGATGCCACCCAGCCTAGGAAGAAATCTCTGCTGCTGTTGATTCAGGTGGAAAACGCTCTGATGGTCTGCAGGTGGATGGGAGGATGAAAGATGGAGATAGAGGCAGAGATGGTGACCTCCCGGCCTCCCACGTGCCATGAATGCCCAGCAAGAGCAAGATTGGGTGGTACTTTGAAAGTCAGTTTGGTCTCAAACAAGCCAGGACCCAGGGAGCTCCTTCCCTCAGCTGCTTTGATTCCCATTTTTTTTGCAGCTGGAGAGGGGGATGAGGCAGTGGTGGGCAGAGCCTTCCTCCAGTCAGGCTCGGAGGGATCCAGCTCCTCACAGCTGGATGAGTGGAGATACTGTTCAACTGGTTTGTTGAACACCTCTGGGGATGGTGACACCCTGACAACATCTGCAGGTCATTCTCTCCCTCCAGGCAGAAGTGTGCAATAAAACATATATATGAACGTGCAGCTTTGAAATGAATACAGGGAAGACAAGCTGAGAAACCACCCTTGGCACAGCAGAGGAGGCCCCCAGAGTCCCTCCATGCCCAGGAGAGCTCCAGGAGCTCATCTCCTCACAGCCCAGGGGCCATGGGCAGGGCTGCCCAGCTCTGTCCACAGCCCAGACCTTCACCCTGCCTGCAAAGCAGCACGGAGGGAGCTGGGGATAAGGACTGACCCTCCTGCACTCGAGTGAATTAAAGGTAATATCTGAAAATGCCAACACTTGCATCAAAATTAATGGGACTTAGATGCCAAAGTACCTTTTGTGTATGTGGCCCTCTAGGTCTTTATCTCCATTCAATAATCTTTGGGAGGCAGGGTGGAGTGAAGGATAGGTTTTCATCTCGGATTTTGCTGACTAGAAGTCATGGGCTGTAGGTAAATCTCACCTGGTAATATCGTACCCGTCAGACCCTTTCAAAACTCTGGGGAGCACGAGCATCCATCAGGGCTGACACATTAATTCAAACAGGGTTATTTTCACATCATTTAAGGCCTCTCTTCCCACTTTTGTTTTGCAATTGGAAATATTTTGGAGGCATAACACAACTGCCACCCTCCCCCTGCTGCTGGCACCGCCGCCGTGGTCCACGGGGACTATTTGCATTCCAGTCAGAATTAAGCATTCGAAGGGGTTTAGATTTAATCCTGCTTAAATATGCATTTTGCTCAGGATAAAAGAAAAAGTAGCGTTCTCTGGCTGGAACAAATCAAGGCCAGGTGATGGTGATGGTGGCAGGGGCTGCTTTACACCTCATTGCATATGCAGGGAATAAAGATAAATCACAGGAGCTGGAGCAGAACGAGGCTCTGGTCACGAGAAGAGCCTCGGCCAAGGCTGCCAGAGCAGGATTAATGTGTCCATTTAACAGAGATCACGGCGTGTGCGTTGGGACAGCCCCGGATCACCACGTGGGAGAGGCAGCATCTGCTCTTCTCTAGGAGGCACATCAGACCTAGAAGAACCAGCCTCACCACAACCTCCTTTCAGGTAGTTGTGGTGGGGCTGGGGTTGGGCTCTTCTCCCAAGTAACTAATGACAGGACAAGAGGTGATGGCCTCAAGTTGGAGGTTTAGATTGGACATTAGGAAGAAGTTCTTTACTGACGGAGTGGTCAGGGACTGGCCCAGGCTGCCCAGGGAGGTGCTGGAGTCACCATCCCTGGAGGGGTTCAGCAAACGAGTAGATGTGGAGCTTTGGGACATGGTCTGGGGGTCAGGGAGATGTTGGACAAAGGTTGGACTTGATGATCCTGGAGGTCTTCCCAACCTAAATGATGCTGAGACTCGGGGCAGGGGTGAGCAGAGCTGGAGAGGCTGGTGCCCAGGCAGCCAAGCCCTCTGGAAGAGACGATTCTCAGCTGCTTCTGCCAGGCTGTGTCCCAGGGAGCCCTCCTCACAAACCCACTGCCCTCCAGGACCCCAAACTGCCTCCTCCAGAGTTAGATCTCAGACAAGAGGCATCCCAGGAGCCAGCTGCCAGCCACGGCAGTGACTCACTCATCCAGCCAAGTGCCCAGCAGCTCGTCCTCAGCAAGGAGCTCAACTCCTTGCTCTGAGAACCCAAGTGGCTGCATCCTCGCCAGTTAAAATCCTGCTTCCCACGTTTAAACCACCAGAGCAGCAGCTGCCTCCTCTCCAGAGCCCCACACACCCAGCTCAGCCTTGCTCAGGACCCAACGGTAGCTGTGAGATGTGCTGGGAACCCATCAACCTTCAAAGGTCCACTAAAAGGCTTATTCCAAACCTCCCCTCGCTTTCTGTGCTTTATCTGAGCCATATCCCTCTTCTCCTCCTGAGAGGTGTAATTCAATTTTCCTCAGCTTCAGCCAAGATTTGGAACAGCCTAAAAACCAACGTGTCTTTGAGGATCTCCTTCCCTTTTTCCAGCTTCAGGCAGAGAGACACAAATAGGTCCCAGATGGAAATTCAGGGGTTTAAGCACAAACCACCACAAAAGGCTGCGTCCCTTACGAGGAGAAGACACATGGCATGGATTTTGAGGTCTCCTCATTCTCTGTCATCTGCTGAAGCTCAGAAATATCCTGCTCTGGAGCTGCTACATCTTCCCCAAGCACAGTGAGAGACAGAGACACCAACACGGGCTTCCCAGCCAGCCAGAGAGTCTGATACAGCCTGTTTGTGACAGGCAGAAAAGTCAAGTTACTGCAAATCTAATCTGGAAGTTAAAAAAACGGGGACGTGTTAAATGAAAAATTAACCATTTCTTTTTGTAACATTGATTTTTTCATCACTTTAAAAAATGTTCGTTTTGAACACTTTTTTTCCAGCAGGAGGATAAAAAAGGGGCAGTATATAATAAACCTTTCCCTCTTAAAAAAGTTGATTTTGATGCAGCTCCATATTTCATTTGTTCAGCAGTAACTACTCTGCCATATTTGGATTAACATTAAAGGAAAACTAGTTTGCTGGGTTGTTTCTACTCCCCTGAAGGACTCGGGTCACATCCACTTGGTACCTGGGGAAGGGCTGGAGACATTGGAGGGACCCTTTGCAGCTGAGCTCAGGGTGTTGAGCAGTGCAGGGATCCTCACAGGTTGAGGAAGGTGCTTCTCCTGCATGATGCTTTCACAGCTGCCTCTCCTTGGAAGGGCACACGGGTCACTGCTCAACAAATACGTGCTTGCAAATAGACATTTTATGGAGGTCTTTGGGCCTATACATCATCATTTAATACAAAACATCCCTTTGTCCTAAGAGGCAGAAAGGAGCTCTCGGCTCCACTCCCTTTCCCATCCCTCTGTGTGACAAGTCCTGGCAGCATTTTCCTGGCCTCAAACGCTCCCGATGAGAGGGGATATCAAAGTGGGGTTGGTTTCCTCTGAGAGCTTTTAAACGCCTTGTGGTTTCTCAGCACATTTTCTTCTCTTTGTGTGGTGCATCTCCCTCCCTCCTCCTCTTTTCTTCTCTCCAGGAAGGCTGAGATTTCTTTTTAAGCAAAGAAAAAAGATTTTTTTTTTCTCCTTCTTTGTTCTGCTGCTACTTCCTAAACGATTCCTCCTTCTCCTCCTGGGCCCTTGCTGCCCTCTCCTCCAGGATGCACCAAGGGTGAGACTCCTGGAGCCTCTGGGAACAGCAGGAACCCTTCCAGGGGCTGTGGCTGGCAGTGGGTCGAAGGCAGGGCTGGCACAGAGATGAGCAACCCAACCCAGCACAGGGGCATCCATGGGCAGAAACTGGGAAAACCACCTGGGCTGCCATGGCAGGAGTTCCCTGGCTCTGAAGCTCCCAGGTCAGCCCAAACCAACACGTCTCTCCTGGTCCTGCCCATGTGTTGCTACCCAACAGCATCCTCACCACGCAGCAGAGGACCACGAGAGCTGCCCCTCTCCAGAGCTGTGCTGCAGGGGTTGTTGGGTCACCTCTCCCAGCCAGGCTGTGAGCTCTGCCAGCTGCTAGAAAGCAATTAAGAAATAATCCCCAAGATCACAGTGTCATCAGCATCTTGTGCTTGGCAACCCCAGCAGCAAAGGGAGGTTCAGGGCATTGTCTCAAGTCAGGCTGATTGACTCTGACAGTGATCAAATGATCTTAATGATTTGTCAGGCAGCTGCCACATCCAAAGCTGTTTATGATGAAGACCAGGAAGCAAAAGCAATTCATTGTGGTTGTTTACCATCAGGATGGGCCCGGACACCCCAGAGTCATTACAAGAAGAAAAGGCATCTCAGAGAAGCTCGAGCTGTTTGATTAAACAGGCACCATGAGCAGCTTCCTCCAGCTCAGCAAAAGACTCTCAAAGTGCATAAATCAAAAACTACGGCAGCGTGAAATTTGACCAAAGAAAGCCAAATGAGGTGTCCAAAGCCCTGGGCACCATGGCTTTCCTTTAATAGCTTTGGTGACCTTTAGGCATGGGCAACCTCTCGGCATGAAATGAGAATATCTCTGCATGGCTTATCTGTAGATAAGCTGCACGTGTAAGTGGCTGGGAGGAAGGGATAGGAGGGAGTGCTAGAAAAGGGAATCACACTTTGAATCACAACACCCAGGAGAAATGGGGTGCCAGGGACACACGCTGAGAAAGCTGATGGCCTCCAACTCACCTTGCAGGTCCTGTGGACCTTGGCAAGTCCAGAGTGAAGGAGGAAGAGGATGGCAGCAGAGTGGAGGTCCCTGAAGTGGACCAAAGGTGCCAAGGTCCATCTCTGCTCCTGCTCACAGTGCCCTGGGAATTGGTGCAACCTCACCTCCCAAAGCCTTGGGGCTCTGTTGTTTCCAGCCTGGCACTGTCACACAGACACTGCAGAGGTGGTTCTGGTGTCACATCCCCACGACCAACACCCTCTCTAACCAAGTGGCCTGTCCCAAGGTGGTTCAGCTTTGCTGGAGCCCTCCCAGCCACCTCTCCACCAGAGCTACAGCACTTTGCAAATCCACACCTCATCTTCTATTCCATTTAAATGATCTACCATCTTTAGCAGGGCTGAGCCTCTCCAGAGCCTGTATCCAAGGCAACGAGAGCTACCAGGGAAAAAATGGATCCAAGAAGTTATTAAAATCACAATATCCTTTCTGAGCAAGGCAGAGATAATGAGCGCGTGTTACGCTGGTTCCCTGCACCATGGGCTGGCCACAAGCCACCTGCTGGGCGAAGCTCCCTGGCTGGCTACCAAACACCAGCTTGGTGGAGGCATTTCAGGTCCTAAAGACACCACGCAGCTCCTCCGTACCTCCAAACCTCAGCCTGAACCCATAAAACCCCAGAATTTATTCACCACCTCTGGAATCAGCCTCTGGCACAAGTCAGCAGCGTTTCTAAGCGCTGGGATGGGGCCTGGACTTCAAATTTATGGACATTTGGGGAATTTCAAGACGTTGAGGAATCAGGAGCTTTGCAAAGAGAATAACATGAAACGTTGCCCTGGCTTCCATGTAGTGCTCGGAGCATCCCAGGATGAGGCTGGGAGCCCAGGGTTGCTCCTGGGTCCATCCCTTTTCCATGCAGAGGATAGAGCTGGTGAGCCCAGACCTGGAGACACCAATGGCCCTGAAGCTTCTGCGTTGGGCAATGCCCTGAGCACCCCTAGAAACACCCCTCAAAAGCGGTGGCTTTGCATTAAATCGGTGCTGGGGTGTGTGAGGGGCCGTGGAGGGCAGGCACTGATCCCTCCCTGCTCTGCACAGGAGCTGCCCCAGCTGGTGCTGCAGTAATGAATCACTGCTGTGCGTGTCGCTAAGCGCTTGGTAAATCCCAGGATTAGGAGAACATGTCAAAACGCTCACGCTCGGCGTGCGCCTGGCACCAGGAGAAGCCTCCTGGAGTCAGGCTGAGGAAAAAGACCGTGCTGGGATTTGTCTGGATGTCTCAGGACTCCAGATCCTCCGGTCCCATCGCAGGACGAGCTGCTCCTGCAGTAAAGGGCAGCTCTGCCCTGCCAGCAAACCTGGGATTATCTGCCCCCTCTGCCTCCCCAGAGCAAAGCACAACGTTAAAGGTTTGATTTGCAAAGAGATTGTGCAAATATTTCCTTTCATCCGAGCCTCTGCTGGAGCTGCTCAGAGATTCTAAAGCAAAGTGCTGATCTCTCCTGGGGTTACACTGAAACCAAAGGAATCGGCCGAGCATCGGCTCCATAAACTGCATCTGTGTTTGCTCACAAAGAGAGAGGATTCTCCTCAAAATGAGCCCATGAGCAGCTGGAGGACTGAGGTGATCATTGGAGAGGCTGCCCGTGATTCCAGCAAATCCCCAGCAAGGTCTGGATTTCCAGGAATCCAGAGATTTTTGTGGACGCTGAATTTGGTCACTAATATTTCTAGAGTCGCGGTGAGCGGGTTCCAAACAGGTCCAGGTAATTCATGGCTGGCATTAAGGTGCAAACACAGGCTGGCATCTAAAACACCTCCCTGCTCACCACTGCAGCAGCTCCACCAAAAACACCCCCACCAAAACCACCCCTGGCTGTGCCTGTGGTGGGTGTTGGTCCCACGGCACAGACCTGCCTATACTGGGACAGCTCCCAGTTGGGAACTGGAGCAATTGGTACCAGAACAACCACCTCTGTACAGTGTCTGCCTTGTATAATTACGACAGCAAAACAACTGAGACATTTTATGATATTCCTCAGCTTGTAAAATTGTACCAGTGCAGCTTTTAACACGACGATTAACTGGAATTCACAGCCTCAATCACTGAATCATTAATTCAGTGCTTTTCAGTGTATTTTTCAAATGAAATGTTCAGCAAAGACTATTTATTCATTCTTCAGTGCTTTCTAGCTGTAAAAATAATCAAATTAAATTTCACTCTCAAATTCAAACAAGGCTTTAGAGGCAGAGACAGTCAAAACAAGCCCAGGAGAATGGCAGGAACGTCCATGACATTTGCCCATCCACTGCAGATCAAAGCTCAAGGCTTTGATCATTGCTTTAGTTTGGCAGATCCTGGTTGAATAATAGGATTGAAAACCCTCATTAGAAACATTTGACCTTTTTTTTTGTTTTCCCTCTCTCCAAAATGGAAATGCTTCTCAGACAAGGAATAAGCTGGGTGTTGGGGTTGGGTTTTTTTGTGTATTTCTGCCCTAAACAGCCCCTTTAGCTCCGGGCAGGTCCCTGCAGCACTCGCCCAGCTCTGGCCACAGCCATGGTGGGACCAGCATCACAGAGTCACGTACCAGCCCAACCACTGCTTCTCTACAGAGATGATCACAGCAACACCTCAAAGGCCCAAACCTGTATTCATTTGTTTTCCTTTCATCCTCTCTAAGCTAAAATATTGATGAGGTTTCTCTAAACTGCTCCCCTGGAGCATTTCTGTGCTGGGTTAAAGACCCACGCACTGCCCAGAGCCAGGCTTGGGGCTGCACCTCCAGCCTCCCTGTCCCACCACGCCGCCCCTGGGCTCTCCCCTTCCCCTCCCTATGGTCCCTTCCCAGTGTCCAGCACCCAGGGCCACGCTCTGAGCTCCCCTTGCAGCCCCCAAGGTGTCCCCAGCTCCATCCTGGGCAGGTCAGTGCAGTGACCCGGCAAAGCAGGAGGTAAAGGCAAACCTGCTGCCATCGAGGGCATCTCCCAAGAAGCCCCTTGTGCTGAGCTGGTCAGACACGGCCAGCAGAGACCTGGAGATGATTCAGACAGAACAATGTTGGCCCAGTGCACGTCCCTGGTCTCTGCTCTGATTTCCCTGGGGTGTCTGTGTTTGCAGCTTGGAAGAGAAACGAAGGCAGGTGCTGCTCTCCATGCAAAGAGAAGGAGAGCCCACCAGCATCACCTGGCTGGTCCCTGCTCCTGTCTCCACTCCGGGCTGCAGGGCCAGGCTTGGCCCCACTGACACAGTATTTCCAACCTCTAGATCTTGTCTCTAAGCCTGACTTGATGCTGAGTTTACTGGGAAGCAAATAAAAGGAACGAAGTGAGGCGGTGACACGTCCCTGAGCTGCCCCAGGCTTTGCAGAGGGGGTGTGAGGATTTGGGGTGCTCAGCAATGTGTCTGTGACTGAATTTTCTCTGCCCTCAGACACCAACAAGGCTCAGAAGGCACCAGGAGAGATTTCCTCTGCAAGGGGCAGGAGGGAGATTGTCTTTTTCCTTTTCTTAAGGAGATGTAAATAAGGAAAGCAGCAGCAATCAGGCTGCGTCCCTAGGACAGCAGGGCTGGAGCTTATTCTCTTCACCATGGGGGTTTGATGAAGGCAAACTTTCCTGACTCACTGCAGCACATGCAGAAAGAAGAGGTTTCCATGGAAACAGGGATCTTTGCATGTCCAGCATGCGGTCAGAGACGGGGAAAGGTTGTGAAGACAGAGCCTGCCTCCCTCCATGGCTGCTGCTGCCCTCCCTCCACCCCAGGCAGGCACAGAGCATCCCCAGCATGCACCCCTGCATCCCAGACAGGCAGCAGCAGTGTGGACAGGACTGGTGGAGCCTTCGTGTCTAACCAAGCTCCCCTGCAGTACTGGGGTGCTTGTTCTGGTTTGGAGAACTGGGAGAGGGGCACTCTTCATCTCTGCATCACCTGTAAATTCTAAGGGTCACAGCATCCCCCAAAGAGTAACATGGACAAGCATGAGGTGAATAATCCAGGCAGTCTTGGCTCCTCATTCTCTGTCTTGCCTAGCCCCAAATTGCCTCAAACCAGGAGCTGACCCCCAAAGCTTATCCCCTCTCTAGGCAGGATTAGGAAGCAATTGCCTTCTACAGGTCCAGGACTGAGATGTAGGAAGACACCACACTGACCACTTGGCCACACAGAGGCTGAAGCACAAGGGAACACACCCCCCAGCACACTACACCACTACCCACCACCATGGAGATGCCAATAAACTCCTGTGAAGGAAGCCCACACTCCATCACCCCGAGGTGCCCTCTCCTGAGCTGTGTCCCGTGGTGCTGGTGACATGTCACAGCCACACACGGGGCCCAGGTTGTCTCTCTCCTCACCTCTCAGGGTCCCCTCCTTGCAGCTGCCACCCCCAGCAGATAACACCAGCCCAAAGCTGCTCTGCCCGTGGCAGATGGGACCTCATGCTGGGAGATCCCTGGCTGAAAGCTCCGCGTGGCTCCCAAGCCCTGTGCATCTGCAGCTATACATTTGCAGACACTGCCTGTACTTATAATTAATTAATGTTTGTACAGCGCTTTTAAGATAAAGTGGCATATAAGTACCAACTATCATTATTATTAGACCCATCCCGATTCAAACCCATCAAAAGCCAGGAAATTGAGGGTTGAAGAGCCTGGCAGCCTGGTCACACTGCCTTGCTGGGGCTCCTCTCTTTATGCTCTGCCTTTTACTCGGCGGAGCAAGTTAAGTCACAAGCTCCAGCTGGGGATTTGCAGCGAGCCCAGAATTTACTGGCTTTTGTACCTTGAAGGGAGAAGGGACCTTCGCCAGGGAGTCAGGGAAAAAAATACCCTTTATCTATTATTTCAAGGCCCCTTCCCAGGCTTTACCCACGCTGCCATGGGGCTGGGTGTCTGCAGCTTCTCCACGGCACCTTCTCTGGCCACCCCCTAAATCAGGGTGTTTTTTTCCCCCCCTCTATGTTCTTATTATCAGCACTGAAAACCCTGGTTGCAAAACTGCTCATTTTGGCCGAGTTCACTCTAAATGTCAACCTCCTAAGAGTCGGGGAGGGCTAATTAGGAAGGGGGAAGGGGAAGGGGGATGTTGGGAACTTTAATTTCACTCGGCGCAGCCAACCCTGAAGAGCATCCAGAGCTCAGCACCAGCTCCACGCCTCTGATGGGGCTCCAAATGCTCGTCAATAACTCTAACCAAGGGGAAGAAGTCACAGCACTGAAAGTGCTGATGCCAGCAGGGCCCTGTCCAGGGCCAAGGTGCTAACTGGAGAGGCTGTGGGTGAACAACCTCCCCCGAAGGCAGGTTCATGGGGCTGCAGAGAGGGGCTGGTGGCTCAGCTAGGTCCTCACCTTGTGCCCCACAAGCTGCTTCCACCTGGTCAGCAGCAAACAGAGAATAATTTGTTCCTTTTGCTTCCACAACTGCTTTTTTCCTTTTTCAATATTTTTCTGGATTGGACCCTCTCCCCTCCCTGCTTACGAACTCCAGGTCTGGAGCCACATCCCCTCCAACAGACACAACAACTCCTGCCGAAGACCCCTGCAATCCCTTCTGCGTCTCGAGATGTTTCCAACCTTGAGAACCTTCCTGGTTCTCTGGATGCTGTAGGACTGTGACACCTCGCTCCTAAGGGGTGCTGAGCCCTTTTCAAGCCCTGCAACCTCAAAGGCAGCCAGAGACCCTCTGCCACCTCCAGCTGGGCTCGTCCTTTGCCCCCCTTTGAACTGAGGCCCATGAGGAGTCTGTGTCTGCTCTAGGAGTCCATGCATAGATGCTCATGGAACATCTTCCCAAAGCCTCTGCTCATCTTCAAAACCTTCCTGGGAATGGAGGGATCAATCACAGCAATTTCTGGAGCGTCTAATAGTTAATTGCCTTCTCTGCTTAAAAAGCCAGCCTTACAATTTGGGTTAGGTCACTCAAATTTCCCTATTCATTATTTTAGCCCCTCTGTGATCACCATTCTTGTGCCCAGCTGCATTTCCCCAGCACAGAGTGTCTGCTGGGCTCTGGGAAAGGCTTCAAAGCCCCGTGTGATGTGCACAGAGCCCAGCCCAGGGCTGGGGGGCTGAGCAGGGTCCTCTCCTCTCCCCTGTGCTGAGCCAGGAGGTCAGGTCCTGCCAACACATCCGCCCAGCCAACCCTCCATCTGCAGGGGGAGGACGTGGCTGCAGAGGCTGCCTGTGAAAGCTGTTATGAAATAGCAATGATATCACTTTATCTACCTGCAGAACTGACAGACATATTTCAACAGTGGTATATTATCAATTATAAGCCTAACAGAGCATGTTCTCCCTTCTGATTGTTGGAAAAACCACTTGTTAAGAGCTGGTAAAGACCACAGCTGTCTCCTTCCTACAGACAGCCCTGCCAGAGATGTGAGCTGCTGTGCCTACAATGCTTTCCCTTTTTCTGTCTTTTTTTTTATCTCTGGTATAATAGAAGAGAACTGAATAAGGTGATTTCTATAGTGTCTTTACACCAACGATGTTGTACAAAGCAGTGAGGTGGATGCTGGCAGCACAGTGACAATGTTAATCCAACACCGTGGGCACGGGTCCTCCTGCACATCCCATGGGAAGAGCTGAGCCAGCCCCATGGCAGGACCCTCCTCGCCCCCCCCCCATCACTTCATGTCTGGGAAAAGGAGGATTTTGCTGTTTCCAGCGAAGAAAAACCTTGTTTCCAAGAGCTACCTAAGATGCCATAGCCCAGTTCCCAGAGCTGTGGGGCTGGGGCCTGATCCCCATTTAAGAGACACATTGAGATGCTGGAGTGGGTCCATCCATAAGGATGGTTCCTGAGGGAACTGGGACTCTTTAGTCTGAAGGAGAAGAGGCTGAGAGGAGACCTTATTGCTCTCTACAACTACCTGAAAGGAGGTTATAGGGAAGTGAGCGTTGGTCTCTTCTCCCAAGTAACAAGCGATAGGACAAGAGGGGATGGCCTCAAGGTGCTCCAGGGGAGGGTTAGATTAGACATTAGGAAAAATTTCTTTACTGAAAGAGTGGTCAGGCACTGGCCCAGGCTGCCCAGGGAGGTGGTGGAGTCCCCATCCCTGGAGGGGTTCAACAAACGAGGAGATGTGGCACTTCAGGACATGTTCTAGTGGCCGTGATAGTGCTGGGTTGACAGTTGGGCTTGATGATCTTAGAAGTCTTTTCAAACCTTAATGATTCTATGATTTCCACTCCAGCAGCCTCTGCAGCAGCCATGGGCTCACCTCTGGGACATCACCTCACCCTCCCTCTGCTTTCTCCAAACCCCAGGATGATCCTCCTGAGACAAATCCTGGGGCTCCCTTGGAGATACCAAGTGACACTTCTCACAACGGGCTCGTGCTTTGCAAGGTTTCTGCTTTGGTGCAGAACCATCTATGTGGACACAGTGTCAATTAGAACTACTTACAGGCAGGATGATGCCAATTAGAACTACTTACAAACAGGATGTGGGGGGTGGATTTCTAATTATTAAAGAGCTTTAGTGCTTTAAAACAGCTACGACAAGAGAGCGGAGAAGAAAAGACTTAATCAGTTTTGCTTTGGAGTTGCCTCAAATTTGTAATTCAATCAAACCTCCCATAGCAGTAAGGATGTCTTCTGATATTCACAGGAGCTTTCCAGGGGCTATAATCTCTGAGAGATTTATTCATACTCTCTGCATTAGCTTAAGACTGTTTTGGAAGAAACATCTCCCTCCCGCCCGCCCATCAGCGCAGCTCCAGAGAAGATATTAATATTAAAACAATTCAATTACTATGGCCTGGGGAGAACACGAGTCCTGGGGAAAGGGCTGTTGGTCCCCCCTGCCACGAGAGTCCTCTCCTCCTGTCCCCACAGCCCCGAGTTGTTGCTCTGGAAGAGTTTTGCTGAAAAATTGAAGAGAGCTTTTGAAGACCAACTAGAGGAGGGAGCCAGGATCACTCGCCTTACAAATACGAGCTCGGGGTTTGGAGCTGCTGATTCTAAGTCCCGAGGTCCTGGTGAGACCTCAGGTAACACCAGAGCAAGCTCCACAGCAGCACTGCCTTCTCCTGCCAACTGTCCTGACCTTCCTGCAGCCTCTGCCCCATCACAGCCCAAACCCTTCCTCCTGCTTCTGTAACCCCAACTCCTCTACACTAAATCCAGGCAGTAATTCAGGACTGTCTGAACAGGCTCATGGCTCTGAAGGTGCTTAGAAAAGCCCCATAAGGATGGTTCCAGCACCTCAGCCATCAGCAGCACTCTGCAGAGAGCAGCTGGACCCAGGCTGGGAGGAGGAGGAGGAGAAGGAGGAGGAGGAAGAGGAGGAGGAGGAGGAGTGAGACCACTTCGGGGGAAGGACAGGGAGTACTTTGCACTTCAAAGGACACATCATCTCCTTGCTTCACAAGATCACAAGGAAGAAGGAACAGCGAGGCTAGAGGATAGATTAACCTTCCTTCTCCCTCCTGCTTCCTTGTTCTGTCCAATCCATCCTTCCCACGCCAGCTAATTAAACATGAAACAAGAAGAGGGGCTGCTGAGCCTCATCAGCTCCAGCTCTACGTGCAGCAATTCTGCTTCTCCAGCCTTGCAGCAGCAAATCCTCTGGTGCTGCAGAGAGAACCACAGCACAGCCCTTGTAGGGAGCTCTGCAAGTCCACCAACCACCCTGCCCTGCCTGCCCCCCGTGATGCCAGCTGAGAATCCCTCCCGTTGGGTTTGGAGCTGTGATTTCTGATTGCACCAAGCATAGCAACAGTCACAGCAATCGAATTGAACCCCATGGCCCCCCATTTACACTAGGGCAAGACGTGGATGTGGAGCTGCCCTCTGGAGAGGAGGGTTGCAGATGAGCTGAGCTGGATCCCATGAGGTCACTCACTGCTGCAGGGGCCAGTCCCCACTGCCCTGTGGGATTCTCAGCATGATAAACCCAACCTGCAACCCCACATCACCAAGGAGAATAAAGAATCATTTAAGCTGGAAAAAACCGATAGGATCATCAAGTTCAACCTTTGTCCAACATCTCCCTGACCCGTAGACCATGTCTCAAAGCACCACATCTACTCCCCTCCAGGGATGGTGACTCCACCACCTCCCTGGGCAGCCTGGTCCAGTGTCTAAACTCTCTGTCAGTAAAGAACTTCTTCCCAATGTCCAATCTAAGCCTACCCTGACACAACTTGAGGCCATCACCTCTTGTCCAGCCTTTGCAGCTGGAGGGCAGCTCCATCCCTGAGACACACACAGCACGTGCTGCCACCTTCTGTAGTCAAGGGCTGTTCACCAGCATTGACTTTGGGCTGAGACCCAACAAGCTCATTGCAGATGGAGCCTCAAACTCCACACAGCTCCCATCCCCGCTGGATAAGGAGCCAGAAGAGGCATGAAATCAAACTGATGGCAGAGGAGAGGGATCAGATTTTGAAATGGAAAGGAGTCAGCACCCAGCTGCCACACTCAGCTGCACATCTCTATCCATTCACCCAGAGCAGTGACATCTGCAGCTCCCCATATCAACAACCACGTACGAAAGCAGGAGAGAACTTTGAAGGAAGAATAACACGGCTGTGATGAGAATGTTTTATCTTTCTCTCTGGCTCTCGGG
This sequence comes from Brachypteracias leptosomus, assembly GCA_013401335.1. Lineage (NCBI taxonomy): Eukaryota > Metazoa > Chordata > Aves > Coraciiformes > Brachypteraciidae > Brachypteracias > Brachypteracias leptosomus. The sequence goes on from VYZX01022728.1 coordinate 343,948, forward strand.
GGCAGCAGGCTGAGAGCTCTGAGATGTGTGGAGAAACCGCCAGCAGAGGGAAGGAAGGTACCAACAAGGGAGTAGAAATTCTCCCTGAGGACACCCTGGTTCCTCCAGCTTGCCAGTTCCAGAGAACGCCTGCTGCATATGCCAGGGGAAAATGGACCTTCAGAAGAATTTCCTTGCAGAGAGGCAAAACCATCTCACCACAGAGCCAGGCTTGAGGTGCCCCAGACACAGCTCGGGATGGGCACAGCCTGGCAGGAGAACCAGGAGCCTGCTCCAAGCTGCTGCTCCACCTGTGCCCGTGGTGGGAAGTGGAGCCTTCCTGATGGTGACATGTATCACACACTCCCGGGTGAGAGGTGGAATTTTGCTGTGCTGGCAGAGATGCAAAAAAGGGGCTGCTCCTTCCAGCCTTGCAGGCAGCACCAGAAGCTGCGAGCTTGGGGAAGGGCCAGGACCCTGTTCACTGCCAGGTAACACAGACACTGTGGCTGGGAATAGCTGTTTTTAACCTAATGATGTGTCCCTTCTGCTCACTTCACCGGTGGGACCTCATCAGGGGATTTATTACAGCAAATTCCAACACAAACACATGTCTCTGGGCTGGGCTGGCCAGGGATGCTCTCTGGGTCCTCAGCAACACCAGCCCAGCTGGCCTGACCTCTCCTCTCCCCGTGGGACTCAGAAAAACTGCAATAAAGAGGCTGTGAAGTGGGACAAGATTTTCAGAAGAAGAATGGTTTTCTTTTGACCATGTGTGAAGCACTCAATGCATGTGACTCATCAGAGAGACCCAAGAATCCAAACCTGCTGCTCCCTACACTGACACTTCAATGTGTTTGTTGTCAGAGAGGCAGCTCTGCAGGAATGAGCCACTCCAGATTTTGCTTGCTTAGAAGAAAACCAGAAAGTTTCTCCTCTTACTGCCATCCAGCCCAATCCCAAGCTTTGCTCTCCCTCCCTCTAACATCAATGCTTGCACCTCTATGAACCAGCAGCTCCCGAATGCAGCAGCTCTTCCTCACCTCTTCCATCCTCCCTGGATCCATCCTCTCCCTTGCCCAAACAGGGCATCATCTGTGAAAGATGTACTGACAGAGGCTTCCACAACCAAAGTCAATTTTTCTAGGAAATACATAAGTAAGAAGTTGTTGCACATGAAAATCTTCTCTGGCTGTTGCTAAGAGTTTCCAGCTTTTGTTTACTTCACAAGTATAATCCAGGCTTTCATTTTTTCCTGTGCTAAAAACTTCTTTATCTTGCTGTAATCCTGACTGGGGCTTTCTAAGGAGTGTCTGGATAGGAGAAGCACACAAATAAAGTCAGCCTACACATCTGTGTGCATCTGAAGCCAGGTGTGTTTGTGCTCAGAGCAGCAGGACTGGCAGCTCCTCAAGTGATGGAGATGCCCCTTCAGGTCCACGCTCACTTGGCCGTGGCAACTTGGCTCAGCAGTTCCTTGGAGAGAGCTCTTTATCCACCAGCTTCCAGAGGTGGGGGGGATCTGAAGGCAGCACAAGGATCTCGGGGCAGAAAATGGGTGTGATTTGACTGGAATAGAAACAAAGGGCTGAGCTGCATTAACGAGAGGAAATTGCACCACGAAGGAGCTCCCAGCAACAGGCACTTCTTGTGTCCCACTGTGGCTGGGGATTAGGTGTGTGTGTAGACAGGGTATGAACATGCAGATCTGATCTGGGAACCAAAAACATGCCTAAAAACAGTTTTACTGTCTCCAGTCCTCCTGTATCTGCCCCTCACAGCCACCTTGAAGGTATTACCTCAAAGGTACTTGCTGGTTTCCACCCAGACGACACGAAGAATCCCCAAAGGAGGAAGGGCAGCACCATCATCATCAGCTTCACCAGCACTTTCTGTCTGTCCCAAAGGTGCTGGAGAGGAGCATGGACACCCTGGCAGCTGCTCGGGCAGAGGAAAGGGCCTCCTGGGGAGCAAAGCAAGTTAGACCCCTCTCCCTGCTCTTCTCTAACAGGAATCAAGCAGTGGGAATTTCCAGAAAACACCCCAAACTCTCTGAAACACACTCCACTGATTCACCCAATCTTCCCCTGCAGATGAGCAGCACTTGATGAACCACAGGCCCAGTTGTATTCCTGAAAGATGTCCTGACATGGTGATGAAAGCTCATCCCCTGCACTGCACAAACCTTCCTGTTTTTGCAGAAAAAAGCCTCTGTCAGCCTTGAACACCCGCCAGGCTCGTGTCTGGAGCTCACGGAGCCCTCTCAGGGTTTACACAACAACTTTGTCCTGAAAAGAAAAGTCTGGTATTGTTCTGAGGTCGGTTTGATCTTGTCCTTCATGGGCCTTGAAGGTAAATTCCCCCTGCTTGATTCTGTCTTTCCAATGCAATTATCAGCCCATTCTAATGAAATCCACCCCAAGCAGAGAGGCAGCGGGAAGCTCCTCACCCACAGCCAGGTTGTTCAGCTCTGGGCACAGACCAGAAATGAAACCCAGCCTGTTCTTCAGAGCAGGTCAAGCCCAGCTCTTCCAGGTGTGGATGTGAAACCCTTTTGTGACCATCAGTAAACATTTGCCTGCTCCATTAGACAACTCTGTGGTCATAGGGGGGGCAAAGTTCCCTGCAGTGACCTGTTTGCACTGTGCCTCCTGGAAGTTCATGGCCAGGAGCCTCCCCAGCCAAACAAAACCCACAATTATGGGGACAGGGTGTTTTTTCTGAAAGCTCTCAACAACTGTCCACTTCTTACTGTGCTCAGCTGCTTTAGTCTCTGGTGAGGTTTGCTCTCCTTTTCAGGGGTACTGAGTAAAGCTGTGATCAGCTGATGGTTTGAAAATGTACACCTTGAATTTTTAACTTCTCTTGAGATGGGGATTTTCAAAACTCTGGCTCTGGAGACGGATGTGACCTTGCCCCTCGCTGTCCTGCAATGCCTTGAAAACACCAAGCCTTGGTTCTGGGCTGGAAGGAAATTAATTACCAAGGAATATACATTCCATGGCCTCTGCTGCAGCACTGGCTGGTTGGGAGGTGCCCACAGTGGTCTCCCCTTCCCTCCATCCTTGGCTGATCATGAGGTTGGAAGAGACAACAGCAGTGAGACAAAGCACTGAGAAACAATAGCTCAAAAACATCCCTTGTGCTGAGGAACAATTAGGTTTCTGGGAGTGGCAGGCAGCCATAGCTCTATCTGCTCCCTGCATCTCCACACAGCCCATTTCCCTTGGACAGCAGGGAGAGATAAGCAATTAGAGCCCTGATCAATAACATCCACAGCCCTCCCTGCTTCAAGCCACTTAATTGGCATCCCAGAGTCAAGGGGAAGGTGAAACCAGGTCTTTGTAAGCAAATGGAGGAAGAATCCCCAGGGGCTGGATTGAACAAAGTACAAACAAATCCCAGAGCAGAACCTGCTGCCTCAGACCCGAGTTGTGGTCGATAGCAGCAGGCAGGGCAGTGACAGGAGGGAGGCCCAGGCACGGTGCTTCTGGGAGGAGAAACACTCCTGATCCCAAGCCTGCTACATCTAAAGCATCCTCCTCTATGGATCTCCACAAACACAATTTTGTAGCCTTCTCTGGGGATGCTCCCAGGCTCGATGGCCTGAACAGCATCAACGGGCTGCAACCTTGGCCCTTGGAAAAGCCCAGAGAACATCTGTCTGCAAGGATGCAGCTGCTGCCACAACCGGACACATCTGCCAGGCTGGCCTGAGCTCCATCATCATCATCCTCCCCCAGGTGCTGCACATCCTCTGACATCTGAGCAACCCCCCACTCTGCCATCATTGCAGAGGGATTGCATCACATCCACTCCGACACCAGCCTGGACAAGCAGCTCATGGGCTCCTTTCCTCACCTACCACCAGCAAGAGCTGGAACTGGGGAAGAGTCCAGGCAGGACTGAACCTGCACCTGCACCCACACCGTGCCCAGAGCTGCTCTCCTCCCCCCAACCACCATCACTTCAGAAGACAACCAGGACATTCCCTTGTCCAGCCACCTCTCCCCATCCAAACGCTCCTCAGGTCCTCCCAGCCCTAGATAACAACACTGACACTTGACCTAAATCCTCTAAAATAGTCTGTGTAGGAAGCAGAAAACAAGCCTGGAAGGATTTGTCTTTGAGGTAATTTTCTACATCTTAATGAATGATTCATTTAACAGGAGTATCCTGCCTTGAAGCCACTACCTGTAGAGTTCATGAGCATATTTTTCTTCTCTTGATGGAAGAAATTCAGAACTCCAACTCCAAACCACACTTTTGTTTGAATTCTCTCCAGAACTGTTCTGGTTTCATGCCAGGAGACCCAGGCCTTTTACCAGGACTGCATTTTGTCCATGAAAATGACAATTTCCCTGAACCAGCATTCTGTGTACAGCAAACAGGGCACGGGAAGATCTGCACTGACACGTGGCTATTCAGGATGTATTGCTGTAAAACATTTACATGCTTAATCCTAAGCGTGTGCTCAAGTCCACTCCTGCTCCACACATTAGGTCTGGTTACCAGCCAGCGAGCTCAAGTGGAGCAGAACAGATGAGCTTGAAAACCTGAACAAGCAGCAGGTCAGATCCCCACCCTTCATAAACTGCCTTATTTCCACCCAAAGTGAGGGCAGCTGGTTCCAGCTGAGGATCCATCCCGAGCTCTCCTAGCAAAGCATTAAATTGGAGCCGTGTCCTCGGCCACCCCTGAGCCCCTGCTCTCTTCAGCAGCAGTGGAGGGATGGAGATGCCACGTTCACCAGTGATCTCCTGCTTCTCCATTTCCCTTGACTTAGACTGTCCCACCACCAAGTGCCAAGAGCTCATGGTAAGTTATCCTCTACTTTCCACCCCCTTCTCCTGCCTGCTGGAGCCTCAGCTCGAGACAGCGGAGCAGGAACGTGTCAGCGTTTGCAGACACATCGCTCTGCTCAGCTTGTCACTGCAGCCTCCACCTGGGAGATAAATAGGCAGAAATTAGGAGCAGATAGGAAAAAAATATCTTAATCTATCAAATCGCTAGAGGCAGGCAGCTTCAGGGGAGCTGGGAGACACAGCAGCAGCCCCTGGGTAAGGACTCAGCTCCTGCACGGCAAGGAGCTACGTGGGCTTGGCTCAGCTGGAAGAGGCACCTCAACAGCTGGGTCTGGTGGAGCTACGTGAAACCCTCCAGGATGAGGGTGGCCAAAGCCCAGTGAGCTGGATGAGAGGGCCAGGGGTCATTCACACCACTGCTTTTGGTGGATTGAACGTAGAGGGCAAGAAACCCGTGGCTACTGAGGAGCAGTGTGGGAAACAGGAGGGATGAGTCGAGGAGGAGTTTCCTCCAGCGAGGCTGCAAACAGCATCTGAAGCAATTAATGGGTCATTTTATCAGAATAAGGGAAGCAAGACAAGATGAATCCATGCCCTGTTATGGTCACACAGCGAGGCACTGGCAGACTGGGAAGAGAACAAAGTTTCCTAGGTTGGACTTGATGACCCTAGGGGTCTTTTCCACCCTAAATGATTCCATGCTTCTAAACCCTCCCAGCTCTGGTAAGCCATAAATCACAACCCCAGCTAAACGAGGACCACAAAACCTGCCTGTCCCTCCCTCCTGCAACACTTAACATTCCAAGAGAAGAAATTATTTATTGCTGAGCTTATTGTACAAGCTGGCGTGATTTATTTAACCATTTGCCAATAAACACAAGAATTTGAGGCTGTTTTTCCAGCATTCCCACAGTGGAGCACTAGAGGAAATGGTAACAGGCCCAGTGATTGTTACTGGGGGACTCCTCCTGCCAATTATGCTGAGTTACAAGGTTCAGTTATGGGGTATAAAATAATTAATTTCATAAGGGCAAGAAGAATTGCTTGCTCTGTGTGAAGAATCTCCTTCCTCTGGCTTTTTGTGCCAACATGATGTATAATGACTAGAGCTTAAAAAAATGCTATGCAGCCTCCACACAACCGAGTGTTTCATCGCTTTCCCCGCTCACCACAATATTAATAACAAAGACAGGTCGGCAGGGTCATAAAAAACAGGTGAACGTTCCCTTCCTGCCCACCACTGTTGTTGAGAAAAGCACTGCCTGAAAACAAGGGGCATTGAGCAAAAGCTCCTGGAAACTTGTCATAGAAGCTTTAGCTTAATGAAAATAAAAATTAAATTAAAGATCTGCAAGTCCCTCCTTGGGATTTTTCAAGTGATGAGATTTAATTAAAAGCAAGCAAGCAAAAAAAATAAAAAGCACAGAGCATTGGGTGGAGTGGGGGAATAACTCAGAAAGTGAACTGCAGTCAGGGCAGTGAATGGGAGCAGAAAAAGGAGCCGTGTGTCCTGGGGGGGAAGATTTCCCTCCTGGCCTGATCAGGAAAGTTTGGGGTATGGCTTCAGACCGGTCTCCTCCTGCCTGCCTGGTTTAACTGGGAGTGAGGGATGGGACTGATGAAGAAGAGGTGCCCAACCTGGTCATGACTTTGGGAGGAACAAGGGACTTTGTCCTCCCTGCTGACACATCTGCAGTGACCAGAGGGTTTGGACATTGTCCACAGAGTTTCCACTCACAAGTCAGGAGTGTCAGCTCCAGAACACATAGCACAGCACACGGGCACAAGCAAGGAGGAATAAAGTAATAAAGTTGCCTGATTCTGGGATGACTCCCCCTCACCAGCACTGGAAGCATATTCTATGCGTGTCTGTGTATATGTATATATATATATATATATATGCTGTAAAAGCAACTCCCAGAACCCCAGTTGAGCACTTCCAGCCCTCAATAAAGACCTGAAATGTGTAGATGAAGGACCAGATTACATTTGGGATCCCAACTAGGTCGCATTTGCTCCTAAAGCCAAAACCAAGCCCTTACTCGGCAGCCGCAGGATAAACAGGAGCCTTTCCAGCACCGTGGAGCATTCTCCAGGCTGATGCTCCTTTCAGAGCACAGCCCCCCTCATGCATAAATGCCACGGGAGGAGAAGGGTGCAGGAGTGGTGGATTAATGTCAGAATGCTTTGCAGAATGAGAAAAACAATCAAATAAACCCTCCTTCTCCTTTGACTCGGCTCCAACCACACAAACAGCACTGATACACTTGCATTGACAAAGGGTTTCTGCTGACTCCACTTGGTGCCTGTGCCAGGGGGTGTTTCCAGAACCTCCCCCACAGCCCTCGGGGGTTTCCAAGAGGGGCTGGATGCTGCCTTTGGAGTCCATGTGCTTATTTAACCAGCAAATCTTACCCTGGGATTTTTTTCTGAGAAGCAGAAAATGTTGGTGAAGAGTTTGGGTCATTTGTTGGCCAAGGGCTCATTGGCTTGTGGAAAAGGAGATGCTCTCTATGAAAGAGAAGAAACTGTCATAGCAAGAAGGACTAAGGCTCCAGGCACCATCAATCCTTGCAGAGGTTACTTAATTTAAAGGAAGAGGGGATCATCCATCAGCAGCAGGAACACGGAGGGAGGCAAGACTATCTGCCTCTGATTGCACTGGACCCGCACAGCCCCGAGGAAGAGGATCCACCATCCATCACTGGGCTCTGCCTCCACCTCTGGAAGCCTCAGCAGGAGCCACGATGGTGTCGGGCAGCTGGTGGCAGTGGCAGGACCTGATGGGATCCCTCCTCTTGGTGAGCCAGAAAATGCTGCAGGTGTCTTGATACGATGATGGATCAGTAATTGGTGTGATTATGAGGCCAGTGAGCACAAGAGGAAGGATAAACTGGGGGAGCAGCAAAGATCCACAAGTTTTCAGGCTCAAAATCACTTAGAGGCAGCTACGGGAAGATGCTCCAGGTGGAAGGAGGAAAGGGGTCTCTCACAACTGGGAACAAGTGGCAACCAGTGTCAGAGAGACCATGTGGAGATGAGCAGAGCACAGGCTCCATCCTGGCACTGATCCTACATGGAAAGTGTTTAGCTGTGATTGCAGCAGGTGTCAGAACAAACCCCTCCAATTACATCAAGGCCTTGAGAGACTCTGCAGAGAGGCTGAGAAAATCAGGAAGAGCCATTTCATGCCAGACCCGTCTGAACCTGGCTCTGCTGGGCCTCAAGCTCTGACAGATCTCAGCTCATCCAGCTTGGGTGTTACTCTAGGACAGGGCACCTGCTCCCATTGCTTTTCTCCTTCACCATCTCCACATTCATAAAATAACCAATTGTGGTACAACTCCTATTTCCTCAGCTTTCCTCCTTCAGCTTTTAAGTCTTCAGGCTTTTGACAAATAAAAATACTGCCTTCTCCACACAGCTCTGTGTCCTACACCCACCAACACGCTAAAATAACCATTTCCTTAGATTAAAACAAAAGTTTAATCAAATCCCATTCTCCCAGACGCCTGCTCACACTCCACAGCATGATATTAATCCCAGAGAGTCTTGCAGAACTCCAAGGCCTGACAAACTTTTCATCCTGTAATCATTTTTCAGAGGAAGGGAAAACAAAATACATAAAATAGACAAATGGAAATATCACTAATCCCATCATGGCCGCGGAGGAAAGGGTAATAAAGAGAAATATGTCAGAGTGGAATTTTTCTGCAATGACTCTGCTCAGGTTCTTTATCTCCCCAGCTTTCCAGCCCAGTGCCTCACCTGGGGGAAGGGAAAGGTCTGCTCTGAATCCCAGCAGCTTTTTCCACCCTCTGCCTTTTGCATTTCAGAATCAGAGCAACACAAAGTGGGGAGAAGAGGCAGGAGCTGCCAACACCATCCTGAGACCACAAAGATTTGGGGATTTCTTTTAATTATAGGAAAGTTTTTTGGTAATATAGGAGGATGATTGTCAACTTCAATGGCTTGGTCTGCTTGGCAGCCCAGAGCTGGTGTCAGACTCTTCCAGGGCACTGCACTTAAACATATGCTTAAGTGTAAGCACAATGCTGAACTGCTTTGATGAATTGAGGTTGTGCAGAAAGAATATAATCTATCCTTTCCTAACACAGACTCATTAAAACGTTATTGATTCCACTACTACCATGAACCACCAATAAATCAGTCCTGCAATTACACCCCGTCCATCTCCACAGTGGAGAGACTGGGTTTGCTCACTGCAGTCTGGGGCCAGCAGAACAACTAAGCTGCAAAGAAATGACATTTCCTCCACCCCACCCAAAAACCCCCACCCAATCCATAAGGTAGTTTTAGGAGTTCCAACCCTGCCAGCAAACTTCTCATATCCACCAATTACAGCTAAAAAAACAACAAGGAAAGTTCATCATCAGCATCACCTACAAGATCAACCAGACCTTGATTTGAGTGTTTGGCATCTCTCTTTGGGGAAGGATTTAAGAGATCTCACAAAGAAAAGCCCTTTTTCATTGCATTTATTTATATTAACTCTTGCTTATTTGTCTCAGTGCTTAAAACCTGAATGTTTCACCTGTTGCAGAGGAGAAAAAGTAGCATCACTTGCTCTGGAAAGGAGCTAAAAAACTCCCATGAGCCCAAGTGATTTATTCTCTCTGTGGTCCCTCAGCCTCCTCTTCTATTAAAAAATGGGTGAAGTTTAGCCCTCTGAAAATTAATTGCTGACAACTTCCTCCTATGATGTATATCTCCAGAGGTTTTGTTGGCAACTGATAGTTGCTGCTCTGCACATCTGTACTAAATACTGTCTGCTGGCCATAAATCCTCCTGCTCCCTTGAGTCATGTATGCCTCTCATCCCATATATATTCCGGATGGAAACGAAGCCAGCTGGAGAGCAGGGGGAGCAGGGAATTAGCCAGGCAGGAGCCATCTCACAGCCAGCCACAGAAACCCAGAGCTCCACCAACCCTCCTGCTAACGAGGAGGGCAAAGCACAGAGACAGCAAGAGCTTACTGATGATTTGGGCTGACCCCCAGCAAGCCCAAACACTAACATCAGTTCCATTACTGCTTCGTGTGCAGGTTAATCCTCCCCCAGCTTTTACATCAGCTCAGCTCTTCCCCAAACCCCCCGTCCCCTTCATGTCTGTAGGAAAATCTATTTTTGATGCTAAGGGAGGGGAAGAAAAAAATCAGCAATGCCACCACCAAGCAAAACCTCTTCAATCCCAAGCTCAGAAAGCTCAAAACTCCTTTTGTTCTTCTGAATGGGACAGGAAAAGAAGCAAAGCACAAAAAAGGGAACAAGGGCTCAGTATTTATATCCACAAAGCCAAGGCAAAGGAACAGCTCCTTGAGAACAGCTTTCCTGCCACCAGCCCTGGAGACCTCAAAGGGAAGGATAAAAGCAGAGCCTGATCCCACCAGCTCAGCTCGTGCAGAGTGAGAATCTTGTGCCTCTCATCTGAGCTGTGTTCTTGGCAAGCACAACCCTCGTGGGCTTGATGGGAATCTCATGAGCTCGAGAGAAACCTGGGGTCTAATGATCTTTGGCGTGTGGGAAGGGAGCAGCATCCATCACATCTATGGATTTTCAGGTACCCACAACCATCCCTTCAATTTTCTTTCTTGCTGCCAGTCGATATGTCTGCAAGGAAGGAGCAAGCAGCAAGGGGCACACAGAACTGTGCTGCAGGCTGCCATTCCTGACATGGTTACTCTCAGCTCTTGGGTCTGATCTCCTGGTCCCACCCCTGGGACAGCGGCAGGTTCACGGCAGTTCCCAGTTCAGAAGGGGAGCTCTGTTCTCATTTAACTGCTCAAAAACCAGCACTAACTTACTCCTCCATCGTGTCAGAATTCCTCCCCAATGCCTTGGAAGGCAGAATTGGATGCAGCTGGGAGCCAAGACCTGGGAAGCATCCCCCATCCTGCAGGTGCAAACCAGGACTCAAAAAGTTTTCATGGCTGAGTTTATTTCCAGGATAATGTTTTGCTCTCAAATAAAGTCTTTCTTCCCCAAAGCAGACGCAATGAGGACATGAAACAGCAGGGAAGGAGAGTTGTTTAGGGTATAAACAGTAATAATAATATTAAAATGAGCAATGGAAAATTCAAGCAGAATATGAAGGGAAATCTCCACCATGGAGCATCACTGAGCTCTGCCAGGCTCTGACCTGGAAAACACCCCCTGACACAGCAAACATCAGTCCTGTCCTGCTCTGGAGTGTCAAGACTGACCAAAATCCAGCATTTTGGCTCAATCCAGTGTCTAAACATGCAGCCACTGCTGCCTTAGCAGCTCCACCACCTTCCCAGCCCCTGGTCCAGGCTGTGACAACGTTGGTTTGGGGGCTGGGGGGACAGAGGGAGCCCCAGTCACATTTTCCTGCTCCCTCTCCACAGAGTGTCCCTGCTTGGGAAGGTGAACAGCTCCTGCAAACTCTGCAATGTTTGCCAGTAATAATTGCCCCAGGAATATAAACCAGACACTTCTGTGCAGGAAGAATGACAAGGATTAAGTTTTGTTTTATGTTTCCTTCCTCTCAGGTAATCTTTATGCCAAGAAGAGATGCAGATACATAAGGAGCGAAACACGACTGCACAATAAAACAACAATAGGTAGAATGGAGCCATTTGAGGAGCAATAGCAATTTTACAAAGCAAAAAAATAACCTTAAAATATAAATAGTTGGAGCAGGAGCACATACCAAGGCAGCATATGGTACAGTCGATTTTACTAATTAGTTTTCAGCCCCAGTTGTGGAAATTAGAGGTGATAAACAGCATTTCTCTTTTAGGATCTCAAAACGCTTGAAAAATTATAACAGAGTTGAGTAATTGCAGGAGAATGTTCATAAAGAGATCTAAAGTCACCGACTACTCAGTACAGTGCACTTTTTAGCTCTTTAAGGAGCAGCAATAACCTGCATTCCCTGACATCCAAAGGACTGTAACTCACCTCATCACGAGTATAAATTAGCAATTTTTGTATGTTTAAAAAATATATTTATGATCTTTTTGTGCCCCTTGCATTACCCAGTGAGGTCCTCTGATGGGTGCTCTGTCACTGGGCAGGGATAAGCCTGGGAGGTCCTCAGGGATCCTGCCAGCCCCAGGCAGCCCCTTTCCAACCCTCTCTGTCTGGCTGCACTCAGCACATCCCATCAGCTCCCCAGCATTAATCAATCTCCAGCTCCCGTTCTGGAGAGCAGCTAAAACAAAACGCTGCTATTCCCATTTATATCTCCAATCACAGATGGTTTGTGACTTAGCACTGGAGTTAACAACCCAACCAGGGCTCCCCACCATCCATTATTCGGAGGGGGTAAGGCAGTGTCACAGCTCTCCCCCCAAACCCATCCCTGTGCCTGGCACGTTAACTTTTCTGAGTTTGCTCAGAACTATCCTTGCCCAGCCCAAACACACAGAGATCTCCATGGGTTTAGTGACAATCAATAGAACTTTCTGCAACCTTCCAAACATTATCATAGAACCATTTAGGTTGGAAAAGACCCCCAGGATCACCAAGTCCTATCTGCATCCCAACATCTCCCTGACCATGTCCTGAAGTGCCACATCTATTCACTTTTCAGGGCACAAATCTGCAGGTTTTGCATAGAAAGAATTTATCTCCTTTTGTACTGGAACAGGCAGCATGAAAAGAGCAGGTTTGGCATGAACAGAGAAAGGAATTCAGAGCAACTCAGAAACAAAGAATGGGTTTCCTTCCTGGTGGCTCATGAAGCACTGCAGGGAAAATAGGGCTGCCATGAGGAGAAAAGCTGAATCTAAAGACTCTTTGTAAAACTGGCACCTCCGGCCTCCCTGCAGCTCCTGCATTAAACCATCTCCAGCCTCTCCTGGCTGGGAACCACCCAGCAAAGCTCCACAGCCCCTGTGCTCAGAGCTCCAGAGGGGACTGGCCTTGGATCCTGGGGAACCAGGTGCTTCGGGCAATTTATGGCATTTCAAAGAGAAGAAACCATTCCAATAAAAAAAAAATAAATTCAAATAATCAATGATTCTAACTTGAAAAATGGTCACGAGTCATAAATCCCATCTTGCACCACAGAGGCTGGGCTCAGCCCCTGCTCCCTCTCCCCCTCTCCACTTGCAGGGGTGTTGAGCTCCCTTGAGTTCAAACAGATTTAAAGAAACCCAGAGTAAAGCGTGAGGAGAAGCAGCCTGGCCAGGGCTGCCAGCTCCTCCCCAGGGCCTCGGGCTCTGCACCAGAGCCTCCTGAGGATGCTCTTTGCAGAGATGCACAAACCAGACCTCCCCTCTGCTACCCAGAGTGGCTGCAGCTCTCAGCCTGTGTTATTCTGCATCATCCTATTCAGAGACACTCATTCCCCACAGCAACATCCCCTAGACCAAGAGGAACATCTGCCAAAACATTTCAGCAGCCCTTCCAGCAAGCATTCAGGAGCTGTCCTGGCACAAACACACACCTGGACCCATCTCTCTGAAAGCACCTCTTTTCACACCCAGCAGGACACAACAGCTGTATTTTATGGGGTTTACATTTTCCTGGGAGAAGTGGATTTATTTAATTGCTCTGTGGCAAAAGCACAGTTCTGTTTCCCAACCCACTCTATGAAAAGGCCAGAAAACTGCCCGAGTTCTGCAAATCCCCCAGTTCATGGGCAGAGCTGGTGACTTTGTACACGTGCTCTCCTTTATTAACTACCTATAATGAGTATGAGCTTAAACCCAGCTTAAACCCAGTTTAAACCCAGCCTCCCCCAGTACTCCTGAAGTGCAGATTAGGAGAAAGGCTCATTTATGGCCACCCCAAGGTCCTGTGTTTGCACCAGCACCGAGGGACCTGAGAGGACCAGAGCAGGTCACAGGGACAACAGCATCTCTCAAGTTAATAATAAAGTAAAAGTTAAACATTTCAACCATGACACAAGAGCAGTAAAACACCAGCTGGAAGCCAAGGGATCAAAGGGGTCGTGCTGCAGCACAACGGCAGGAAAGCTCCTGCTTTGAAGGCATCTGGGAAACACCAGCGTGTTGTCAGAGGGGCTCAGCTTCAGTCTTTTGGATGCCCCATGGAGACCCACCTGGCACATGGACAACGCTGCACATCCTCTGGGCATCCCCAGCACCTGGGCTCACAGCTCAGGGAGATGGCATTGGAGAGCAAAGTGTCTTAACACAGCAGAATTGCTGCAGCCCCAGGACAGCACCACCAGGAGAGTCCGGCTGGGTGGCAACGGCCAGGGACTTGAGTGGTGGCAGATAATGACCCCTGTGGACTTCAGTCTCAGCACCTACCCGTGTGCCCGTTGCCTTCAGCCTTCCTGCAACTCTGGTCCAGCACAAGGCAGCTCCTCCAAGCTCCCTCACCCCTCCAGTACCTGGCAGGCAGAGCCCACACCAGCCCCTTGCCCCATCCGTGGGGAGGGCAGCAGCTCTATTTCTAGAATAACTGATTGCATCTGTCTTTGTCCCCCTCCCTTCCCATTACCTCATGTCTAGGGCTTGATTTCAATCACAGACCCGTTTCCACATACAGCCCCAGCTATTTTTAGGGCTAAGTAAGTAAATGGCTCATAAATAGCTTCTTGATTCATAACAGTTTTTATTGCTATTACATGCCCTACTTCTCTCCTCTGGAACTTTCCTGCCTCCCTGGTGTCAACGTGTCAGGGAGCAGTTTGCCCTGAAGTGCTGGGTAACAAGGCAAGTCTGGTTCAAGTGAATGGGAGAGGAACCAGCGTTCTGCAAACTGCCTCAGCAAACAGCCCAACGTGCACTTAGACATGCACATTAGGGTGCTGTGTGACAACTTAATTTCACACTGGTCATGATTAAACCTGGTAGGAAAATTGATTTCTCTCACTCCATTGCCTACATTCCCATTCAGAACAAACCACCACAACTTTCCACGGGAGCAAATTTCTAGAGAGACATTAATTTCAATTGACACAGCTTTTTATTTTTTTTTTTTCCCCTTTAGCTAATCAAAAGCTCTCTCCTAATTAAAACAATATGTAAACAGGAGAGTGAAAATCCAACCATATGTAAACAGGAGAGTGAAAACACAACTGCTGCCCTCTCTTCAGAGGGACAGATTTACTGCACTGCTCAGCCCAGGAGAGGATGCTCTGCTCAATAAAGGGGTGTGGAATCATCTGCAGCAGGGTTATGAACTGAGAGCAGCGTGGAACAGGGGTGGGGGAAGGATGGAGCTAATTATTGCTGGGCAGCCCCTGCAAGTGTTAATCGAAACCACAAACAAATGCTCTGTGCAAGGAGACGGGGTGAGGATCGACCGGGAGCCAACACACTTGATGCTGGCTGCACAGGATCCCAGCTGGGAAACAGGGACAACCACCTTCTCCAGAGAAACCTGCCCTGGAAGATGTGGAGCACTCAGCCTGGACCATCTTTGTCCAACAGCCCCCTTGAACCCAGCACAGAAGCTTGAGCATCTCCCGTAACATCTATCCCAAACCCCCGGCGGTGGCACCAAGTTTCTGACCCCAGCAGCAAGAGTTCAGCAACCACGTTGCTTATTTGTAAGTCAACCTTCCTTACAGAAATCCAGCTTGATCCCCAAATACAGTGAGAAGAGATCTGCCTCCCCCAACCCCAAGGCTTTCAGGGGACTTGAAAAGCTCCAAATGCTGAAAAATACAACAAGCAGCAGCCAGGCCAGGAAAAGAAACTTATTAATAATGGTGACAGTAATAAACCTGCAGCATGACTTTGCTGCTCTGTCCCACATGTTTGTTCTGAGCTCTTCTTATTTGCTTTCTGAGGGTTTTTCAGGTATTCAATAAGCAGAACATGAAAGCAGTGACAGGTTCATCAGGTGCCTTGTACCAGCAGGGAAATCCTGGTCTGCCAGTGAAATGCTCAGACAGTCCCACCCAAGAACACTCTGGGGACTCAGCACAGGCTGTTCCCATCTCAGGGTGCTGCTCATCCCATGGCGAGCAGGGGGATCCCCGGGGACCACCCCAGCTGGGTGTGCTTTGCTGGGCTGAGCTCTCCCACCCTGCCATGCTCTGCTGGACCAGGACCCTGGAGCAGAGCAAGGGGCAGTGATGGTCCCCAACAAGCCCCAGGACCCCTCAGCTGCCCCATGGCTTAACCAAACCAGAGGGACATCATTTCACCAGCCTTGTTTAATGTGTGCCAGTGCACAACGGAGAAAGAAAAAACCCATCAGGGCCACAGCAACACTTCTGGGGCTGCACAAAGTCCACAGACAACTGCTATTCTGTCTCATCTAAGCTCCCTGTCCCAGAAAAAGGTTATCACCAACTTCCCAGGTGACAACTTTATTTGTATATTTATCCTTAAACATAGAGAGCTCTCCTGGAGAGGTGGCAAGTGACATTTCAGTTGGCATCCTCCTTAAGCTGAGAAGGACTGCTCTACAGTTTGCAACTTTTTGTAGATGTTTGCTTGTCAGTGAAGGCTACAAACCTACTTTAATTAAAAGTAGAGCTAAGGACTGACAGCTGAACTGAGCTGCTTTAAAAAGAAGTGCTGAGAAGAGCCTGGAACGGGTTTTAAGTTTCTATAATAGTCCCATGTTTTATATCAAAGGGAAATAGGAACATCCTTCAATTGCATTTTACACAGTTACCAAAGGACAATGGAGTAAAAGGCAGAAGGTTTAGAATAACTGCATCCTTCAGGATGTTTGTTTTATCAGGCAGATGCCTGAGGCTCCTCATGCTCATGTCATGTCCTCAAGAAGCACAAATCCCCCTCCTCCCCCAGCTTCCAGAACCACAGAGCAAGGAGGGGGAGAAGAAAATGGTTTTAGACTTAAACTAAACTTGGCATTTTGAGGAAAAGCTGCTCCTTTCAGTGGACAGAGAGTTAGACACGAAGCCCTGGGCTTCCCTGCAGAGCCCCCCAGGCAGGAGGGAGAAATGTCACCTAGTGCTGTCATCGCTGCACAACCCACTGCCCACCAGCAGGACCAGCAGCCCACCAGCCATGGACCACAGCCAACTGGGCCTGGCACAGCTTGGCCACAGCTGCTCCTACAACAGCATCTTGCAGCAGCTTCTCCAAGTAGCACCTAATTGAAACATAAAAACACACTTTGGATTTTTTTACAGCACATCCAAATGCTGCTTCTCCTACCGGAACGTCTGAACGCTCAGAATGAGAGCGGGGATCAATAACTCTCCTATTAGATAATTGAAACATGCCTCTTGATTTACACTAATGCACTTGTTAAGCAATAAGTGATCAGGCTGGGGGCAGGTCTGCAGGGCTCAAGCTGGGGTTTGATGAATGGTCTGGGAGAAGGTGGGGGGCAGACTGGTCCAGCTCAGCTCTGCTGGGTCCCAGCAGATGGTTTTACCCACCCGAGAGCTGCCTGAGCAGCAGGAGGTGATAAACCCCTGGGTGAGCTCTGCTCTGGTTTTAAAGACTCATTCTCTCCAGTTAAATGCATCTCTTCAGCCACGTGCCAATGACAAAGCAACCTGGAGAAGGGCCCTTCAGGTGGCCGTGGTGCCCATTCCCCTCTCACAGCATCTGCTGACACGTGGCTCTGCCCAGTGAGGAGGGGCAGGTCCTGTGGTCAGCAGTGACACCTCGGTGACAACCACTGCCTGACAGCTCCAGGTCCTCACCCCAGCCCCGAGCAGAAGGACGAGCCCTGAGCCTGGCAGGGGGGACAGCCCCGGGGAGACGTTTTCCTGACACAAACCCTGTCTGCTGCCAAGTCCCAGCACTAAGCCAAACAATTCTGTTCATCAAAGAGAAATCCTTTGGCATTGATTTGAGGTAAACGAGGCTGTGACTGCCAGGTTCACTGAGCCCCCATCCCACTGCGTGTCTCCAGCTCTGCGGGAGCGAGGGCTCTGCAGCACCAAGGCTGCTCCAGCTGCAGCAGCTTAGCCCCAGCTCAGGTCTGGATTAAGGGAGAGATCTTGGTGTGGTTCTCATTGACCAACGCATCATCCTTGGCTCAAACTTTATCGAGACGCTCAGTTCGATTGTACTTGCTTGAAACTTAAGCCCTAATCAATGCGTGAGTAGGCAGCCAGCCTTCAGCCCAGCTCTGCTCCAGCACCAGCACAATTAATTCCCATGGAGGGGAAGCAGCAGGATCCATCTCGCACTCAATGCATTACTCAGCTCCTCCAAGAGCAAACATCTCACGGGTCAGTTTTGGTCAGAACCACCTGGTAAGTCATCCCAAGTTCCTCAGGGCAACTCATAAACAGGACTTGTGCTCGCTGTTTGCAAACCTGGTGCTCCAAGGGCTGCCCAATCTGCCCACAAGAGGAAGCAAACCCTACCAGAGGTTCACCCCAACAGAGCTGGCTCCATGAATCACCCAAGGCAAGCAAGAGACCTTCAAAGGCTGCCCCTGAGGGCTCTGGCAAGTGCATCTACATAAACAAGGCTGCTCAGATCAGCTCCACAGAGCTGCTGGAGCTGGGTCTCACCCAGGCCATCCCTTCCTCTTGTTTACACAGCAGCTTGCCTCTAATCAAATTGGATAATGGAGTAAATCCCTTCAATTACACTTGTCAGAGCAGAGGACGGGTGACCTGCAGAGCACAGCACAGGCTCTGCCCGGGAGCACAGCCCCATCTCCTCTGGAGGAGCACACCCCATCACACCTCGTGCCACCACTCCACCATGTAATGAGCTCGGGCCAGCAGCCGGGGGAGAAAGGGAGGACAAGGACATTATTCTCCTGCTCCCTGACTAACGATGTGCTGACACGCTCCAGCATTAAGGTGAAGCTGCCAAGCAGGCATGGGAAGTGTAATTAATCCCTTGCTTATTAAAGCCTGGGGCATCTTAAAGAAATGCTGATGGCATTTCCTGAGCAGCACCGGTGTGACCCCAGCCCCTCATCACAACTCACCCCATGGAGAAGCATCAAACAGCTTGTGAGATGTGGTCTTTTTAATAAAAACAATGTGGAGTCGAGTCACGGGGCAGAGATGTCAAGTGTCACCAGCTGAGGGTCCATCCATCCTACCTGAGAGAGTTAAAACATGTATCCCTCAGATTATTTGGCCCAGGTTGGTTTAAAGGCTTTTCAGTATTTTGTATTCTCCTCCCCTCCTTTTCTTTCTAAAAGAGGAAGGGAAGGGGATTCATCTTCATGCTTTCAGCTCTGCCAGCACCCCAGGAGCATCCCCAGCCAGGAGGGACCTGAGCCATGCTGGAGCAGCAGGAGGGCTCAGAGCACCCAGGAGTTATTTTCAGAGCAGCACAGACCTTCTTGTGCACCAGCCCTTGAAGCATCCACGTGATCTCAACTCAGCATAAAAAGGTGCAAGAAAACCCCCCAGCAAAGCCAGATAAATAGAGCCAGGGAGAGCAAGCCCAGCTTGTGGCCATCAGCATCCCATGGGCAGCCTCCTACCCTCACCCCAGCAGGGACCACTCCTCCCCAAAGTGACCAACGGCCCCACCTCACCTCCAGCCTTTTCTCCGTCCTTTCAACAAACTCAAACCCACAAAGCACTGGGTTTTTTCTTTACCCTGTTCAAGCCGTATTAAGTCCTTCATATGATTTCCAGAGCACATGGAATGGGAACCTCACCTCCAGCCTGCCCAGCTCCACAGCTCTGCCCAAGGCCAGGGCTGCCCACCCACCCCAAGGTGCCCCAGCACAGCCCCCCCAGCACAGCCCCAGCTGCCCTGGGCTCCTTTGGAGCCCCCAGACCTCCCCAGCACAGGAGGAGCTGAGCAATTGCACCAGCTTAGATAGCTCTCCCCCGATGCCAAAGCTCAGCTGGACATATTTATTTCAGCCTCGTTCAACTGATTTAGAAAATTCTCAAGCCTAATTGTGCAAAAAAAATCTGAAAAGCGGAATTTTGCTTGTGCTTCAGTGACCAACTATTGTGAGCAGCCAGGGCCAGGGGATCTCTTTAAATTATCTGCTCCACAGCAACTGCAAGGAAAGGCATCAACATTTCATCAGGAGCAGCCCAGCAGCCAGGACAAGTGCCCACAGCCACAGGCAGGAGATCCCAGCTGGCTGTGCAGCCTTTATGTCTCAGCAAGGAATGAGAGAGGGCATCATGAAAATTAAAAATGGAGAGAGCTGGAAGAGCTGCACTTTGCTTCAGGAGGGCACAAATCCCTGAGTTAAACACACAGATTTTAATGCAGAAATCTGCATTCATAAGGGAGCTGCTCAGGGCAGCAGCCAAACAACTGGTGAGAGGAACCAGGAATCACTGGGAGCATCACACACCAACCCCAGCCCTCCTGGGAGCACCCTGCTGGGTGAGTGAGGGCCCTGGCTGCAGGAGAGGGTAGAAGAGAGCAGAGTCCTTCTCCCTTAATGAGGATGCATCAATATTAATTGTTGTTAACCTCAGTCAGGACCTGCAAGTGGCTGAGCTGAGCTGGAAGGTGTTGACATGTTGCTCTGCAATGACCCAGGCGCTGAAGCACCCTCTGACAGGATGCCACCAAACCACCAATGACACTGTGGTGACAACCTCTCCTGGGACAGCAGCCACCCACAGCCAGGACTGATCCAGGAGACCCAAGGAAGCCACTGGGCTGGGCTGTACTGGGCTTGGAAGCAGCCCCTGTGCCACAGGTTCCTCCCAGGACTGTTCTTAAAACCAGCTGCCCCAAGGCAGGTCCAGGGCTCATTAAAACACCTCTCTAACGAGTGCAAACCACACCAGGATTAACACCTTCCTGCTAGGAGCAGAGCCCCCAGCTTCTCCTCTGGGATCTTCAATGGTTTCCCTCTGGGGCCTTTAGAGGTGGCCAGTTCTCTTGGCACTTCTCCCTGGTGATGGAACGGGTAAAACTCCTCCTGCCCATGCTCCTGACTCTCTGCACAGATCCAAAGCCCCTGAACCTCAGGACCAGCCCCTGCACAGAGCTCCAAAGGAGGCAGCCTGCTCCTCAGCTGCTCCAAGCCTGCAGGAGCTGAATGAACTCCAGTTACACCTCACCTGAACAGCTCCTGCAGCGCCCTGCGAGGAGGCACAACAGATGGAGAATGGAGAACGTGCTGCTGCTGCTGCCCTGCTTCCACATCCCTCTGCTTCAGAGAGTCACAGAGAGAGCAGGAGATGCTGCAATGGTGGCTTCATGCCAGGCACGGGGCCCCAGTGCCTGCTGGGCTCTCCCAGAGCTCAGCCCACTGGGACCAGTTCACAGAAACACCCCCAGGCATCCACCTTGCAGACGGAACTTGGTCTCCCTTTTCTCTGGACATCCCATGTGTGGCCCTTCCCCTTCACTTTGCTGGATAAGCTTCTGAAGTGATACATACAAGAGTTATTCATAAAATGAACAAGAGGTTTCAGAGAATAACATGGAATTGCTCTTATCTCCTGCACATGAGGATAAATCAGCGGCTGTGCTGCTGCCTCACTGGGAAAATCCACCTCCAGAAAGTCTCCACAAGTTCCCTGATGCTTTCAGGAAAGGCTGTTGGGAAGGAGGGGGACACCACGGGGGGCAGGAGGAGCTGCCTGGTTTCAAACATGGTCCAGAGGAACTGTTCTCAGCTTGTTTGCTGATCTCTTGTGAGCAATTGTTGAAGCAAATCTTGCTTCTCGGACAGAGGAGCAAGAAATAGAGAAGAGAAAAAAGAAAAGGGCAACACTTCAGCAGTAAATAGGACATCAATTAAAGAGGAGAGCAGTCACCTGCACAAACAGCTCAAGGAGGAGCCATCGATTCCTTACCTGACAGTCCAGACTCAGCACACGCCTGGTTTGCTGCCATCCCCAGGGAGCTCAGGTGCTGGGAAGCCTGAGCAGGGAAAGGACAGGTTTCCCCATGTGGGCACGGTGTGCCTCCCGTTAATCAAACTGGGGTTTTTTTTATTTAGATAAAGAGAAACCAGCTGTCACTGTGGCTTGAAAATGTATTTGATGAGAAGAATCCAAGAGCTGCCTACAGCAGCTGGCAGAGCAGGTCCCAGGGCTCCAGCCCTGCCTTGTCTAGTCTAGAAGCTAGCACAGGTCACCTGGCAATCCAGCACCTCTCCAGGGTTTCAAGGCACTCACAGGAGGAGTATTATTCCCCCGACTTTCATTAGAAGAGCTAAATCATGGCTTTCTGAAAAGGAGGTGACTCATCCAAGATGAAAGGGAGGACCTGTCCCATCAGCTTTAGTCCTTTCCTCTGCTCCATGGCTCACAACTGCCCCCGTGCTCTGGCTGAGCACCTCCTGCCACTACCCAGAGATGGGTGCTGGGTGTGCCAAGCAGGAACAGCTCCTGCTCCCTCTCTACCTGCTCCAGCTAAACAAAAATCCATCCCTCTTTGAGCATGAGCTTTCAGGGCTCTCACAGGAGAGACTGATATGGTTTAAATGAAGAGTAAGTGCCTGGCTGCAGCCCCCCCCTTGCTGGAACAGGCTGTGGTGACCGATGCCAGGCTCTGGTCCCAGCCACTGTGTGACCTGCCTGCAGCAACACGTGTCATCTGAGCCCCAGCACCCACTGAACAGTGAACTGACAGAGAGATGCATCGTTAGTATGCACAGATTTCAACTGTAGTCCTGGGCTAGTTCCAAAACACAGGTGGTGATGCCTGGACGCTGGATACATTATCAGCAGAAAGGCAAAAATTACAGTGATCAAGAAGAAAAGAGCATTATCATCCTTCCATCACTCCCCTCGGAATAAACCCAACAGGTCAGCTGCTTCCCAGCCCGCCCTGATCAATCACTGCAAACGCTAAAAGCATTCAGGAGTTGTCCTCCTTTGAGCCATTTGTCAGGCGGAACCCGGCAGTTTTTAGTCCTTTTATTAGTTCTGCTACTGAGAGAAATTCACTTGAAGCCAACGCTTAACGCAGCGAGAAGCAGCTCGGGTTCCCTGGCAGGGACTCCTGAGATGGGAGGGGGACCCAGCAAAGCCTGGGCTGGGGGAGAGAGGGTGTCCCACACCTCGACCTGCTGTCCTGTACACACATTCCTTCATGTTTGCACCTCAGACTCCCTTAAGATGCATTGGAAGTGAAAAAAACCCCAAAGTTTGGATGTGAGGTGAAAGGGAGCTCAGAGTGAGCTGGACCTGGAGAGAGATGACTGATCCAGGGGTGCTGCCCAAAGAGAGCTCCGTGCAACAAGCACACCTCATTGTGCTGCACAAGGATGGAAGAGTCTGGGGCATCTCACTGCCTTTTGAGCTGGGAATGAGTCCCCACAAACCTCCTGCCCCTCTGATGTGGCTGCTCTCACACCGAGCTGGGCACAGCCCCATCCCCTAATGCAGGATCAGCTCTACCTAAACCACCTCTAATGTGCTCTAAGCCTGAGGCACAAAGGGATTGAGAGAATCGCCCAGAGATCAGAGAGCGGAGAGCACGTTAAATTTGGGAACTGAACTTTTATCTCCCTAAACCCTTCCTGGATCAGTGCTCGGTGGCTTGCGTCAAGCCTTTGCCAGCTGCTTTTCCACTCCCCTGCACTTACCCAGTGCCTGGCACAGACCTGGCAGCACTTGTGCTGCTGCAAAACCAGCACTTTCTATAACCCCCCAAATTAACACCAGTGGGAGAGGATCGGACACGGCCACGCTCTGCTCCCTCCCTCCTCCCAGCACTCTCATTATTTCCCAGCCAGGGCACTCTTCTTGTTCTCTCCCTCACTTGTCAGGATGAGATGACATTTGAGTGGTGCTGATGAGACCCACCAGGGCGAGACACATGTTTGTCATCGCTTTGGGCAACCAGCTGCCAAGGCCTTGAACTGCTCTCTTTTGATTCTCCTACAAAGCCAAGCTCTCTGCCTCCCTGGCACTTTGAGTCATGCTACCCCCTGCTCTGCCTGCCAGGGAGCCCTGGGGGGGCTGCTCCCACCTTAGCCAGTTGCTCGTCCTTGATGGGAAGGGGCTGGGGGAACTGGGAAGTGCTGCACAGAGATGCCAGGTAAGGGATGG
Source organism: Brachypteracias leptosomus (assembly GCA_013401335.1). NCBI lineage: Eukaryota > Metazoa > Chordata > Aves > Coraciiformes > Brachypteraciidae > Brachypteracias > Brachypteracias leptosomus. The sequence continues at coordinate 367,597 of VYZX01022728.1, forward strand.
CCGTGGGTGGCATCGCTTTGGGGAGAGCCACTCTGCAGGGACCCTTTATTTTGAGGGGTAAACTCTCAGGAATTCATTCTGTGAAGAAAAAATTCTCATGTAGCTTTCACAAAGTGTTTCATGTTTGTTTTGTAGCTGTGAGAGACAGCACGAGATGGAAAATGGAGGAAGTTTTAGGAGTGTCCTTAGGGAGAGACTCTAAATCATTTAAACCAATGGATCTAGACACGTTGTCTTTGCTGGAAGAGTGACCAGGTGGCATCCGTGTTGAAGAAAGGTCACAAAAGAGGCAAAAAGCTAAACCTACCATGTTTAGGAAGGGTAAGGTAAGCAGGTGTGCACACACACCCCACACTCAGCATCCCTCAGTGATGACAGAGCTGGCAGCATTTAAAAGGTTCTGAAAGAAAAGCCCCTTCTAAAGAGCACACAGGGTCCCAGCTCAACCTCACCAGGGCTCCTCTGAAACCCACCTTCTGCCTCCCCTTTCTCAGCTCCCCCCTTCCCAGATCACAGTTCACCCCTTCCTGGGACATTTTCCTCATGTCCTTCCAGCTCTAACATTCCCAGAAAATGCAAAGAAACCTAACACTAAAATCAGAGCTGCCCTTGGCCACTGCTGTCAGCACCATGCATGCCACAGACTGAGGCCAGCTTGGTTTTCCCAATATAAAGTCCTGTTTCCAGGCTGTGAACGATTTCTGAAGCGGAGTTGTTCTCATTAGTAGGAAACATTCAGGTCAATTACAGCAGCATGCTGCTTGCTACAATTACTATTATTAATTGTATTCGATTACACATTTGTGACTATTAAATACAGTATCTCTGGAGTACCTGTGCAGACTTTTAACTCAGCAGAAAACCATGAAAAGTGTTTAACAGAGAAAAATGGGCAGATGATGCAAGGCTAAAACCCAGGCTAACCCCATGCATCATTTCTCTCTGTGAGCACCAAGCCAGCACATGAGGGACTCAAGGGACTTGGTTTCCTTCATCCTCTTTTCTCTCTGGACCAAAGTCCTCTCTCCTCAGCTGTCCCATGGCTGCTCCGCTCCCCCAGTCACCACTATCACAGGTCAGCATCTCAGGAGGGCAGGACAGGGGATTATCTCCATCAGAGCAAAATGCTGCTTTGTGGAGGCTTCTGCCATTCTGCAACGTGGCTTCAGCCTAGATAGGAAAGAAAACTCAAAATTGTCTGATACAAATAAACCCCAGGGATATCCCATTTGGAGAAGGCTCCAGTGCCACCTTCCCTGAGCTGCAAGGGCTCCTGCATCCACCCCCATAAGCTGTGGCTCTACACTACCTTAAAAAAAATCACTTTGAAGTGTTTCTGCGTTCTACAACGTTCAATTGCTAATGGGAAAGGAAATGTATTCATGATTCAATGTATAAAAGCAGCCTTGGAGGAATGCAGATTGTGTTTTCCCTCTGCAAACATTTGATCATCCCTATAAACCAGCAGCCCCACCTTTCCCACCAGCCCAATAAATCAGAGAGAATGGAAACTACAGGTTTAGAGTTGTCATGAGGATCGTTACTGGAGGGTTTTATGGTGTGCAGGAGAGCAGGGGGTGCTTGTTGATAGGCACGAGGTGCCTCCTGGAGGACTGCGGGACTCGGGAACTCAACTTGCTGCTTAAGTTTCTGGTTTAAAAAGGAAATTATCCTCCTGATTCAGCCTCCACCAGCGTTTGTGATTGCATCTGCTGGTGCTCCAGCCCTCCCAGACAGTCCTGCTCAGTGAGAGGCTGCACCAACAGCTCGGGAACAAGCTGAGAGCTTCTGGAGGTCACAGCGGCCACCGTGCTGCAAATAACTCCTCGTGCAAATAACTGCACTAGTGTTGCATGGTAAAGCACCTCAAACTGGAGTCACATTGCTGGGAGGCTCTGATCTCTGCTTCTGCATTTGGTACTGGTAATTACCATTATTGATTAGGATTTGAGCTCACAGCAAAGATCAAGGCCATGTCAAACAAGCCCTGGATCACACTCTGAGTAGGAGGCAGCTTTCGTCCAGAAGTGATTTTTATCCACCATCTACCACTCCCAGGAGAGCCCAAGGGTCACCTACCACTTGTCATATGTCCCCAGGACCACCTGAGACATAAATAACCCATAGATTCATAGAATGTATTAGGTTGGAAGGGCCCTCCAAAGGTCATCTAGTCCAACTCTCTTACAAGAAGCAGGGACATCTCTCACTAGATCAGGTTGCTCAGAGCCCCATCAAGCCTGACCTTGAATGTCTCCAGGGATGGGGCCTCCACCACCTCTCTGGGCAACCTGTTCTAGTGATCAACCACCCTCATATTAAAGAGCTTTTTCCTAATGTCCAGCCTATATCTACCCTTTTCTAGCTTAAAACCATCACCCCTCATCTTGTCACTACAAACCCTTGAGAACAGATCTTCCAGGTATTTGAAAGGTCACTATAAGGTCCCCCCAGAGCCTTCTCTTCTCCGGGCTGAACAACCCCAACTCTCTCAGCCTGTCCTCATAAGAGAGCCGCCCCAGCCCTCTGAGCCCCTTGGAAGATCTCCTCTTGCAAAGCAGGTACAGAGGGATCCCAGTGACCATCCCCTGACGTTCATGCTGCAATATTCTGCACCTACACTTGGCTTTCGGCTCTAAACCCTCCATGGAGATGCTGTCTGCTGCCCTGGGCTGGAAATATGGACAAGAAGTGCTGGGCAGAAAGCATGGCAGTAACTCTGAGTGATGACTTTAAGATCTAAACACCCCTTTGGAGCCTGTTTGCTCCCGGACCGACACTGACACAACCCCCTGGAGTCACTGGGACAGGGATGAGTGAGAGCAGAGCTGGGGCAGCATCCAAGGGACGTTTCATGAGCCCATCTCTTGGGCTGATGCTGTTCCCTCCACCATCTCTCATCTCCACCCTCCCAGCTGCAGGAGCTCTGCATTCCTCCACCACAACATCTTTTTTCCCCCTTCTCCATAGGATTGATGAGACATCAGCATCTCACCCTCCGGGATGGCCCTGCAGTGACGTACCCGTCTCCTTTGGTTGGAATCTCCCGTGGTGTTTTATGGCCAGCTCTGCAGACTGAGTGACAATAAAGCAGGAGGAGGAGGTGTGTCTGGAGAGGTGCTGAGCAGCTCTGCCTTCTGCCAACTCAGCTCTTCCCAAGGAAGCACTCAGCATCTGGCAGGAGGGAGCTTTTTGCATATTATTTTTTCCTCCTCTCCCCCTGCTTTTTTTACAGTATAAATTAAGTTTAATACCAGAGCAAGTGTGCAGTGCTGCTCAGGGCAGGGAGCTGATGAGCTGGGCATCGTGCTGCAGGAGCACCTTCCCTGCCCACCTCACCTCCTCCCTTTCTTGCATTTTAATATGTGATCTTGTTTAAAAATAGCCACAATTCTTAGCCCTTTTAGTATGGTCTTCATGAGCTCTTAAAGATCTTTGAGAGCTTTGCTTTGGATTTAATAAGCTGGATAAAATGGTCATCCAGAAACTAGGCTGGGGAGAAGAAGCATCCAGCTCCTGGTGCAGGATGGGCTGAAGCAAACACACCCCAGCTGGCCAGAGGGTAACACCAAACAGGGCTGCTGCTCTCAGATAATGAAGATAATACATCAGGTGTCTATTTAGCACCTTTCCCACAGGAGCTGTTCTCCCACCTTCCACCAGAAAGGAAAAAAATAGGGCAGGAAAAAAAAAAGTCAGACCAAAGCTGAACTGAGACCCAGGAGAAGCATTTCAGAACGAGCTTCATGAGGAGCACTCTGGGTTCCCCCAGCTTCATTAATAACAACTTTGCATCAGGAAGGTGAAATTTGGTTTCAAACACTACAACTGCTTCTTACAGGTTCCCCCTCAGTAGCCAGATGCAGGAGGTTGGGTTCTCTGCCTCATTTTGCACTGGTGGGATGTCCCAGGGTGGTCCTGACCTGCCACCATCCTGGGCCATGGACTATTTCAGAGCTCAGTTTAATGATTACACACCTATTTGCAATATTCAGGTACAGTTACAAGACAAGTCTGGGGATGGGGCTCTGAGAAGGTACGTGAGTGACTCAAACCCAGGGAAACACATGGCTCAGAAAGGAGCCTGTGAAAAGATTCATCTCTCTAACTTCCCAGGAAGAAATTCAAAAGATAATTTGATTACAGTGCACAAGCAGTTTCACAGGAGGAAACTATCAGATACTGAGGGCTCTTTAATCTGGCAGAGATGAGCACAGAGAGAATCTCTGGGTGGAAATTAAAAGGCAGCCAAATTTGGATTGAAAATAATGCTTGCAGTTTTTTAAATGGGGTAATGAATCACTGGAACAACCTGGGAGTGGCAGATGCTCCATCAGCTGGTGCCTCCCAGCCTAGACCTGGGTCTCTCTAAGAGATGCTTTCTGTAGGAAAAACACTCTTCAGAGCTCTGCCTGTGAAGGGAATGGGGTAAGGGATCTCCAGTCCACTGCCAACACCAACACCACCACCTCAACCTATGCACTGGGGTGCTTTGGACCCTCCTGGAGCAGATGAGGAGATGTTCACACATTTCTTTCTGTTTGCAGAGCTGGGGGACACTAATGGCAGCTGGGGAGCAAAGAGAGGGAGTCTCGGGCTGGGATGAGGGGGCATCACCTTCAACTGGTGCTAAAAGAGAAGAGCTGGTGAGAAGAAGGGTCCCAGCAGCCACCCCACCCATCCTCTTAAAGATGCTCACTCTTTGTATGATACCCTCCAGGAACAGAGGCAGCTTCTGAACAGACTCTTGCTCTCCAGAGTAAATGAGCAACTGGAGTTTGGATGTTCACTGACAGGATTATCTTTGCATCCTTTACATGCTCCTGGGTGGCTTCCCCATGAAGCCAGACCTCCCATCATTTGTTTAAGTTACTGAATAAAGTAATTAATACCAGGGTGTTCTGACTGCTTGGCACAATATACTGGTACAGCTAACAAATTTTATGTCTTTAGGCTTCACAGCAGAATTTGATTTAATTTGTCCCAAGGTTAAGAAAGACAGGGAGGAAATTTGATGGCTCCAGACCACAAATTCACTGCAATTTATCATCTTCACCATGTGGCATGGACAGACACCACTTGCAAGATAAGATGGTAGAAGTTTACTCAATCATCTCTGCTTTAAACTTGCATTCATCCATTATCAGGCGCTGCATGTCCACAATATGCTGTCCCCCTGCCACTGGCAAGGGGAGCAAACGCTGCACGCAGTTTTCCCCAGAACTCTTCCCCATCTTTTGCATGAGGTTCCCCCAACTTTTGGGATTAACCACTTAAGATACAATCACACACAATCCCAAGGAAAGGGGAGGAAACATCCTAACCAGGCTCTTCCCCTAAAAGTTCCTCTAAACTGCATTTTTACAACACGAAATTAAACAAAATGGTTTGATTTTTTTTTTTCCACCTGCTGAAAGAGAAGAAAGGGAACACACAGCACAGCTTCCTAATCACATCCAGGTTGTGGATAACATAAGTGTGTGCATAACACATTTCTGTGGTCAGGTTTCCTTCCATGAATTACAAAAGCAATGGAATAATTTCTCTGCTTCATTATAAGCTGATTGCAATGGGGAAAACAGTTACACAGAGGAGCTTCCCCCCCATTCCCAGTGTCCCAGCCTCGCAGGGAGCTACATGTTCATTCTCACCACAGAATTATTAGGATTTAAACAGTGCACTTCCCCTCACTCAGCAGTGGGTTTGGGAGCAAGGAGGCTTCAGAGCCTCAAAAACTAGCACTGCAGGGGCCTGGCCAAGATCTCAAGCAGCAAAGAGAAGGAACCAAAAGTTTTCCACCCTGGACCAACAGGTCATGCCCCATTTCCAAAGCAGAGGCTCCAGCACTACAACAACAGCTTCCAAGAGGACGTGCACGAGGCTCCAGCTTGTGAACAGAATTATGCAGCAATTATGCACCAAAAGAGCTCCCAGATGTGCCGTGAATGTGGTAACAAAATGTCCCAGTTTATGGCATTTTCTCCCCCTCTCTCTTTTGTCATTGTCCTTTAGGAAGTGAACATGAAAAATAAAGCTCTATTTTTAGAAACGAGTCTGGGTCCTAAAAAGAGAACAAATTAAGTGCAGAGATTTCCCAGGCATGAGGAAATCACTCCAGGCCACTGAAATCATCCCTGCTGGGGCAGACCCACTCCCCCCCTCTCTGTGGAGCTGGGGGTGTCCCCATCAGAGCAGCACCAAGGAGAAATCCAGGGGAGTCACCAAGATGGGAAGGCAGAACTTCCACAAGTCTCCCCTCCCCTGGCCTCATATGACTGAGAATTGAAGTTGACTCTTTCTTATCTATCTGACAAATGCTTAAATGAGCCTGGTCACATTGTCAATGATTCACAGAATACCTTGAAGGGTATAAACCACTTACTTGCAGGATCTTCCTAAAGGTTAATTCAATTTTGAGGGCTGATTTCTGCCTCAGGTTTCCTCTGCGGTTTCCCCGCACGGCTCCATCCATGAATCTCTGGATCAGACAGGGGCATCTGTCACTGCTGCAGGTCAGCAGGAACCTGGGCAAGGAAACAAGAGAAAAGCATTACTATGTGTATGACAACATCACGGGAAGCTGTCTAAGAATTTGGGAGAATTTGGGTTATAGAGATCACAGCTCCAATGCAAAATCCAGACAAATGTCACTAGGCTGCAAAATCCTGTTTTCTAAGACCTGGGGCTTGACTCTTGACTCTCTGCTCTCCCTCCTGGGCAAGTTGTCTGGGCCTCACTTCGATCCTGCCTGGCTGCCCTCAGTGAGGACCAAAGCCCCATGATGAAGTCACCATCCGTGGTCTCCCAGCCAGGCCCCTCCAGGTTTTGCCACAGAAGAGTGAAGGTTTCCCAGGGAACAGCAGCTCTAATTCCTGAGCTGTGCTGGAGCCAGCCAGGGCACGTGCCCAGGATTCTGCCTCTAATTACTGACTCTGCCCTGCTCAGGCAGTGCCTAACATGATTTATTTTAGAGATGACAAAAAGTTATTATTGCTGATCACTTAAAATAACTTTGTAAGTACCTGACAGTTTAAATCTAGGAGCCTACACGGGAGAGCCCAGGTCCTCAGCAGAGCTACCAGCCCTTTGGGGGAGTTATTCCTGGACACAGGGGACCATTTACTGGGGTTTTCTCACCAACACCCCTGGGTGAGACTCTTTTTCTGTTCCACCTCCTCCACACGCAGGAACCTGCTGCAAACCCTCCCCTAATACTTCTCCATCACAGCCTGAGGTGACTGCATGTGCTGTTCTCCATCTTACATTACATAAAATGACTTCTTGGTCCTTTTATCTTACTTAGTTCTTGTCTCTCATAATACTTAGAGACTCTTTGGGATACAAATAGCTCTGATTTGTATGTACAACCACCTACAACAAGGAGGGCTTGGGTCCTCAGTCCAAATAATAAATAATAGTTAATGTAGTCCAGGCATGACTAGCCCGTTTCTACCTAAAACCATCAATAAAGCAGGGCCATATTGATGCAAAGAGACATAAAATGTGAACTCCTTCAATATATGCACTTATTTGTCTCCGTTTGTGAGGCTAGGAAGGAAAGAGCTGTTAGCAGTGAATAGTATTTTATTAGCATCATAAACCCCAAGAGCAAAGTTTGTGTCACAGAGAACTGCACATGCATTTGAAGGCTTAATTTATGTTCCTGACTCCTCTTTTTTTTTTTTACCTCCTTTTTTTTTTGTCATGTAGGGGCATAATATAATTTAAAATAAAGACTAAAAGACTCTGAAGACACCTTTGGGTGGAAGAGATGTTTGTGAAAACACAAACCTACGTCCTGCTAAAATCCTGGCAATTAGTGCATTAATCTATAGTGCAGAGGCAAAGGGAAGCTTCAGAAAAAAGACAGTTTCACACACAGCAGGTTCAGAGCAAAGAGCAGCCTGAAATGCCAGCAACCTTGAAAGGCAAAGCCCAGAAGGAAGAGACAGATGGGGGTGAAGTGACTTGCTGAGGAACTCCAACAAATTACTGGTGGGAAGTTAGTGAGGCTGGAGAAGAAAACATGACTTTGGCTCTCCAGGAGACGAGCTTCAGTGCTAAAGCAGCAGATCCTCAGCCACACTGACCCTGACCTCCAGCAGCTCCTGCCCCAGCTGCAAAGAACCACCACACCAAGAACAACCCAACATCAGGGGTCAAATCTCCTCCAGCTACTGATTCTCCTGCACCTCCAAGGGCGTCTCCCTTTCGCTTGGCCCTTCTGGAGATGGGGCAGATTTCTGGTGATGCTGGGAAATAGATATTGCAATACAATTGCAATCAACCATTGTTAATCAGCAAATTACAGCTTTCCATGCATTACAAAGCTTTTAACTACCAGCTGCTTATTCTGGGATATTTATGCACTAACAATTCTGCCGAGCAAGTTCTCTGCCTATTACGGAGCTGTTAAGGCTCTGTAAATATGGCTTTAATGACCAACAAGCATTTATTTAGGATTCTGTAGCCTGCCTGGGAAGTGAAATTAGACGTGTAGGTGAGTGCTGTAGGCACAGCACTAGAAGTTTTATGACAAAAGAAATAGGCTGCACAAGGAGCTGTGAAAAAGCTGTTCCGCAGGGCAGGGGATAAAGAGGAGCAGCATGGGGCAGGTTCTTCAGCAGACTCTGACTTGCTACCTATTGAGCACTAAAAGTATGTGTGGCTCTGAAGAGCGAGGTGAGGTAAATCTCCTATGTCACAGCACACACACACAGGCTCGGGGAGTTCAGGAGGTTGGTAGAAATATCTGCAAGCTCTTTGCATCGGCGTCAAGTAAGGGAGGGAAGGGATGGAACAAGATTTGGGGAGCAGACCCAGCACATCATGACTATCTTTGGGGTTTTCTGCTTGGAAAAGATGGCAAGAGATGACCGATTACAGAGGCAAAACTTCCCTGAAGAACAGGCTGAAGCCCCTGTTAAGGATTTACAATATTCTTAATTACGTGCTTTGTGCTGGTGCCCAGGGAATCTCCTGCCCTCTCCATCAAACTCCTGAATCCCTTTGCTGCACGGGCACAATCATTGGATAGAATCATAGAATCATTTAGGTTGGAAAAGACCTCGAGGATCATCAAGTCCAACCTTCATCCCAACATCTCCCTGACCCCCAGACCATGTCCCCAAGCACCACATCTCCTCATCTGTTGAACCCCTCTAGGGATGGTGACTCCAGCACCTCCCTGGGCAGCCTGGGCCAGTGCCTGCCCATAGAGCAGAAGATATTCACTGCTACAGGGGTTTTATTTTTCAGAGCAGCTTGGCAAAGAACAGTTTTGGAATGTGATCTGCAGAGCTCCACAGGCAGCTTCACAAAGGTTCATGGCGTGTATCTTCAAGGCATAGTGAGTCAAATCATTTGCACGGCCACCAAACTGGGCTGAAATAAAATTAGTGGGTTCACCAGTTCCTTTCTCTCCTTCTGAAGGAGAAAACTGCAATTTACTTGTCCTAGAAGGGTTGCAGGAAAAGGAAATAAAAAGGGATTATTCTACTTTTCTTCCATCTTATAAATACCACGCTGTAGGAAAGTATCATCTCTTACCTTCCTCTCCTTTGCAATTTCAACTTTTTATTTTTTCCTCTCTTTTATTTCCCAGCTTTTAACCTTGCCCAATTGTCCCTCTTCAACAACAATTAACTCTCTTTTTCAGACAGGGAAGTGTTTTGAAGCTCCAGCAATTTCATTTTCTACACGATGCCACTGGAGACGGTGGGAGGGAGAAATTAAATCAGGAGCTTTCTCAAGAGCTGCCCCCTCTAGAAAAAACATTTGTTGCCTCTCCCTAATGCAAGGCACATGCTGCTGCCAGACCCATAGGGTGATCCTACAGCAACCAGCAGCATTTACACAATAATTAATTGGAGGAGAGGAGAAAGAGGAAAATAAACAAGCAGACAAGGCTGTTGGGCTGCACTCTCCAACAACACTTGCTCCCAGCAGACCCATGCTGTGAGTCCTGAAAACACTCAAGTGCTTCAGCCCAACCCAACCACCACCACTGGGTGACCCAGAAAAAAACCCCGTAATGAAGTTCTCCCTTGTGCTTCAGGGCTGGATACAAGGCTCTCAGCTCTGCAGCCTCCAGAGCAGGACACGGGTGGAAAACCCAAGAGCAACGTAGAGCGATAAGTGAGAGAGGGCTTCTTTTAATTATAAACTGGACCAAATAAATTAGAAATTCAATTACAACGCCATTCACTGACAAGAAATTCCAAACACTCGGGCTGTTAGTTGCACAAATTAGCTGCAGGAGATAAGGGGATTTGTGGGGAGCCATCCTGCACCCTGGTTGCAACAAGAGCATGAAGGTCTGAGCAAGGCTGGGGGCACCGGGCACTGCCCGAGACATCCCCGAGCTCATGGAGCTTGGGAGAAACACAAGGAGCAAAACATCCTTCCAGAGGGTTGTTCTCATTAAAATACCTGGATTTTGAAGAGGCAGAGCTGCTCTACTCTAAAGGTATTTCTGTGGTTCACAATCAGCATTGACAGAACACAAACCAGCCTCACTTTAAAGAGCCAAGGGATTTTTGGGGCGCTCCTGTCCCTGCTTTCTGCCCAGCTACATGGACATCAACCCCTTGGCTGTAAAAGGATGGCTCAGGTACAACTGAAACTAACATCTAGCTCCTGAGTCCCCCCTGGTTCAGAGCTGATAACTCCACAAGCCACAGATTATTAAATCACCTTCCTTCCTGCTGCTCCTCCAGGGTCGATACCCGGAGTCTCTCTCAACTTCTGACCTAACCTAACATGAATAATGCACAAGGTACCGGTGTGGCAGTCGCTGGCTGGACTGTGGCCAGCCAAAGGGCCCTCTCAGCAGATCAAAAGCCAATCAAGTTCATTTCAATATTTATTTTTAATTCTCCATTCTGAAATTATAAATATTTAATGCTACACCCTTACCAGGAAAGCAAAGCAAAGCAAAAGCAGAGGAGAGACTGGAGCAGACAGGCAGAATCTCTCCTGCTCATCTGTGCCCAGGCGTGTGCTGCTCCTCGTGCCCATTAATATTCCTCAATGAACACAACTTATTTATCTGAGTCCCCCGAGAGCCCGTGAGGACACAGGTCAGAGCCGAGGAGCACAGAACAGGCACAGAGGCAGGTTTCAATCCTGAAGGCTTTTCACTGAGGTTAAATTCTCTGGCCTTATACAAATATTCAGTAGTAACATCATGGCTCTGACAAGGTCCCGTTCCCCTGACATCTCTCCATCTCAGACCTGTCCTTCTCCAGACCCCATGATCCCGACCTGCAGGATCATGTAGCCCCTTGATGTGGCCATCAAGTGCTAGAGGCTTCCCAGCAGCTCCGTCCTGGCAGAGCCCTACCAAGGATCTCGGTGCTTTTAAACATGTTTACTGCAGCAAAGAAGAGCCTCTCAGCCTCCCTGCTGATGATTCCCCATCACTTGGCCTCTTTCCACACGTCAGAAGATGGGAGATGGGGACAAAGCTGAAGGTGGACACATGGGTGCAGCTCTGTAGGGGCTGCACAGCCCCGTGGGTTTTGTTGGCCATCAAATCCTGCCTGCCTGGGAAGAAGCGAGGAGGAGAGGATTAAAGAGATGTAAATGAATTGGAGATGTAGGAGATTGAGCTGAAAGGTAACTGAAGTTTTCCCACAACCCACCTGCTGGTTCCCTGCCTGTGACTGAAAGACACACACCCAATTCCTACCCAACAGCAGGACCCACAAAGGCTCCTTGGTGGGGATTCTGTTTTCCAGGGAGAACCAAGTAATAAGTTTCACTCAGGAAGTCTCTGCTCCCAATAAAGACTTAACAAAGTTAATTAGACTAAACAGCAATTATCATGTCTCTTCATTGTTCAATTATCTTGCCAAACTGGTGTTTCCTGATTAATTTTCTGATTAAAACGTATTAAATTGAAAAGCACTTCCAAGCAGGAGATGACAGGTTGTCTCCACGCAGCAGGATTTCCGGGGGTCAGGGAGGCAGGGGAGGCTGACACAGCCCCCAGACCACACCAGGAGGAACCTCATCCCACGTGTCCTTCACCAACACACCCACATGCTCCTCCAGCCTGGGATCCACCAACACGTCACTGGTGCATTCCTCCTTTGCACAGCTCCTGCTTATCTCTTCCAGGTGTTCCTACTCCTCTATCATTCTACTTTCTCCTGGGGTTCTCACTCACATAAAAGGGTAGATTTAGGTTAGAAATTAGGAACAAGTTCCTCACTATGAGGGTGGTGAGTCACTGGAACACATTGTCCAGGGGAGTTGTGGATGCTCCACCAGCAGGTGCGTTCAAGACTAGGTTGAGTGGGGCTTTGAACAACCTGATCTAGAGGGAGGTGTCCCTTTGAGATAATTCCAACCCACAACATTTTGCTGCCTAACAGCAGAAGCCACCTTCACAACTGGCCCTGCTGAGCCACCACAGCCCTGCTTTAGTATTCACTGCCAGCAACCCAGCCAGTGCTGGCATTTTGATCAGCCCCTAATACTATTTGCATATCTTTTATAAGACAAATCAGAAAAGGGGATTAATTCTTTTTTTCTCCATTTTAATATCACCTGTGGCTGGAAGGAAACAAACAAATTCATTGCCTCCTTCCCCAAATCCTTGCGATTAGGTTATCGGAGCCCAAGACTTAATATAAATTACTGAAAGGACACAGCTGAGCCCAAATCCCACAGAGGGCCCTTTTTGTCTCCTGTAACACCAGCAATTCTTGATTAACTCCCCATCTAGCATGAGGCAGGAGGGATGAGACACCTCTGAAGTTCCACCACGACCAGCACCAGGGTAGCTCAGCTCTGAATTAAAGCTGCAGCTCAATGCTCAGCTGCAGATGGGACTCAATGGGCTCCCAGCTGACAGGGAAAGAGGCACAGAGCAGATTTCTTCCCTTCCTGCTCATCCTTTGGGAAATTCCACAGGTAGGTTGGAGCTGCTGCTGGGGCTGGCTCAGCCCTGGGATGGAGGATGTGCGGGACCAGCAGCAGCTCCTTGCCTAGAGCCTCCTCAAGAACTGGATTTTACTTGTGGATATTCATTCAAATGCTAAGAAAGGTGTAGAAGTGAATATGGAACAGCAGCACCAGCACTTCAGGTTTTCTCCTGCATCACCCCTTGCCTGGGTCTATTTTAAGTCACGCATAGAGACTACAAAGCTGAGATTCTGCTCAGGAGTTCACTTTGTTTGTGATCTACTGAGCCTCTGAAAAGAGCTGCAGCTCAGCCAAGAATAAGTGTCTATCCAAGAGCTCAGAGTGAACATCTTGGGATAAAACAGACAGACAAAGCACTTACAACAGCCTCAAACAACCCACTTCTGCTCAAACTCTTTGTACAAACACCTGACACTTGCCACTGGTTTAGATTCATTCCAAAGCCCAAGACAAAAAAACCCCAAACAACTGAAGCCTAATAGCCCAAGTAGTTTGGGTTTTCCTTTTTTTTTTTTTTTTTAATAGTCCTATAATCAGAAGTAATGAATCAAAGTGCTCCTTGGCTCCTAAGCTATGATTTGGCAAACAGCTACAATTACAACCCCCCAACCTAACGACTGCATTTTAACATAGCCCTGTACTTAGGAGCTTACAGTACCATTTATCCTGCATCAGGCTGAAAGGAGATGTCCGCAGGGAGTGAGCTGTGAAATGCTGGATTTCAAAAGCCTGCGGCAAGTTGATTCATGTCTATTTAATTTTTCCAAGCAGTTTCACTAGAATGTTGTATATAAATCAAACAGGAGGCCAGCAGCAGAGACGTACCGAGCTGGGGAAATACTGTATGACTTTAATTAAACTACACGCACAAATCAGGCAGTGGTGAAGGTGGGAGAGGAGAGAGAGAGAGAGAGGATTGTATCACCCCGGACAAGCCAATATTTTTGTGCAGAAAAACAAATAACCATTTACTGTGAAAAGTCTGATTTCCAAAGTAGCATTTTGTCATTGTGCTGATATTCATAATCAATTTAAATCTGGAAGAAATCATGCTTGAGCACATAAAACAAAGCAGCCTGGGAGGGGATTTAATTAGACCATATCAGCTCAGCTCTGCTCATCCTTTACTGACTATCACAATCAGGCTTTTAAGACAGCAGCAACCACCAGGGTTCTGCTGATGGTCACTTCTGCAGTGTCCTGCACAACCATCACTGCAGGGGAAATAAAGACCCTCTGCAGAAAACTGATCCATCCATGGCCACCTTCCACGGCCATGGGGAGTCACACTGAAATTGGTGGCATCCAACAGCACAGCTGGACACAGACACCAAGCAGACAGGGAAGCAAATGGGAAAAATCCTATGGAAGCCATAGGGTGGCCCTTCTGTTAAAGGGCAGCACTTCTGGAAGAAGGCCCCAGTTACATGGATTTTGTTCATGGCATTTGCACCTGAAGATTCAGTAGCTGGAGTGAAGCTTTAGTGATTTCCAAACAGAAGGAGGATGACCCAGTAACTGGGAAACACAAAATGCAGGAATGTTGCTCCACCTTAAGCTCTTCATTGAAGAAGCTACCGAACACTCCACGTTTACTTTCTCCTCTCCCCACACCCTGCAAAGGGGAAAACCAGCTCTGCCTAATAACCAACTGGCAGCACAAGGATAAATGCATCAGATAGCAGGTACTAAGATAAAGAGTCTGTAAATCCCTGGGCTAGATTGGCATCTCCATCCCTCTCTAAGGAGCAGGGAAACAGGAAAATGCAGTGATGTACCACGTAGCATCCAACAGCTAAATGCTTGCCTTGAATGGAGAAGTTGTGCTTGGAACGTGTCTGTGCTAGAGCAGATTACAACAATTCCTTTGTGTTTCCACAGAAGTGTTGCAACAGAGATGGAACGTGTTGGGCAATGGGAGGAAAGGCTCCATCCCACAACCTCCAGCCCCAGCAGACAAGACAGAACAAGAGCACAGTAAGATTGAGGCCAGGAGAGCAGAGGTCATGGTGCAGGTCACCGGGGCTTCCCTGGGGACTCAAGACACAGGCAGCTCAGACTGATCCACCCAACACTCCACAGCCATCCAGCACATCCAGGCTGAGACATCCCCTGCAACAGGGACCCATTAGCTCCGATTAAAGCCACAGTGCCCCAGATCCCATGGGTTCTGTGGTGCTGAAGCTGCAATGAATTTTACAGGGTTTTTCCTCCCCCTTTTCCACCACCTCAATCACTCTCAACTACGGGGCATGAATAATACAATAACCTGTTGCCTGGTGATTGCTGTTGTGTTTTCCTTCACAAATGCAGCCAGGGAAGGGAGCAGGCTAGAAACTGCCTGGAGGAATGGGTTGTTTAAAGAAGACTACCAAGGGGCTGAGGTTCTGCAGATGCTCCAGAGGCTCATCACAAGCCTTGTAAGGAGCCCTCAGAGCCCACCCTTGACCCTGTCCCACGCAGAGCATCCTTCACAACCCCAGCACACATCTCCCCCTGTACTGCAGCACCAGAAGGGAGCAGAGGGCTTGGCTGAGCCTGGTGTGTGTAACTAACACTGCTGTGCAAGGTGCTTCACCAGCTTTTACTGCAAAAACAAACAGGGCTGTAAAACCTGAAGAGGTTCTCTATAAAAAACACACTATTTGAAGCTAAGAAGGCTTTTTTCCCCCTCCTCTAAGTGAAGCAAGCCTAGCCCCCAGAATGCTTCTGGTTGGTGACAAGGAGTGAAGTCAAGGCTACCTTCCAGGATAGCTCTGCTCCCATCAGGAAGAAAAGCTCTCCCAGCTCTTCCTTCCCAGCAGCACTACAACTAGAGGTTGGCATTTTAGAAGAAAGCAAAACAAGCTCCCACCCCCCCTCTGAAAGCCCCTCTCCCGTGGATGCAGGCAGGCTCAGAAAGAGGGTATGAAAGTGTTCAAGACACGCTCCATTCAGAACACGATGCACAGTGGGCTTCTGGAGTGCTCATCACCACCCCAGTTCTCTTCTTGGGCCAATTACATACTGGTCTGAACACAGCAGCTCCAGCACGAGCTCCTCCAGACTCACAGTGAAGGTGATAAGCAAGAAACTGGACTTGGGTTCAATTCCTTGTGCTTTCTGAAGTGAGTCGTGGAACTGCCTTGGATGAAAGGGTCTTGGTTTCTGACCTGGCACTCGCCTCATTGCCTTAGGTTGCCAGCTGCTCTTTGGGAGGTGCCAAGAGCAATCTCAGCTGTAGCCTTCAGATAATGCAGCAACACAGAAACCCAGCAGAACTAAAGGCTCTCAGAAGGCATTTACATCCTCTAACGATGGTGCTTTGCACAAGCACTTACAGACACTGGGACACTGGTGAAGAAGGGAGAAACAGGACAAGGTGCAATATTCCAACCTGCTCCCAACCAGAGGAGCCCTTAAGAACCGGAACACTTTGATAAGAAACAAAACCTCGATGTTCTTGGTGTATTAACGACGCATCAGCCTCCGGTGTGCGTAAAGAGCAAGGCAATTAATAAGGTATATTTAGCACGCCAGGCTGAGGTGTGCAGCTCCCACAGCAGCTGAGACACAGCCATTTAAAGAACATTCATCTCCAAGAGCAGCCTGGCTGTGAGTGCAGCTGGTGAGTGCTGCTGCTGCTCTGCAGAGATGCTGCTGGTCTCGCTGGGAAGCACTTGGTCCCTGGCTGTGAGTTACTCCAGCATCCCTGACTCCCACACCCCTGCAAGCATCCAAGTCCAGGGCAGAAGGAACACTGGGCATGCTTCTCCCTGCAAAGTCCCACTTCTTACCTCTGAAACAACGATATCCACTGTCCCAGAGACAGTAAACACCCTGATTGCTGCTCTGAGTCCATGCAGAAATACCAGACCATGGTGTTTTCCTGGCAGGGGGCACAGAGGCTTTTACCTCCTCAGCAACTTGAGCTGAAATCCTTCAAATACTGTTTATAAGGAGTTATTTTTTTAAACATTTATTAATTAGATATTATTAGTTTTTATGTGAGCCACCCCCAGTAGTTGGGACTATAACTGTCTTTGAACAGATGAAATGTTTTTGCTGCTTTGAACTCACTCACTGACTGTTCCCAGCCTGTGGCCACCCAGCCTGGCCCAAGGTGCCCGGCACTTGAGCCTCAAGGATAAAAGCAGCTGGTTAAAAATGAAATTAATATCCTGCATTGAAGGCTGTCTTGCAAACTGAATCAAAGGAGAAAATAAAGACCTGAGCTAAGCAAAATCCATATGCAGATGATTAGTTAAGCTTCCAAGACTTGGTATTAAGGCTTTGGAAGCAAAACGTTTGGGAACCATGTAGAGAGCCTACAGACAAAGGTTTGGAAAACATGCCTTGCATGGGGTTGATTTGTTATAACTTCAAAAGCATCAGTTTACTGCAGGATCTTTGGTATTACTGAGGGGTGACCTGACCTTGAGTGAGCCCCAAAAGCAAAGGAGGGGACCTACTTTTGATAGAGAATGTGAAAATCCCAGAATGCTCTTTTTTTCTCATTGGAAAACTCCCCCAGCCCAGCACCAGCAGCAGGCAGGGACTGGATTTAATGAACCTGGCACCCAAGACACTCCAAAACACAACCCCCAAGGAAGCCACAGTCCCATCACCCCCCCTCTGCCAAGTGTGAGTGGATCTCTTTCTAAGAAACTTCTGGAAACAAACACTTGTTGCTCTCAGGCTTCATGGGCAGCTGATACAGCCCCAGGCAAGCCCACGCGTGGCTTTCATACCAAGCCAACACTCACAAATACTTCCCCACCCCCAGGAAATATTTTTCCCAGCTCTCCCCTGCACTAATAAACAGTCATTTTCCTCATGATAACATCAGTCCTGCAGCTCTGGCTACAGCAGCTCGCTGCTGACCTTAGCCCTCGGGTCCCCAAGATCTAACAGAATTATTAGAGGTCCTTAGAAACCGCAACAAAACATCTGTTTCCTTTATGGCAGCTGCCACCTGGAGAACAGAGCCAAGGCCAGAGCTCTCCTGACCCTGTCTGTGCAGACTGCAGCCTCTCTAATAGCAGCTCTAAGGACACTGGGCACTTCCACAGCTTCTAAAGTGCTCCTGCAAACACCACAGCAGCCCCAGAGCTCCAACGTATGAAGATGTTCCTTTTGAAAGAAGACGTGACAGGGTGTGGGGATGGTGGGACACGCTGACCCAGGACCACGGGGGTCCCACCACAAGGGCTGGATGATAGAATCATAGAATCATTTAGGTTAGAATAGACCTCTAGGATCATCAAGTCCAACCTTTGTCCAGCATCTCCCTGACCCCCAGACCATGTCCCAAAGCTCCACATCTACTCATCTGTTGAACCCCTCTAGGGATGGTGACTCCAGCACCTCCCTGGGCAGCCTGGGCCAGTGCCTGACCAGTGATGGTAGGCGGCCCTCTCGAGCTCTGCTGTCCACATGGCAACTCACAAGACATCTTCACCAAGCTCTGCTCCTCGCTCCTGCTGCCCCTTGGATCCTCAGAGCCAGGAGCACACACCCCAGCAGGCTGTGACTCTCTCACCATCCCTGCCCGTAGGCATCTCGTTGAGCAGTTTAGTCATTGTTGGCCAGGCTGTGGTCAGCAGAGACAGACAGACAGACGACTCAGGGCTGAATCACACCCAGGAGGGCTCTATCCAGTGACTCAGGTGACAATGAGTCCCACCCACACCTGACACAGGATCTCCATGAAGTGCTGAGGAGCTGGGATGAGCCAGACCTGGAGATCCAGGCACTGCTGCAGGCACCAGCTCTGCTGCCCTTCCATCGAGATAATTTGGTCTCTGGTGGATAACTGATCAGCAGCAGTGAGAGAACAGAGACCATCCGGATTATAGGGAATTAAAGCTTTAGAAAGGGGGAAGATAAGAAAAAGAGGAAAACACAGAAGAGATATGCACCATTCTGGAGCAAACAAAAGGCACCATAGATTAAACAAACAATGCATCCCAAACTTTGCAGTGCTCTGACAGACAGAGCCTCTAATCATTAACTGTGTCCCAGCGTAGCTGAACCAGCCACCACATGCGTGTTGACAAAACAATCTCCTCCTTTCTTGTGGCAAGTTGCAAACTGTGCAAATCCTCAATGCCATTTAAAGCTGAAAAGTGACACATTTCCCTGCTGCCTCCTCCTCCTGTAAGGGAGCAGACAGAGCTGCAAGGTAGAGGGTTCTGAGAGAGGTTGGCTCTGGAGCCTCTAGACACCACTCTGCAGAACTTAGGGTTGGATGGAAGAGGCTTTGGAGAGGAAGCCCACAAGACATGGGTTCATTCAGCTTGAGGCTGTAGCAATGACTTTGTCACCTTCCCAGCCAAGCCCACTGATGAAGAAGCCTGAAGGACCACAGCAAAGTATCCCTAGGACTGGACTTTGCAGGGCATGTGTGGGAGTGAGGAGAGAGGAACATCAGCCCAGCTGCAGGGGAGAACACATGCTCCATCCTTCCTTGGGTTGGCTTTCTGATTTTTCACCGTTTACTCATTTCCTATATTGATATCCATTAACAATTGCACTTGAAATGGCTGAAAAAAAATATCATACAGCAAAGCCAAGGAAGCCTCTTGGAGATAGTCCAGAGTGGCAGAGCTGAGTTAAAATGTAAATGCAGTGACTCTTCTGGGGTTAGGCCAGACACAAATCCACGACAGCTCTATTAAAGGTGCTCCCAGCTCACACCACACACCAGGGGACTTGCTTCAGTTCTGGGGCTGAGCCTGGATTGACCCCAAATGAAAACAGACCCCTCAAGATCAGAGTCCTCCAAAGTCTCTGCCCCTGGTCACTCCCCATGCACACAGCTCTCCCCTCCTTTGCATTTGGGTTTCAAATGAAGGAAAGCACCCGTCAATGTGACATTCAACAATGCCACTAAATCCACCTGTCACTGAGCCTGTAAATCAGCCTGAACACCACTCAGAGCCACACCAGCACCTCCAGCTGCAATTAGAGGGGTGGTGGCAGGGGAAACGTGGAGTTGTAAATATTCATCTTCCCTCCAGAGCCTCCTTAGCTAAAGGTCACTTGAGATTAGACAAACAGGCTGTCACTGACCCCGAGTGATGCTGTCTGTGTTTGGAGGGCACTGTAAGACACGGGTTTAATGGACCCAGACGATCCAGGTGACTCACCAGTCACCAGAATGAACCCTCAACTCCAGCCTCTTCTCTCCAGGAATCCCCATGACACCTTTAATTTAAAAGTGTCACAATCTACTCTCCTTCTGCTACCTCCTAAACTCGACGTCCTCCTTGGTGCTTTGCACTCATGAGCCAAGTGAAAGCAGCAGCAAAAATGTCATGTTTGGACAAGGAGCAGCAGGTCCCCATCTCTGCTCCCTCCCTCCTGCCAAGGTACTTACATGGATTGCTTGGGAATTTTCTGCCTTACCCTGAACTTAAAAGCCACAGAAGCTGCTGCTAGAGACTGGCACGCTCCCATCCAGCCCCAGCATCACTGCGTTTTATGGTCCTGCCGTACAACAGGAAATTAAGTAATAATAAAAAATACACACCAAAAACACCCAGCTATAACAACAATCGATCCTGCCTTGTGGGGTATTTTAGTGCCTAATTACGGTACCCAGAGCTCACAGCATTGGCTTCAGTGACTGGCACAGTCTGTAAACGAACCAGTGGAAATTTACAGGACCCAGGTCCATGAATCCTGGTCTCACCACCAACTTCCACACCACACTAAGCAGCCCTTCCTTCTGCAGAGGTGCTTCCCATCCCACAGGAACTTCCAAGACCAGGAAAACAAAATGTTTTCTTTGGTCTTCCTTTTGACAGGGTCAGGGAGAGGATGAGTGAAGATGGAGTCATGAATCCAGTGCAACTGGAAATGTCTAAACATGATTTAGGAAGAGAAATGGATGTTTGTGGAGGAGGATTCGGGACTAATGCTGAAGTTTAGCCCTTCCATTGTTAGGTCTTTATTCAGGTCAGGCACTGCCAAGGCAAACTGCAGCTCTGCTTTGGCAGAGTCCCCTTTTCCTTCCTCACCCCTTTAATGACAATGTATGCACAGGACTCTTGTAAAACATGAACTCTGCCCTCCCCTCCAGCACACACCACACACCCCACCAGCAGCTCTCCATCCATGGCCCACCAGGAGCCTGGGG
Source organism: Brachypteracias leptosomus (assembly GCA_013401335.1). Classification (NCBI taxonomy): domain Eukaryota; kingdom Metazoa; phylum Chordata; class Aves; order Coraciiformes; family Brachypteraciidae; genus Brachypteracias; species Brachypteracias leptosomus. Next base: position 388,652 of record VYZX01022728.1, read on the forward strand.
CTCTTGTTTGGCTCTGATAATCCAAGGTACCTACTCCAGCTCCATACCTAACGTGGCATGTGTCTCCAGGAGATTATTTGAAGTGCTTATTTTTATGCCTAGAACCTTCAAAGGCAGAGTTATTAAGTGTATTTAAAAGGAAGAACTGGTCCAGATAAAGCTGGGATGTAATTAGTTACAAGCTACTGTACTTTGATGACAAAGCAGCATCCAGCCTGTGGACGTTGAGCAGCAGGCTCTGGAGGGTGTGCTAATTACTGATAGCAGTCAGAGCCAGGGGAAGCCTGACACTGCCCTGATAAAGCAGAGCCTCCTCTAACTCCATGGCTTGGGTTTAACTCTTGCTGCTTAGCTCCCAGCCAAAGCCTGGACGTTGGCACACAGCTCTTCACAATTAACAGTGTATTTGAAAGCACTGAGAGGGGGGGGGGGAACCCAAAACTTCAAGTAGGTAGAGGGAGGCCAGTTTATCCCCTGGGATCCTGGCTGGCAGCAGCAGCTTGGCAAGGAAAAAAATTCATTTTTTCCCAAGGAACCTGCTCTTTCTTGAGGTAGCTTCTTTCTGGCTCAGTGAATGCTCTGAGTGAAGCACTGCAAGGGCCGGAGATTCATCACCAACCTCTGAGGTTAGAATAGATTTGATTCAGCCCCACTGATGTCAGGAGATGACTCTCAGAGAGGGTTTGGCTCTGGCCCTAGTAAAACAATGTTCCTTGGCCCAAGAGAAGATAGAGAATGAATTGTAGACAAGTAGGACCCCAGACTGGATCTGCGAGGCAGGGACAGGCTGCTGGGAGGGGGCACGGAAGGTTTTTGGGGTGGGGAGAGGATTCAAAGGCAAGTCACGGGGGTCAGGTGTAAAAGGGATTTGATAAAGGCTGCAGGACTGCTGGGGACACAGAAGGGTCTGGAGGAGGAGGCAGCAGGAGCTGGTAGCCACAAACCCAGAGGTGTTGAGGATGCTCAAGTGTCAGTGTCTGTCACCATGTCAACTGCCAGCCTGCCACGGGCAGATGGGCAGCTCACAGCAGAGGAGCCCTCGCCAGCTCTGCACCTTCTCAACCATCTCAGAGCCACCATCCCCCCCTGCTGAGGGCTCCATCCTGCACTGGTCCTGCCTCCCTGATCCGTGGGTAAGGCAGCACGAGCCAGAGCCCCCAGGAGGAGATGAGGTGACCTGGGGGGGACCAGAAGAGCACAACCTCCTGGAGCCCTTTCACTTAGAGAAACACTGTTCAAACATTGCATGGAACAGGTTCACCTCTCACCTTAAAAACACATGGACTTGATTAAATGGGAGGACAACTATGCCAAGTAAAGGAGAGTTTTAATGAACCAAGAAATAAAAATCCCCCAAACTCACTAAAACCAAAAAATGAAGCCACCCCTGTCATGCTTGATGGGGTCACAGTGAGTTCCCAGCAGGGCAAACGGCATCCCAGGCTCAGACCTCTGCTCCCCATGCTAATGACTGCAGGGTGATAAAACAAAATTATATTTCTATTCTGATGCTGGGGTGATTTTTTCCATTTATCAAAGTGATGGGCTCTCATTACATCTTTGATAGTTTTGAGTTAGTTTGGTCCCCCTGGGAGAACCTGAGGGTCTCAGGCACATCTTATTATGCAGTTTTACATCTTCAGAGTGCACCTTCCCCCTGTCCTAAGCTGCTCTCTCTTAAACCCAACCTCCAAGACCAGCAGGTAGCATCTGGGCAGGGTGCTCTGCAAACACTGAGATACAAACCTTTCATCTAAGGGATATTTAAGGTGAAAACCACGAGCTGAAAGAACAGGGGCTAGATTCATGGACCCCAGTGTCACTGAAAATCCAAAGCTATGACAACTCTTTCTTCATCACACCCAGCTCAGATGCACCTTTGCAGCACACAGGGAGGGTAACACTATTTACACACAGTGGACCTTGGGAACAGAAGCACAAGAGTGGAGCTCAGAGACCACCAGAGGCAGATGAAAAGGGGGAAGAAGCAGCAGATGAAGAAAATGATCCTGATGATGATGACCAGGGTTAAAATGGGAACTTTCTCACTAGGCACCAGAATCATTTAAGTTAGAAAAGACCTCGAGGATCAAGTCCAACCTTTGTCCAACATCTCCTTGACCCCCAGACCGTGTCTCCAAGCACCACATCTCCTTGTTTGTTGAACCCCCCCAGGGATGGTGACTCCAGCACCTCCCTGGGCAGCCTGGGCCAGTGCCTGACCAATATGAAATTTCACCTTTTGCACTCATACGTGCAGGGACCAAAGGCTGGTGTGTGTGTGTCACTTACTCCATCATTGGCACGTTTCTAGGAAGGTGAGTTGTCCATAATGTCTTTTCAGTTCCTTAAATCCAATCACCTTATTACAACTTTAGGAACAGAGTCTGGATTGTTGCTATCACTGATGAGGGTACAATTAACTCAGTGCCCTAGAACTGTGACAATGGATCTCTCCACACTGGGAGCCAGACGGGGCAGGAGCTGTGATTTCTCTTGCCACACTAGTGACACGGTACCAGAACACCCCATCCCAGCAGCGCTGGCTACAAGAGGGAAGTGGAAACCATTTCCATATTTATTGACAAATTTAATTTACAATCCGAGTTCCCACTTTGGAGAGAATATATATTTTCTGTCTGAATGTATCAGTCTTGGGCAGCCAGCCCAGCGATAATGATTTCTGTGCCTGCAGACACTTTTACACTGGGTACAGCAAATTCATATGTAACACTTCGGAAAGAAAATGGTATTAAAATTCACCATTTAGGAGCGAGCTGTAAATTAACTGTTACTGAGCAGATAGGGGGTAAAAGCAAATCTGGTGTGCATGTTAGGGTGTTTGGTTAACGCCTGGCCAGCTCAGCTCTGTGTTCTCACTCGGAGCCTGACAAGCATTTGACCCACTCACTCTCCTCCTGTTGAAGTGGGTGAGAGAAAATAGAGAAGAATGTTCCAGCAGGTTTCATCTGACAGTAGTAAAGCACTTGACAAATAACAATTAATTCCAAGACAAAAGCCCCTCGTGAGAGGCAGAAGAATTATTGCTGCCATCTCCCAACTACCCAAGGGTTGGAGCCCAGAGGCAATTACCAGCAAGATGGAAGGTCCTGCAGGAGCAAAACACTCAGAGAAAGAAGCAGCCTGGGGAAAAACAATCCCAGGAGTCACGTTAAACCACACACTGGTCCAACCCAACTCTGCCATGTCCTCATGAAACACCCTGGGAGAACAAAGCAGTGAGGTCCCGAACCACCTTCATCATCCCTGCACACCCTGCTCAGCAGCAACTCACTGCCACCAACTCATTTTAAATGACCACACACACAATTTCTCTTAACACTACAAGTCCAAATAGTGATGAACGACCTTGTGAAGGTCCCAGTGCCTGGTGGAAGCCATCCTACACCCACAGGTTGTGACTGGGGTGAGGGAAAGGGCTGCCAGAGCAGCTCTGTGTCTGCCTCATTCCCTACAACACCACTGCTCTGAGCTCACCACGGGATGCTGTTCCCAAAGCTCTTCTTCTCCACCTGCTTTTGGGCTCCAGCAGGAGAGAGGCTCCCTCACCCTTCTGTTTACAAAGGGAACGTGGGAACAGAGCCCCCTCAAGGCCAAAAAATAACAGAAAACACAGGATCTCTTTTGTTCTCTTTAACTGCCTTGATGTATGCTGCCCTCCTGGCTGTGCCTCTGCTCTGCTCCGTTTGCAGCGTTTTAATAGTTGGATTGTGATGCCAACAAGGACACAGAATAAACGAGGTTTGTTTCCTCTTAATATCATAGATGGGTCTTCAGCTGTATAAACTGGCACCATTTCTCTGAAGTCATCAGAGCCAAATTACGCTTACTCAGGGTCTGGCCCCGTGACAAAGATATCTTTTTAATTTCCATCTGACTTCAGGAAGAAGCCTTAAAAATGCCCCTTTCTCCCCACATGCTGCAGTCCCAGCAGAACGTTCCCAGCTCTGCTCGCAGCCCTGGCTAATAGCCACCACATTTCTACGAGATGAGTACTGCACTCCAGGTTGTGACAGTAACTGCAAGAGCTGGAGCTGGGCAGGGCAGAGCCCGGGCAGCCTGTTCCCTGCAATCACAGCCCATCACACCCTCCGTGACACGCAGAAGGACCGTGGAGGATCATAACTGTGCCTGTCTCCAAGCCTGGCACTCTGATGGGGCTGCAGGGACCTACCCACGAGCTCAAGCTATTATTTCCCTTAAGTGAAAGATGCATCATATATATTTTAGCAAGAAAACAATCATCAGGTAACCCGGGAACCTACTATTTGTTTTGTATCAGTATTCATTTAGTTGTCTCTGTGATGACTGCCCGTGCTGCAAATGTAAGAGGGAAGACTTAAACCTACCAGGAGATTAATGACAGACTCCAGTGGAACAGATATATATGAATAGCAAATTAGGGCACTGAAAGCTCCCTATAAAAGTAATGACAAGAGGCTTTGCTGCAGCAGAACACACCAGCAGAGATGGAAGAGCCACCAGGAGCACGGCTGGGGCCACCCTCTCCCTGTGGTGGGGACTGCTCTGCTCTATCCCAGCTCCAAAATCTGATTAAACCATCAAAATGAGCCACTGTCTGGGGAGGGGAGAGAAGAGTGCACAACATGGGAAGCAGGGAGCATCCAGGGACCCATCAGTCAGTTACTCCTCTCACGCTGGTCACCAGCCTTTCCTCTGGAAGCAGAACTTGCCTGGCAGAAGGTGACACATCCCAGCTGAGTTCAGCCTTGCTCCTTCCTCAGCCAAGACATAAAAGTTGCCTCTCCACTGACTGACAGCTTTGTGCTCATCTGTGGAGTGCATGGAAAAGGAGCATGGTGGAAAAAAAGTGGTTTTATCCCTACAACTGATACACATTGATAAAAATGTGATGGTTTTTGTTATGAAAAATAATCCTGAAAAAAGCATCATACACCCCCTTTGTGCATGAGAAGTTTCTTCTTTCCCCATTTCACCCACCTTAAAAAAATCATTGGGTAATTTTACATCTCCACAGAAGCTCTATCACTGCAAAAGAACTGTGCTCTAGGGGGAGGAAGGAGACCACATCAACCTCTTGTGCTGGGGAGGGATGGAGGGAAACAAATTCCATAAACAAGAAAAGGAGAAAGCACTTCAGGTGAGCGAGGAGCTGCAGAAGCAGCTTCCAGCTCCTGTATATACTGAATAAACTCAGCTGCAATAGCTACAAGATAAGCTATCCAGAGTGGCAGAAGGCAACTTCAATGTATTTCAGTGCACTCCTGGGAAATGCACTGTGGGTAATCTGTCTGGAGAAGATGAAATTGGTAGGAGCAGGTATTTCCAAATCTCTGTCTCTTTGGCTCATTGCTAAAGGCATGAAACCAAGAAGATGAATTTTAACAGCCTCCCTAGACCCACACCCTCTACGTCCATCTCTGAGCACTCTGTGCAAAGCACCAACCTTCCTGGGAGATGAAGTAGCCAATACACTGCACCTTGGTCTAGACAAGTTAATATTGCCCCTTGGAGGATACGGGTTAGAAAGGGATGAACCAAAACAGCAGGACTAAACAAAACTGGTGCTGCCTGGTAGACTCAGCATGGTTAAATGATATGAGCTCCACAAAGGCAGCAAATCAAAGCACAAAATAGTAGATATTGCTTCTGAGAGCCCTCCCATGAGTCTTTTTGTGCCACAGAAAGGGTAAGACTCTTCCCTTTTCTCTGGAGCATTGCCCATAGGGTACGTGCTCACACAGATTCCTACCATCAAAGGAAATTGTGTGAATAAACATCCACAAGCACATGCAAAGCCTCAAAGTCCTGCTACACCCACGGAGCACAGCCTGAGATTCACACCCCAGGCCATATATATGGGGTTTTTATATAGATAGAGATGTATGCACATATGTACATGGCTCAGAGGTGCAAAGACAGACAGACAGCTCCTTACCCTGTACCCCTCGGGCAGCAGCGTGAATTTATCACCCAAGTCAGACGTTCTCACACCACAGCATCACTGGCCAGCACCACATACAAGCTGGGGAGTATTTCACATTTCTTCACCTTCTCAAACCCAGCCTCCAGAAACTGTGAACACTGACAGCCTGAGCGAGCATGGGAAGAAGAGAGAGTAGTTGCTTCACCCTTAAATATGCCACCAGAGGCTTTATTTGCAGCCAGGGCCATCTCAGCCCCACGTGTGCCAGCACCAACGCCCTGTCTCACAGCTGAGCATCCCTGCAGAGGAACGGGGCAGATGTTGGTGCATCCTCCCGTTCCCTCTGTGCTCAATTCACACATGAGAGGCTCACATCTCCCTCCTTGTGCTGGAAACAGGAGGGAAGAGACACACACTTGAGCCTGGCAAGGCAGCCCTGAGCAGAGCTGTCAGGATGGAAGATGTCAGCGGGTGCCAGGCTGCCTTCCCCAGCCAGGGCACTGGGAGCAGGGGAGGCTCTGCTCCCTCATCTGCCATCCTCCATCTGCAGCGACTCTTCTGAGACCCCAGCACTGCCAGGCACTGCCAGTCCTGGCAACTTCAGCATGAACCCCCCCTGAACTGCAGAGCAGCTAAAAGAGTTGGAGTCCCCATGGATTAGGGAGTGAGGAGACACTGTGGGCACGTGTACTTCTGCTGCCAACTAAACCAACCTTCTCAGCCCCAGGGGAAGAAGACGAGGGCTACAGGCATCTGCCTCAGTTATTTACAACCCAGAAAAGCACTAAAAGACTCCTAAAGTCTTCACCAAAAATGCAACACCCTCCACAAGTCTCTGCCAACAACCCAAACCCATCATGTGCAGTCACCAGTGACTAACACTGCAACTGGAGGAGCCAGAACTGGAGCTGGGGGGGAAGACGCAGCCCCACACCTGCACCCAGAGCAAGGCAAGCACCCACATGTGCCAAACAAGCAGCACCAGGCCTGGAGATGCCCAATTCTCCTCCTACCCCCCCTTCACATGCCCTCACCCAGTCACAGCCCAACCCCTTGCTCTGGCTGGGCCAGGGGCTGTCTGTACCCCCAGGCCCAGTGTGTACACCCAAGTTCCATCCAGCTGTACCTCCAAATTCCAGGGTGTATATTCTCGAGCACCATCTGCTGGCTTCTCTTCTAGTAACAAGGCAAAGATCCAGAGGAGACACCCTTGCTCTGAGGAGGCAGGAACACCAGTGCCCATCTGCACCAGAACCATACAGGTATTTCCCTGTGAGAAATAAAAAGTTTTATTAAAGGAGATATTTGGTGAGGACAAACGTCGCTGCTCATTTGTGTTTTCCAGTGTGGGATCCTCCCAAGTGAAAAGCCAATGTTAATTTTGAATTGTATTTTTACTTTGCTGCTGCTCGGGAAGTAGAAAAATGAAATATTTTGATTATCTGGAAAAGCAGTAAAGGCAGAGATTTGTTTTTATTTTTCCTTGGCAGGAGCTGTTTGCTGAATCTGACCCAAATTCACAAACAGCTTCGCCTCCTCCCACTCAGGAACTGCATTTCTCGGTGAGTAAACTCTTTGTCACACAAATTACCCAGCTCTGGTGGTGACACTGCAGAAACACATGCTCGGAGCAGAGTTCAGCCTGCCGGCTCTGCTAGGCAAAACAAAGGGCTTCATTTGGGATTAATTCTCTGGGAGCTGAAGAGGGGAGGAAGGAAACATTTCTAGTCACTGCTCGTTAGGCTTCAGGAGGTCTGGCTGCAGCTAAGCTGGGTTTGCTCCGTCTCCTTCCCGCAGGAGCACTGGCTGTGCCTAAGCCACACACACAGACACATCTCTCCCCTCAATCCTTCTTAGTGCATGAATCAAAACAAAAAATCCAGATAGAGAATGTGAAGAGAAAGCTCCATTTCCATTTCAGTGCATCTCCCGAACGCTGCCACGGGGGGAACCTGTGTCGGGAGATTTATGATCAGACTGGAGGTAAAACTTTGTGACTCTCAAACAAGTCACCCAGGGCCAGCCCAGAGCTGGAGAATCACTCGTGTACAAGGTCTGCCCAGGTCTCCCTTGGGGTGCTTTTCTCTCCAAACATGCCCATGCTTCGTTTACCATTTCACCTTTACATAGGGAGGTCCCACATTTCCCCCAACAGGAGACTTTTTAAGAATAGGAACCATCCCTAATGGCCCATAATCTGTGGAGCTTCACTGGTTTACACGAACTGAAGGCCCAGTTTTGAACCTCCATTCTCCACTCCTCTGCACTCTGTTCATTATACCCAGTCAGAGACACTAGAATAGCAACGTCTTCCCAGGTTTTAGATGTCAGTGACCACAGGAGATACTGTGGAGTAGAAAACCAGGTCAAGAGCCAGGACTCTGCATAAATAAAGTCACTCCATAGGAGGACACTTCAAAAGCCAACCCAGTGTGCTGTCACTGCAGGGACCAGCCCTTCTGTACGTGGGAGCCATTTCTTCTCCTCTTTATCCATTAGTAGCAAACTGCCCAAAGAGAACTCTTGCCTTTAATCGGAGGTGCAACTGAGATCTTCACATATCACGGGAGACTTCACATGCAATAGGGATGAATAAGGCATGAGAAAAACGTAGATGGACCTAAACAGATGGATTCTATATTGGTATTAAAGTCACACCTCATTTTTCATCCAGTCCTACCTGTAAAGTACTTCTGATGAAGTTGGTTAAATGTGAATTTTTCCTACATTACCCATGTTAGTAAATTTTCCTTTGCCACAAGACTGCAGATAGCAATCAGGAACCTCTCTGAGTTTTTCTTCAGAGACCTGCTTTTTAGAATGAATAAGAGCTAGTAGGAACAGGAGGAAAATGGGTTGATATATCTTGCCATTACACTGGAGCTGGGCTTTGGGTTATCACAGAAGATGTTCCCAGTGAAAAGCACATCTCACTACTACACATTTACAGCCCTCTTGATGACATACTCCAGGATCACTAAATTTAAAAGTCAAAACAAGATTACTCTGTCCTAATAAATATTGATCACAAGTCCTCCTTTAAAGTCCTTAATTAAACACAACACCCAACTCTGCCTGTTGCCCAGCAGGTGACAATCAATACTCGGTCATTAATGCAGCCCAGCAAAAAGCAAAGAGCCCAGTCCTCAGCTGCCATCAACTGACCACACTGGGCTGTCACCCTCTTCTCTGCACTACAGAGGATCTCAAAAGCCCTCTGGAAATCCAGATGCTGCTGTGCTGGGATGGAGCAGAGGCGCAGTGCTCGATCCAACAAGGAGTCAACAAGCAGCTGGAGATGGAGGAAAACACCAAGGGCTACTAGAGGAGGCAGAGCCAGAGCTTTGAGTAGCTCATCAAGGTGCTCACCTCAACACAGATCAATCCCTGATATCTGGTGTGATCAGCTCCCAGGGACAGGAGGAGATTTTCCCAAAGCCCCAGCCCCTCTGCTCATGACTCCATCGCTCCAAACTCATGCACTTGCTTTCCCTCTCCAGCCTTTGGGCTGAGCTGAAGGACTCTCAGCACTTCAGCACTGACAGTGTACATCACTGGTGTTATCCTGGCAGTGATTTACGCAAGGATTAGTCACTGCAGCACTTCTACAATAGGCTGAAGAACAATAGGAAGAGCCACACTTCTCAGAGTTCCTGTGATACAGAGGTTGAAGGTTGGGGAAGAGAGATTAGATCCCTCTCACCCCCTGATTCCAGCAGTGACATTTAAATAGCTCCAGGAGAAGTCAGTGCCTAATCACCACTGTTATTAATAGCGATCTGACAAGAACCCAAACTTCACATTAAACTCTGCTAGCAGCTGCAATTGTATATTCACTACTGGCCCATTTCTGAATTAATCGGGGATTGAGTAACAACTGGAGCAGGGAAGAAATTATTACATTTGCATTGTTATAGAGTGAGGAAAGAATGAGAGTTTATTGACAATGGGTGGTTCATCCCATGGGCCCCACTGCTGTCATAGTTCTGCTGACTGTTACAGGTCCTGGATCCACGTGAGGTTACTAAGATTTAGGACAAGAAAAAAAAACCTCAAACAACTCATCCCAATCTGTAAGAAAGGAAAAGGCTCAAAAAATGAGCTCTCAGAAGCTGGGAGACTTCAGTGCTGAAACAGAACCACCTGAATTCCCACTTTGCTATTACTTAGTAGAGTATGATTCTTAATTGAAGGATCACGGATTGGTTCATATCTCTAACTTCTGGCAAGGGCATGAGGAAGTTCAAGCAGAGCTGTCACAACTTTAACAACAAATAGAGCTGCTGCTTCTCTCTGTACTGAAGGGAGTCATTCCTCTCCCGTGGCTCATACACCTCCATCCCCACCATGCTCTCTGAATTACAGGGCAATTATCCTCATTGTTCCCATCCCTTCAGCATCAGCTCGGGGATTTACAGCTGTCAGGGGCAGGAGTGAGCTTGACTAGAGAGATGAAAAGGTTATTATTTAGAGCAGAGTTGGAGAAACTGCATCTCTCTGCCTCTCTGCTCTGTTCTTAGAGACTTAAGGTTGTCTTGTCCTCTTAATACTTGGAGCCTCAAATGCAATTTTCTCATTTTCCTCACAGGTTTGGAATGGAGCCTCATGGCTCTGTCAAGGGTTATTTTCGAGCTCACGTTACTATTAACAATAGTACCCAGGAGGTCCAACTGCCATTTTCCAGCCCCCAGTCACCCACTGCCATGTATCATCACTTCACCATCTGTATGCTGCAACTCCTTCCATGCTCCTCCTCCTTTATTTCACATGCTGGCTGGCACTAAATCTCAACTAACTTCTTAATACCTTTTTACCATATGCATTGTCACATGGTTGTACCAAACTCAGGAGTCAAGCCCAGCAAAAGCATCAGAGGCACAGAATGTACCTGTCCCCATGACATAAGTTTAGGTGGATGTCTTTAGAGGATGACAGATCCATGCTGCCCGCTAGTGCTTCAGCTAAAGGTGTTTTTCTCTGGTTGCTTTTAACTTGTTCCCCTTGGATGTGTCTGCACTAGGAGAGCAGCCGTTGGCAGGAGGAGCCAGGCAGGGAGGGGTCAGGCTTTGCCAATTCAAAGCTCTGAGCAGGGGAAAGAGAACATCCAAGTCTGTCCTTATTCTCCTTTATTCTCCAAGCCTTCTGGATCATTTCACATTCACAGGAGTGCTTCATGGCCTCCCAATTTAACTCCTGACAGGAGGGGAAAAAAAAAATAAAATACAGACAGCAGAGCAGCTGCTGGGACTTGAGGGACCTGGATGTTCCATGGTAAACATGACAAGCATTGAAGATGGGGGGGAATGTCCTTTCTCTGGAAAGTCCCCAGCTCCAGGCATTTCAGGCTTGCAAGAAGAAAAAACCCCAAAGGATTTTGGAAGAAATATTTTGATATGTGGCACATGGCAATGTAAGGCTGGAAGAACTCAAACCAGCACCGAGCATCCCTGCAGCCTCCCAGGCTTCTCTGATCTGGTCACTCGGTTCACCAGTAGCAGTTACACATCTCTGGAGCCCATAAATACCTGAGCACTGCTGTGCTGGAGCTGTGCACTCACCAGCAGGAAGAACCCCACACAGCACCGAGGAGCTCCCATTAGAGCTGGATGGAGAACCACTATTGCATTTAGCAGAGAAAATGTTTTCAGTCGTGTGTGAAATGGAGCGGGCGCTGCCATCCTGAGCAGCACCATATGGGCCACCAGAGCTGGGAGCCAGCACTCGTGGCTTCCAGGCTTCCAGCAAGTCAGGTTGCTGGGCAGGCACCCCAGCTCCAGAGCTAGGTAGGCTCCAAGTGCCAAGCAGACTGCCTTCCAGGGCTGCCTGCATTCTCCCGCATCAAAACCACACTGTTGCTGCAAACAAATGTGACAAATTGGCAAATTCTGAGGGGAAACAGAACAGCATCACTCTGCAGCCACGTTACTGCTGAGCTCTGTGCACAGCCCAGAACCCAGCACCCGTGACAACCTGAACACAGCAGCACCACTTCATCTCCAAAGTCAAATTAGCAACCAAAACCACGACAGAAATAGCAGGGCAGACTTTGTGCAGTGGAAGGTAGAATTCTACTGATGTCAGAAAATGCTGTACTGGTGCCAGCTGAGATCTAACTCCCTATATTTTGCATTTTCTATGCATTTTAGTTTGCTTTTCTATCCCCAGCTCTCCTGAGGGCTGGGGAGTCAGAACTGCCAGCCTGACCCTGGGCTAACCTGCCTGGATGAGCCTGGCAAGGGATTTGATGGGCCACACTAATGGCAGATAATTATTAGACTGGATGTTCCCAGGTTTTCCCCTTGATTGACACCTTGCATTTGCTCTGGATGGAGTTTAATTTGTGTAATTCCAGTTACTCCTGCAATCCTGTGCTCAGCTGTGGCTGTCGTGCCACATGTCACCTGCCTCCATTTGTCCTCTTCCACTTGGAGGGGTGACTTGCTTGGACGGAATGTAGCTGGTTTTGCCAAAAAAAGTTGAAATTTTAGCTTTCTGGACAACAAATTCCCTTCTCAGCCTTGTTCTGCCTCTGCGGTGAGCACAGAAACCTCCAGCCCTGCTCCATGACTTTAGCTGCCACCATTCTCCCCACCTGCACCTCCAGTGAGCCCCAGTCCAGACCCTTTACTCCAAAGTGGGTAAAGCAGCTGCTGCCCAGCAGGCTGGGATCTCCATGCCCTGGCACCACCCGACTGCTTGGCCAGGCCAAGAGTGCTCTGAGCTCCCTCTGTCAAAGCTTTTCTCTCCCATGGAAGAGGTTGGACAGGACTCCAAGGTCTCAAACACTCACTCAGCCAAACTCAGCTGCTCTCAGCTAGATCGTGTCCGGAGCTGTAGATGTAGCTGCTCAGGAGACACTTTGGAGAGGTTTGCTCTTGTATCTCCAGAGCTAAAACCTGGGATAGCTCTGCCTTATGTGGAGCTCCTCTAAGTATTTCCTCTTATGCTCAATTAATGGCTTTGCTCTTCCTCCTTTCTGATGCATGACTGCTCATCTGAAACACTGGAAGTGTTTCATCTACTGGAGTGGATTTTTCCAGACCTGCAGTTCAAGGACTTGGGTCAAGGTGCTCAACTTCTTCACTGATAAGCAGTTTTGTTCTTACAAGTATCTTGGCTGGGTGGATGAAGGATGAGCATCTAAGAAAAGAGTTCCTCAAATATTTGTCCAGTTTGAGGAACATAATTATTCCAGGGTTAAAACACAGACCTGGGGCTGTACATCCATAGCTGTACTACTTCTTTTCATAAAATTAGAGTTGTTTAGGTTGGAAAAGACCTAAATGTCCCTCAGCACCACATCTACACAACTTTTAAACATGTCCAGGGATGTGATTGAACCCCTGGCCTGGGCAGCCTGGTTCAGGGCCTGACAACCCTTTCAGGGAAGAATTTTTTCCTAATGTCCAACCTAAACCTCCCCTGGTGCAACTTGAGGCCATCCCCTCTTGTCCTATCACATGTTACCTGGGAGAAGAGACCAGCACCCACCTCTGCACAACCTTTTTTCTACTAAAACTGCCCTGAATTCTCTCAGCACTCCTTCCCAAGAAAAATACTCTCCTTTTGCAGCTATAAACATACCCTTCCCACTCCCCCATGCTTACTGACACAACCAGCCCTCAGCTGGTGAGCTTCAACCACAGCCCTTCACATTTCTCAGGAGGGAATAAAGCCAGGAGTTGGTACCACAGCCCAGCACTGACCTTCACAGAGCTCCACCACCCCCAGCACACCAACTGCTGCAGGGCAGGGACACGGGCACCATCTGACAACCACAGCTGGGCTCAGCTGCAGAGAGAAGGAACTTCAGCCTCTTCTGGAACTGTCTCCTCCCCAGCACTGACCACCAGGACCAGCTGCGTGGACATTTGTTCATCCACACAAACAACAAGTAGCTGAGCAGTGGGGGAGCAGCCGCTGGAAGGCAGAAGAAAGGAGGTTTGGCTGGAAAGGCTGCTGGCTGCCAGGGCTCTGTCGTGCAGACCTGGACATGCCTGAGCACACAAACAGCCACAGCTGTGAGCAGCACACTGGGCTGGAGAGATTTAACACACAAATAAGGAGCTGTATTTATTTTTTTTCACAGGCAGCTTTGAGAGAAGGCTTGTGGCAGCATCTCGATGTGATAATTGTGATGGAAGAGGCAGGAAGAACTTAGTATAGAAACAGGATAAAGTTGAATCCCTTAGTACAGGGACCAGGGAGCTTGTCCCCCTTGTTCTCTCTTTTTGACGTTGTCAAGTCCATATGTGATGAAGTGGCAGCATCAAACATCAGGCAAAGGAGAGCCCTGCCATGCAGTCGTGATGGAAACACTGCACCTCTGATTAATCAGAGCCAAAGACTGATGGGAAATGTCAAAGGCTAGAAATGGCAGAAGGTTCTCTCCAGAGCTCCCAAGAGCAGCAGCCACGGGTATCTACCTGCTCTTGGCCACCAGCAGCTCCAACCCAGCTGACAGAGCAGTGCTGGGAAGCTCTGGAGCTGCTTCTAGAGGAGCTTTCTCAATAAAACCTCACCATGAGCTAACACAGATACACCATGGCTGGTCCAGAGCTGGTTCACAGCACCCAGCCCACCCCATAACAGGGTGACACGAGGGTCACACTGCCCTGGAGCGAGATGTTGGCATGAAAAGAGCAGAACTACACCTTCGGGGGAACAAAATGGATCTATTTTCCCTTCTCCAAGAAGTACGTCTAATGTAATCTACATTGGGGATTCAATGCTACACAAGCAATAAAGAGATAATTACATTCATACTAATGTCTTCAACTGGTCTGGCAACACATGTTGGCATAAGACCAGCAAGTTATAGCAGCAAGGTGATTAGGGACAGGTACCAGCTAAAAATATAGAGTGAGATTAATTAATAATTGATGGCGTAGGTAGAACACTGCAGAAAGTCTAATTAATGCTGAACAAACTTGATATAACTCTGTCTTGTTAAAGGCTAATAAAATGTTTCAGTGCTCTCCAGGATCTGTGTTTTAAAAACTCCTGGGATCAGATCATCCACTAACGTAAATGTTCATGGCTCTGATGAGGAGAGATGCTGGTGGGTCAGCCCAGCAGTCCCACTCTGGTGTCTCCTGAGCACGTTCCACACAAGCCTGCACGTGTGTTTGCACAGACACACTCACACTGTACCTATAGGCAGCTCTTTGCCCTCTGAATGTGGTTTCATCCTGATAGTGTTTTGCAAACCTGGTGAACTGTAACCTGCTGCTGAAATAGGTACCTTCAATTGATGAAACTCACTTCTTAATGGCTGGAATTGCCAGCAAGTGATTCAAGTTGGCCAAAACCAGCCATCATAATGAGTTATAGAACCCGAGCCCTCAGTCCCCAGATGAGTAAGTAGCAACTCACTGGCTGTAATTGCTGGAGAGTCAGAGCTCGTGTTCAAGCCACCTGTAGTGTCATTTCCAGGGCTCACAAGAGCCAACAGGCAGAAAAATACTCCATTTGCCTGTGAATTTTTCAAGTGCCTGGGATCATCTTATCCCCGTGACACTTGCAGGGCTGGTAATGCTGCCTAATATCTTCAGCTGACAAAAATAATGCCTGAACAGCAGCCAAACCCAAGTCCCAAGAACCAGCATCACCCCACGTGGCTCATTGAGGCTGAGCTGTTTCCCTCAGATCACAGAAGGGAAGAGAAAGGACCATTTATGACTAAGATCCAATAGGAAGCACTTAGTCAAGTACTAGACTAGCATAAAAACACCCCAGAGGATGTTTTTATGTCCCACGCGGTGCAACGCAGAGGGACTGTCTCTAGAGAAGGTGACACTGACCAAAGAAGCAGGAGCAGGGAGACCCAGCCCACCACACTCAGCAGCAACACAAGGAGCCCTCCCACTTGCCACGAATCCTGAGACTGATGGATCACCCCTGCCTGCCCTGGCTCCTGCCCACACCACCCCTCAGGAACCAGAGCTGCCATCATCATTTCCTGACTCAGTCTTGTTGAGAATTATTCCAGACCCCAAGTCTTCAAAGAGCGAGGCCGATAGGGCTATGAACAGGCTTTAGAAAATTAAACTAATTAAGCTCAACAGAAGCCCAGCTTGGCTCTGAACTCTCCCTCCCTTGACTTTAAAGGGAGCCCAGAGCCACGGGCTGACCTATGGCTCAGCCACATGGGCTGTCCAAAGCTGGGTGCAATCAACACCCCGATATTTAGCGCAGTAGCTCAGGAAACCAGCTCAGAGGACTCAGCCCTAGCAGTGACTTTGCTCTGCCCTTGAAGGGCACCAATACGCCCCACACATAGCCAGAGGAGGATTAATTAGGTACTATTTGCAAAGTGCTTTGAACATGAAAAACTTGAGCTCTCTGTGTCTCTGTTTACACATCTGTTAAGTAAGTATCATAATACCCACCCCAGAGGGTTGACAGTAAGCTTATTTATTTTTTGTTTGCAAAGCACTCGGAGATCCTAGATGAAAAAAGCTGCAGAAGCACCGAGTGTTATTGTTCTGAGACAGGCACCCACTAGAAACTTCGTGGCCAGCTCTAGATGCCAGGAACAAAGTGGGAAAGTCTGGCTGCTTTGGGCTCTCTGCTTCATCAGCCAGCAAAGGAACAAGTGATGAACCAGACTGGCTTTAAGCAGGGTGAGGGAGGATTCCAGTGATGGGTCACTCCACTGCTGTACCCCCAGACTGGTTACACTGGTCCCCACATTTCTTCTGGAGGTCTCCCAGCAAAGCCCTTCCCTTGCTGTTCCATGGGAGACCAGCTTTTCCAAGCAACATTTGCAGTTCCTTTTAGGGAATGGCTCAGCCTATGAACCACAAGGTTTTCCCTTTTAATCACCATAAACTAATGGCTGTTGGAAGGTGTTTGCTTCCATCTTGGGGCTCTGCCATGTGCCTGCAGCCCCCGAGGCGGCCAGTGATGGAGCGACCGGCGGGAGGGCAGCTCCTGCCTCTTGCTCCTGCTCAGAAGTGAAATGCATCTTCCTCCTGGAGACATCTCTCCCCACCAAACCCTCCTCTGCTCGGCATAATGAGGGCATCACTCTTTGCAGGTAGTTTTTGAAGTAGCTAATTATGCTGTGCTGTGGGAAGCTGCTGCACATTCCTCATGTTCTGGGTGATCCAAGAGAGTTTAAGTAGGAATAATGGGGAAAACACTGTGCACAGAATATATTAAGCTGGAGATCAGGCAAAATCTCCCAAGCAGGGCTGCATATGCATTAGGTGGTGCCTGATGAGAGACAGGAGAGGGATCATTCTACACTGGACAGGACACAGCAGCAGCAAGTGAACTACTCCCCGTGGCTGTAACAGCTCTTATTAATCTCTTATGGGATCTATTATTGGGACACATCTTTCACTGAAGAGAGAAAACTGAAAGAAATAAGGAGCCTTTGTTTACACACCTAAGACTGTGTGTGCAGCACACCCAGTTGCTGGGAGTAAGAGGCAAACTAATCCTGAAATGACAGCCTGGAATGGAAGAGCTTTAACCAGGCTTGGAAATAGAAGACAATAAACACACCATGTGTTGACTGAGCTAGTGCAGAGGACCAAGAAATAGACTTTGCCTCATCTTACTCCAAAAGCCCCCAAAGCAGAAGGAGGAACAATTTACCTGAACTCTCCAGCTCCTGCTCCAACTGCGAGGTTAAAGGAGGTCTCATTATCACAATTTTGGAAGGGATTTTGGAAAAGGCACTGGGAACTCTGCCCTTACATTAAGAGAAAGCAAACCACAACTTTCTGTCAAGTTGCAGCGATAGTAGATGGCAAAGCGTGCAAAAGAGACCTGGAGTTGGTGGCCAAGATCCACGTTGCACCTCTCCCAATACAAACATTTGCAGCATGAGGCCAGAAAGAAAGGATCACCTCTAGATGCTGAGATCTTCTCCACATTCTCCAGACTGTGTAAGGAAGAAATCCTTTTTCCCCTGAATGACTTTTTTTCTTCAGGTCGTATCACTCTTTTTATTCCTGGCTAAACATTAAAAAACATCAGGGCTGCCTCAGTGCTTAAACTGCTAATAAGCAGAAAGCAGAAAATACATCCTAGCATTTATGCTCTTTTTTCTTCCCCCCACCAATACCCTGGACAGTGTCTTTTACAACCTCTCAACACTCAGCAGAGGGAAGCTATGCCTCATACAGCTGACTTGGGCTTGTTTTCTGCAGGTCATTCTGATCTGTACTCGAATCTAAGTGTTTTTCAAGGCAGCCCTTCAGGTCTCAAAAATAATGCAGTTCTCCAGGGGAGCCTACCAGATGCACTCAGATGGATTTTAGGATGAGATTCCAGCAGGGCTGGGTCTAATCAGCAAATCAGGACTTTGCTTCCTAAGGCTTGTTGTTTGTCTGTTTGTTTAGCATGAAAGACAGAGCAGCCCATTTGAATAATGCAGGATTAGGAAGGATAAACCTGACCAGCTCAGTTTAACTATTTCGGAGCCATAAACCAGTTTCTAGAATCTTGGTGAGCTCCAGGCAAGTTCTGCACCATCAAAGGTGAGGATCCTGCTCACAGGCTGAGGATGCAGGAGAAAGGGACAGAGATGATCTGGAGAACCTTGGGTCAGTGCTGTAGACCACTAAAGCAAAAGCTGTGCCACAGAAATGCCATCCTCAGGGTCTCCCTCCTCTGACCGAGCTGCCCAACAGCATGAGGCTTCTGTATCCCTCAGGACTTTTAATACCTGATCTCTTTATCACACACGGTGGTTCACAAGTGAAAGACACACACATACTAAAGCAGGATCACACCAGCTTTGCTTCCTTTTGAGGCCAAGCTAAGAACACGAGGGCTTGAGCAGACTGAACCATGTGCAGTAGGTCCTTTCCCAACTCAGGGTCTACAAGGTGCCCTAATAAATCTCCACAGCTGCAATAAAAACACAGGCCCATATTGAATCCCAGGACCTGGCAACATGAGACCACCTCTACCAGCTTGATCTGAGCCTCACCCAGTGCTCCCCACCCCCGGGAGAAGGAAGAAGGGCATGAGTTTGAGTGAACAGAAGAGGTTATTTTCCTGTTTGCGTTTCAGGCTTTGCCTGAGGCACTCAGAGAGAGTCTGCAAAGCTCTCTGGAATCCCCTGGTGTCTGTTGGCAGCTGTTGGTCCCAGCAAGGGGCAGTGATAACCAAGAGTCTAAGCGGAAGAGTGAATTTTACAGAAACCTGGCAGGAAGGTTGTGAGCAGCAGAACAAGCTCCACACAAGCGCAGGCAGCACTGGGCTCCCGATCTCACCCTCCAGGGTCGTGGTCCCAAAGACAAGAGCCACATCCAGTTCCTTGCCTCCAGCATCCCCCAGCTTTGCATGGAGGTAGAAGTGTTGATTTTTGGCAAAGGAGAGATGCAGGATGAGCAGATACAGGTGCCTGCCCTCAAACCTGCTGCCCACAGCCTCCTGCCCCAGCTGGACCCAGCAGGGAGAGGTCCCCTCTTAGACTAAGAACTGCTACAAGAGCAACAAGACTTCTCTACACAGAAAGAGCCACATTCAAGAGGATGAAAAAAATGATCCAAGATAGTGACATTGTTCTTTCCCTATGAAATCTGACTTTACTGTCTGTGGGGAATTCCTCAAAGCATGCTCAAAGAAGGGAGAGGACAATAGGAAACATAATCAGGAAGCCTTGTATGACTTGCAGTGATACTGAAGCATCCTCAATCCCACCCACACCTCGTGCCATGCTTTCTGTCAGCCAACTCCAGCTCTCACAAGTACCTGCCCCAAAGGAACCCGAACCAGGACCCCTGTGGCCCAGGTCAGAGTCTGGAGCAGGGCACAGCACATGAGCCATGGGACTGTCCTTCCCACAAGCCTCTAAGTGCATTTTCAAGATCCCACTTCGGATAAACTTCATTGGACAGGATCATAAATTCTGTCTAAATAAGAATTAATGACACTAATAATGAAGAGAACCCACAAATCTTCACTGAAACCAATGAGTATTTTGGGAGACAAATGACTCTATTAGTGAGGCTATTGGAGAAGCCCTGAACCATGCCCCAGAGAGCCCCAGGAATGGTGCTCCCTGAAGCCAAGGGAACGGTGCCAGTTTGATTCCCAAGAAGACCTGGGCCCTTTTGAGTTTCTCAGAGCAGCCTTCAGCGGCTGTACATGGGCTCTGCTTGTCCCAAAGTCATTAAGTGGCAATAAGTAATCACCACTCTATCACAGACACAGCAACCAATGTTATATGATTTGCTTCATGTTGTACAATCAACAGGAGATTAAAAAAAACACTATATGGACTATATGGCCTTTAGAGGTCCCTTCCAACCCAATACATTCTATGATTCTATAAATCCAAATCCACCTTGCAAAGCCAGCTGCCCTAACCAACACCCTCCAGTCTTCACCATGCAGAGACCAGGACCATCAGACAGCAACACAACATCTGGCTGCAGCTGCATCTCCATCCCAGCCTGCACTGCAGCTCCAAAAGCTTCCTCTGAAGTGGGGAGAAGGCAGAGAGAAGGAGAGAGCAGGAGAAATCATCATTCCTTTCTCCTCACTGCCCTTCCTCTGAACAGACTCACTCAAGTGACACGTGAGACACAAAAGCAATTTCTACCATTACAAACAAAGTCCTCCCAACCTGCAATGTCACAGCGACTTAATACATCAAAGGCCTCACCTGCCTGCTCAAAATTTTCCATGGCAATGGGGCTCTGGATCCAGACTCCCAGCTCTGTTCCCCTGTGCCCAGCATCATGCAAAGTGGTCTCTCTGAGATAGAGATATCTGCCACTTCTGGCTACTCTGCAAAGTGAATCCCTGGGCTGTACAACTGTTGATGGGCAGGCTGGGAGACGTGTGATTGGCAGAGTAATTGAAGTGATGTCCTGTTGGTGATGAAGGGCTCATGTAGCATCTGTATTATTCTGAAGGTCTCTGCTACCCAGGCTTGTCTCTCTGGCTGTCTGGATGCAGCTCTTCAGTGCCCACACAAGCCAAACACAAAGACAGGTGAAGAGTAAAGCCCTACAGCTCCATCACACAGCACAGGAGTGCCCAGCCTGGCAGGGCTGCAGTGATACAAACATACATATGTGCAGTAGATCTCAAAAATAGCCTATTGAATGTATGTTTATACATCTAATTAAACCAACACAGATAAACCACGTACATGTCTGTGCACATATACACACCCAGCAGACCTGGTCCTGCAGAGCTCAGCATCATGACCAGAGCTGCATGTTCCTGTAACACATGATTGGATGGCTTTGATCCTGGTGCAGGATCTGACTCTCCCAAGGAGAGGAGACAACCCTTGTTTCTAACAGGAGGTCTCTAGTTTAAGAACCCCCCAGAGCTTTCCCACCCCAGACCATACACACACTGCAGGAGCCCCCAGGCTGTGCTGGGGTGGGTTCAGAGGCACTAAAGGGCTTTCAAGTGCAGCCACCCACCAAGTCAGCAGGAGAAGACCATGTCCATGTCCTCTCTCTGGCAGAGGTTTGGAAGCCTTCCTCCATCTGCCCCTGGCTGCAGGGAGTGCTGCAGAACTGACTGTTTCTGTTGCACCATTAAAAATACAGAAATGAAAATAGCCCCTGAGCTCATCCATTTTCAGCCTGGCTGATTTGTCCCCAGGGACTGGCCGGAGGGGCTGGGGAGGGAACCAGCACTCTTCTTCTGTTATAAAAATAACAAAAAGTGATGAATGACCCTCAGTGCTCAGGATGGGAAGCAGCAGGTTTTTTCAGGCCGAGATAAATTACTGCTGTCACAGCAGGTAGCACAGTGATTTACCCACAATATACCCAGGCCAGCTCCTCGCTGACCTGGCTTTACCAGCCTCGCTTATCTCATCTCCAAAGATTTGATCTTGTTTAAAATCAAAATGAGACCAATTGGGGAAACAAGAGGGGAGGCTGCATCTGCTCACCAGATGCGTTGACATCACCCTGGGCTTTCTGTTCAGAGGGGATGGAAGGAGCTGGTAAAGGATCCTACTTGCAGTGACAAAGCCACCAGGCTTCAGCACTCCCTAACCCAGGTCTCCAGATATTCCCAAGCGCCATCTATTGGCATCTCTCCCCATGAACCTTCTGCTGAGCCATAAGCAGACAAGCAACGTTCTCTCTTTACAGGCAGTAATGAGAAAATTGTGACTGGGATGTTCCCGACAGCACAGGGGGGACAAGCCCAGAGCTCAGTGCTGGGGTTGTGAAGGGCTGGGGAGTTTTCAGCCTGTGGAACACCCGTTACCTGCCAGGCATCTGAGGCCACATCCAAGCTAATAGATTCATTTATTCAGGACAGGGAATTGATAGATTCAGTTTGATTTTCTTCTCATAAGCCTTCCTCCCCAAGCTATATTTCTCTTGTCATTATTGTGTGGATGGAGGGATAAACTTTTAACTCAAAGGATCAGACCTGTCAGAGCATCCCCAGGACAGAGGTGGCTGGACAGAGGGAGGCTCCCACCTAAGGAAACTTGGTAGTTTTAGGAAAATTGCTGCAGCCATTCACGAGCATGAAAGATCCCAAGCAAAAAACCCACTCAAGTTGCCCCTATGAACCAGCTCTTTCCTCTTGTTCCACTTCTTTGCTCCAGTTTAACAACTTTAAGGCCAGATGATGAAGACGGTGCAAGCAGGGGCCAGCCAAGCCCTGATCAATAGTATTTGACAATAAAGTAACCAGCCCTTTTTCGCTCTTCCACTTAACTTTGGGCCTTCCCATCACTCCGCTGTAAGGGGAGAGGATTTAAACCCTCTCCTGAAGGGTACAGACTGGAGAGCAGCTGGCATTGGAGGCTTGCAAATGAGCAGCACACAAATAAGAACAATCCCTAGAGAGTTTGGAGTTCAGCTGAGTCACAGCCATAAATCTGGGCAACTAGTGCCAGGCTGAACCAAATCATCAAGAAAATAATAATTTGGGGGCTGGACACTATTCCTGCTGTGAGACCCAAGGGGAGAGGACAAGAGAACCCCACAGACATCGAGGAGCTAGTGGATGGGCATATGATTTTAAATCTATTTTCTGGCCAAGACAAATCCTTCTTACCAGAGTGAAATGTCCCAAGCGTGACAGGGAAGGTGCTAATTCCTGTGTAAATAGGGTGTGAAATGCCACAACATCAGATGGGGCTTCTACTCTCTTTGCTAATTACCTTCCCTGCCAGTTTGCTCCCTAAGTCATATTTCATGTTGGTGCAAAGTGCCTCGGTAGGACAGAGTTCTGCTTCAGGAAGCAATGCAGAATTTTTAGACTTGAGTGGAAAACTTGCCAGAGGCTGTATTGTCAAGAAGGGGGAAAAAATAACATATGATATACCACCATTACTATAATTAGTTATTTTTCATAGTCAGAAGTCATAAATCCTACTCGGGGCTTATAGAGATGAACAAACAGCAGAAAGCAAAGACCAAGTTCATTGTGTCAAGCAGACCCTCAATGGATGGAGCTCTCTGACATTTCATTGCCAAAACCTTTTGGTACTTCCCCCATGCTCATTTTTTTGGTGTGTAAATTTGACTTTTTAGCTGGCACCACTGCAGCTGCTTCCCCTTGGGGTTAGCTCACATGCAGAGCAGGCACCACAGCTTGAGGAGGTGTCCATGACCTTCCTTACTGACCACTGGTGGCCCCAACAGCCCCAGTTCATCACCCCCGTGCCCCATATTTTCCCTGTGTAGACTTTGTGAGCCTCACCAAGCCAGCCGGGTTTGATGCCAGTTTTACCAGGACCTGGAAAGGTCAATTTTGCAGGTATCTCAGATCCAACTGCCACATGCTGAAGTTACTTGCATGAAGTAGTAGGTATAAATTAATTCCTTCATTTGCTCCAGTAACTTTCCCCTCTGAGCAGGACCATGGCTACAGCCACCACAGGAACCAAGAGGGAGGTGATAATCCTATCTCAGCCCTTCACGGCCCATTTACTGGCTCCTCCTCAGCCATAAGGAGCCTTGTTTGGAACTTTCAAACTAGAGTGGTGCTTCTGACCCTCCCAGGGTCTTCCAGGGTTAAAGCCAAGAGGTTTGTGTGCAAGGGGGAACTGTGCTCATTTAGCACAATACATCACAGAGCAGAGGCTTCCCTCCACACTCGTGTCTGCTTCAACAAGAGCACTCTGTTAGCAAATCACCTGAATTTGATAGAAAATTCTGGATTCACCGAGTCCATTACAGCCCTTGGTCAGTTGTTCTAGTATTTAATTATCTTTAGAAGCAAAAATATGGTTTGAATTTCTCTCAGCTGAGCTCCTTATCCCTGGACTTATTCTTCTTTTATCCCAGGAAAGCAGAAAGAAAATTAGCTTTATTGACTTACAGCAAGTTCCTCTTCATTTATTCCAGGTATACACAAAGAGAATCAGCCCCACTGGAGTTACTGCTGATTTACAATGGGTAAGTAGGTACACAATTACTTCTGGTGATTTACAACCCAGTTACCTGTTATTTATTCTAGGTATTTAAGGGTATATCCACAGGGGGGCCCTAAGGAAAATTAAACTAAATTAATTTTAAAGTAGATTAGTTAAACTGTGTTAGACCATGACACAAACCCTCCTCTTCAGAATTAAAGAGGCCTTAATTCATTTTACTTCATCTTAACTCCTTCCCCAGCCAGAAGAAGCTCAGCCCAAGTGGTGGTGCTGGGGAACTGCAGTGACCAAGCAGGAGGACAATGAGTCCAGCTCATCTGAAAGGGATCTTTGAAAAGGGATCATTCTGCTTCACCAGGAAGAAGGGAGTGATCCCACTAACTCCTGTGGTGCAAACCCTCTCCCTTGCACATCTTTTGTTCTTACTCCCCTAATCTGTCTTGCTCCTCATCTTCCCCTCTGTCCTTTTCACTCTTGTACAGTGATTTTCTCCTGTTTCAAGCTCCACCACCCCTGCTCACACATTCATCCTTGTGAAAGAGCAGAATCTCTTCCTTTCTCCTTCACTTACTCTGCTCTTCTCCTACAGCCCATCTTTCCCTGTGACCTTTATCTTCCCACTGCTGCTCTCCCAGGCGTGCCCAGAACACAACCAGCGCTGGGAGAAGCTGGAGGAGGCACTAACAAACAGTTCTCAAATGACACCCAGGGCCAGCTCCAGTCACAGCATCACCTGCTGAGAGGTGAAGGGAGCCAGAGCAGGGCACGCAGCACAGCCACGTCACTGCCAGGCAGGGAATGGCCTTTTCCAGAGGAGCAGAGCATTCAGCTGCCATCACCTCCAGGCATCTAAAGCTTTTGGAACTTCTCCATCCATCACCCGGCTGGAACGGGAGTTTGGAAGGAGCTGGCTGTTTACAGATGACAATAAACTTTCTCATGGCCTCTTCTTCCCCTTCTCTAATGAACAGCCACTCCAGGGATGAAGGGGCTGGGGCTCCTGAGCCAATTATGTCTGCAAGAACGTACATGGTGTGCTTGACTGGGCTGTGCTGGGGCTACCCATGGTGACCCTCATGTGCTACGACATCAGAGCTCCTCAGGCTTTAGGGCTTCACACTCCCTATAATTGTTCAATCATTTCAAAGCTATGAATTCCCAATGATCAGATATTAATTAAAATTCCCCTTTTGATTTCAGGGCAAGAATCCCCTTGGGTCTGATGGATTTGAGATGCCCAGAGCAAGGTTAGATCACCTGCAGCTATGAAGGAGGCCAACACCCAGCTGCTTGCATGACACTTGAATTTGGTCCATGCTGTCCACTAGGGACAGTAAAAAACTCATCAAAAAAGAGGTTTAAAGACTGCAAGAGGATGTTGGTATTTTTTTGCCTTTTCCCATAACCTGCAAGTGTACATTGCTCACAAAGTGATGGAAAGCAAAGCTCTCAGAAGTGACTGAGGACACAGCAGCACCATCACTGCTATAGATAAAAATCAAATAAGGTATTTTCCACATCTAACAGATGATGCCAAGTTTGATGGTACACCTTATTTTTTTGCTCCCAGTTCTTGGTGTAACATTATTTTATGAGAAACTGCCTTCAAAAGAACAGAATAAAAATTCAGCTTCCCATCCACAGGCCTTTGAAGAGTCTTGTAAATGCGGCTCTGGTGTGAACGTACAAAACTCAGCAGTTAAGAGAGGAGAGGTCTCTGTTGGAGGCAGGATGACCTGCATTTTAAAGGGTGCTGTCTGGCTAGGACAAACTTTAAATCTAGGGACTAGTCCAGCCACGTGCATTTAAGACCTGAATTCAAATTCCCCTCAAGCACTCTGGGTTCAATGAACTTGTCAACTTCAGGTAAAGTCTAGATCGCAGTTCAGGACACTCGGATACAAAGGATCACCACGTGGTGCAGGCATCCAGCTCTTCCAAGTGCTTCCAGCATGTCAAGGGTTAGGGCTGAGGTCAGGACACAGCAGTATAAATAATGCCACAAACTCCATGGCCTCCAAACTCCAGAGGTCTGCCCAAACCCAGCCTCTGGAGTCCAAACTAGTGTTTCTGAAGCGCTCTCACCTTGAGACAACTCAAGGAGTCTCAATGTTGCAGAGCCCATGAAAAACTAGGAGGAGGAATTTCAGAGCAGAGCTCTTGGCCTGCGCTGCTGAACAGGGGTGAGTTTCACCTTCAGTGAATCACAGCACAGCTGAACTGTGCTTTTTTTTTTAATATACAACCTAATTGCAATCTAAATGTGGTAGAGCCCAGCAGAAACTGAGCAGCCTGGCAGTATCTCTTTGCATTAGCTGCTGGGTTATGAGCAAGGGAGACATTTATTGCCCCATCCATTCCCAGGATAATCACTTAACTGACTCAGCCCATGCACCATACTTCCCAGATAATGGGCTAAAGCATCACTTATTAGCCCAGCTCTACCTTGTGAGCAGCTTGGAAACTGCAGAGGCAAGGAGCACCCGAGTCCTTGGTGCTGCAGCCAGCCAGAGGAGGAGGAGGAGTAACAACTCCTTACAAAGTATGTAAGGTTTGTGTTTGCAAAGGCACAAATGAGATTGGCAAGGCCCAATTCCTGCTAGATTTTAATGAGACTTAAGTACTTAAGCTGCTCAGGAAATCCCTACTGACAATAGAGGCACCGTGGGTTTCACATGTACCCAGTGGTGTGGATCACTGGAAACCAGCAGCAGCAGGAGGATGCTCTGGCTCACTCCTCCTCCCACCCCTCCAGTCTGCATGCACCCAAAGAGCCTGCTGAGTACAGCAGAAAGGTCCTGCAGCCCCACCAAACCTCCTGGATTTACAGCCTGCTCTGCTGCCAGCTCACCAGAGATCGGGGTGAACTGTTGTCATCACTCTAACCTGGTTTCCCATGAGGATGAAAGGGTCCAGGTTCTACAGCACTGTCTGCTATGGGTGGCTGCAGATCATTGCTGATCTCTAAGTAGCTGATAACCTAAATACTGTTTATTTCCAAGGGAAGAAAACACAGGCCTAACCTTTAGCTGAGTTAGTACAGCTTGGATGAAATTCTGTCTTAGCCAGGTCCCAAAGAGCACCATAGGTGGTCATCAAATAGAAACAGGACAGGCAACAGTGGACAAAACTAAGGCTGCCAAACAGGCATCACCATGAGCACACTGCACCTGGAAACATACCACGGGTATCACACCAGGCACTAGTGAAGTGCACAGCACAAACTGCCCTTGCTTGGAGGATCTCAGTGTAGGAATGAAAGGATAAAAACAATCCACCTCACATCATCCAAGAGCCCAGATCTTCCCGGGGAGTCCAGGCTCCTTTGATCACAGTAAAAACACATTCAAAACATGACACTCCCCGACATGACACAGCACTTACACCGTGTAGAAACCACTGCTACAGAGGATTATGTTCTTCCCCCCATCCTCCTCCTGGACACTCTTCCCATCTTCAGAAAGCCTGTTCCATATTCACTAGTTCCAGAAACCAACCATCCCACGCTCTGCTCCTCACACCCCGCCTGAAGATCCTCCTTGTCTCATTTTGGTACCTTGCCCTGGGGTGAAGAGGATGCTCCTTTGTCTGGCAATTAGGAGGAATCTATTCAGCCACACTCAGGCATAATTAATCCAGGCGGATATCAAGAGAAAAGGCAGATATAATTACAGAGCCGTGCTCAGAGTTAACCCTGTGTTAATTGATTACACAAAGCTGCCTCGGCAAAGGGGGTGGCTGCAGGAGCTGTGCCACCTCCACCTTGTAAAGAGCTGCTCTTGTGATTCCTCTCACCTTGAGAGGGGATTACAACACAGCTCGTCTCTGGAACAAGTCTTGTTAAGGAAGGATATAAATGTGTGGAGATTAATCTCAAGTCTAATGAATAGCATCAGGATGATTCCCCAGCCAGGCTCGACAGAAGAGCTGGACACACTTACTGCTGGGGCCAAAGGGCAGTCTCTGCCCCAGCTGCCTTTTGTCATGCACTTGTACAGTGCTGCAGCTGGGATTGCCTCCTAAGAGATCTGGGCATGAGCATCAGCACTGAATGAGCCTCCTAAGTGATCTGGGCATGGAGGTGGAGCTGGAGGAGCACAGAAGGTCACGGGTTGCTGGATCGATAGCTCAGAGCACAAAGCTGGACTCGAGCTGTACTGGAGATGGAACAAACTACACTGTCACCTGCTTGGACAGGCTGAGGATTTCCACAGCATTAAAAATGTGGTTTTCACAGAGCAGGGACACGATGGGCAGATATAGTTTGGACTCATGCCCCCACTTGTCCCAAGCAAAGTCCCATGAAGCCACAGGCATGTGATGCAGGGGCTCACAGCAGATGGGTCTGGTCCAGCCTGCACCTGCAACGGGTCCGTCCAACTGTGCACTCAGGGGTCAGTCCAAGGCTTGGGCAACCCTCATGTGCTCTGTAAGGCACCCAAATGAGGTGTATATGCAGAGCAGCTGGTCTTTATTTCCTTCTGATTTCTAGGAGAGAGGAGGCAGCCACACCAGAGGAAAAGCAGCAGATAGACCCCGTTCCTCCCAAGTTTGCTGCCATAACAAGGTCTTGGTGAGAGGCACATTTCACCCAGCAGCCCCCAGCCTGGCTCTACCCACCCCCCAGGGCCATCTCCCAGGCCCATTACTGTCCTGGCAAATCTGAATGCTCTTCAATGAGGAAGGCTCTGTTCTGCCACCAGAACTGTTTATTTTCTGCAGGAGCTGAGTGATAAATCAACCTGACACCTCCCAGCCACGAAGCCTCCTCAGCTGTACGGAGCCTCATGGAGGTTTTGTCTGTGCTGCTTGGAACATTCTCAACAGTTAACTTCTATTTGCAGCAGGGACTTGAGCGAGCTGAGATTGATGAGGGTGACACCACCACCATCTCCCACCTTCTCCCCAGTCACTTAAAGCTGGGAACCCAGCCTGCCCATGCCACTGCAGCCCTCCACTGTCCTTCCAGGATCACACCCAGCACGAGATGCGTGTTGTAACTCTGACATCCTGATTAATCCTCAGAGAACAGCCCCTGTCCCCAGGGAACCCTGGGCAACGTTCTCAGAAATCCAGAGAACTACAGCTCAGCTTCTCTGCTCCTACTTTGGGCAAGAGCCACAAGGTGGCTGCTTGTGTCCCATGCGAAGATAAACCACAGAGAACTTCTGAAGAGGATCATAAAGGCTGCCTGAGCTTTGCACTCTACAAACACCACAAGTTACAGCTAGAAATGCTTATATACCTTATTTCTTGTTGGATTTTCTTCCTTGAGAACACAGGAGAGCAAAAGAAGTTCAATGAACAACCTGAATTTAAAGCCACCCTCAATACATTCCAAGAGTTTAACTTCAGGGCCCTGGATACTGTTCTGATGCAAAGACACTAACCAGAAAGCTCTTGTATCATCATCATCATCCCTTGCTCAGAGATGCTGAGCTCAGGAGACTTATTTTAACAGATACTTGTGCAAATTTTAAAATCTGGGATAGGCACAAGATTGAAGTGTGTGTCCTGGCTTAAGTGTTAGCACCTAGATGGTTCCACCTGTGATTTTAAAGCACATATTTTCTCAGTAAATCAGCAGCTCTGAGTTCACCCAATCCCTTAATCTCTGGGTGGAAGATCCCCATTATCTGTCCAGTACAAGGCACATTATTAACGGATTACGTTTGCAGCAGGTAAAGGTCATATTTAATGCTTTTAATGATTTAAAAATGGATTTTCCTTTCAGATTTACTATTTTCAAGAAGCTTGGCTGTGAAAATCCTACCCGGTAAGTAATAGGCATTAAAAGGTAGAGATTCAGCTGGTTCAGTTCTCCACAGCAGAGCTCAGAAGGGATGAGCTGTAACGTATCACTGCTCAGTGGAGATTTAGAAGCCAGGCTGGGCAGAAAATTCAGGCCAGATTTTCAAAGAGCCTCTAAAATTAAAAAAAAAAAAACCCTTAAAGGCCCAGTTTATACACATTAGCTGTCTTCTGAGTATGTAACAACTGGCTCCGGGTGGACAAATGCCATCTTTGGCTGCACAAATATCACAGGGCATCATTTATTTGGTCTCCTCTGCATAAATTTGCCTGGAAAGCCCAAACATCTTCCTGCCCAGCCCCGTGATTCGATTACATGATGTTTGTTCACGCTGTGGACAGGAAAATCTCTTAAACCTCCCTACAAGCAGATATCTCAAAGTCTGAGCCCCACACAAAGTTCACTGACAGGGTCTCTTTTGAAGTGTGGTTTCATGACAACACAAGAACTGACACTGACCAAAGCAATCCAGAATTCTGCCCCAGCTCCTTCCTGTTTTCTCCTTCTCCCTTCTCTATCCCAGGACCTTCCCCTGCAACCCAGAATGGCAGCAGGACAGAAGTGACAAGGACCTGTTAGGGTTGAAAAGCCACCTGGCTGATGGCTGAGCTGCCTTTGGAGATACCCTCAAGAGCAGATATGACAAACAGTAGCTCTTCATCAACAGCCACTGAGACAAAATGACTCATTATCAAGTGTGATCCCTTCCAGATCCTCACACAAGCTGTTGAACTGGAAGTGCTGAAGCTCTTTGCTTTGTATGGTATTTTGTTTTCTTTCTTTAATATTATTAATTAAACTTTAAGCCCAGCTACAAGGTAGTTCTAAACAGAAGAAGAGACAATCACAGCTTTGTTATCAGGCTTCCCAGAGCTCCCCCAAATTCCATTTGTTCTTTCAAATGTCCCCAGTCTTCCCTCCTGTACCACAGAGCATCCCTGCCTCTCCAGTGTGATCACAGAACTGCAGCACTGATGAGGAATTCTTCTGCTCCTCATTAATGCTGAGAAGTCTGAGAAGTGTGAGATGTGAAGCCAAAGTGAACCAGCTCTCGATGACACAGAACAACCATGGACTTGTTAGAACATTGCACCTCAGTTCATCTCCTGTCACACCCACCCAGCAAAAAGATCTCGGCAGGGACTTTATGCCTTCTAAGATCTACCACGCCCCTCTTCCTGAAGAGCCTGAGCTGGATAGCCTGGAGCACCACAGGCATGCACACCTTAAAATCTTGCAAGAAAAATCCCATTCTGTCCTGAGATCTCAGCTAAGGTCAGAACAAGCTCCACTTCCCAACACACAGCCTGTAAAAAAGCTGCATATTCATAGGGCTGCAGGCACAGACCTTTATGCAAATACCAACACTTGTCATTGTAGGCAGTCACACTAATGCACCACACTGAGAAAAACCCCCAGGGGACTAACAGGTCTGTCCATTAAACCAAAGCCAAAGCATCAGCTCCTCGGTGGGACAGAGGCTCTCACCCTCCCCACAAACTGACCTTCTGGCAAGGTTGTGGTCGCCACCACCCCATCTTCCCCCTGGGTGGGGAAGCAGCAGGTTGTGCAGTCCCTCCCTATTCTGCAGGGTCTTGTCTGTCCTAGACATTCAACTTGTCTTCTCTGACCAAAGGCAAAACTCTCTGGCCAGAAGCCAGTCTCCAGCACTCCTCTGGAAGGGGTGGAAAGACGCCAGCAGAGCTGACATCAGCAGCTGGCCCAGCCCACTCAGCACTTCTGGGGCACACGGAGGTTTTATGAATGTGGCGTTTTATCCCAGCAATCACATTAGCCCTGGGCTGGGGTGCTGCACTTGCAAGCCCTGGTCTCCAGGAGCACAGCATCTCGGGATACGTTACGGGGTTGATACAAGAGCAGTTGGAGGATTTTCACTCCAACACACACACAGGCTGTTTAGGGCTCCTCAGCAGATGATGCTCAAAGTTGTCAGTGCTGCCCAGCATCCTCCTGTGCACACCACCTGTTGGGAGGACACGTGTGTGTAAACGTGTGTGTGCACATCACACACAAACATTTGCCCATGGAGGGGATGTTCTAAGAGCTTGTCAAGACCTGAAGACTTGTGTAGCCACGTAGGTGTAGTGGTGTGAGCAGCCAGCACACGGCACCTGTCACTGATCATCACCAGGAAGAGCAGACAGACCTTCCCAGCCGGGGACAGGGTCAGGGCTGATCCTGCACAGCCTCGTGTAGAAAAATCAGATTCAGAGGAGATCAGGCCAGCAAGCTGCTGAGGGAAGCTATGCTGGTGTGCTGCATAGGTGGGGGATTTCCTACAGCCTCTACGCTGGAGGTGAAATCCAGGCTCTGGCCAAAGTGAAACATCACGAGAACAGAAAGATCTCATGAGCTGCCCCACGAGTCCACTACGAGATGAGCTCCAGGCTCTTTGACCTTGCACCCAGCTATCTGCAAAACTTAAATCCATGACTTAAGCCTTAAACCCATGGCGGACTCTAACCTTAGTTCCTGGAGATCTGGCCAAGAACAGTACCAGAGATCCAAGCTCTGCAGAACTCAGGACAGTCTCATTCAGACTGCGTTTTGCCCAAGCTCAGGCCAAGATGTACTCCTGTCATGAGAGAAACATGCCATTACTAAGTTTTAAGATTTTCTTATCCCTCAGGAAAGAAGCTTCCTGATTTAGTGGTATTTAAAGGAAAGAAAAAGTAACCTTGGGGTGGCAGGGAATGAATTAGAACCCAGCATCCCCAGCCTGAGCAGAGGATCATTAGTCATTGTTTTTCCCTCTGATTTTCCCCAAGCTATTTTGTTTGTATGTATCAAAACATGACTGATTACACTCCGGAAAAATAAAGATTTTGTTCAACTTTCCAAACATAAATTACAATTAATAGCCCGAGTTTTACTTGAAGGCAGTTGTTTCTAAAGATTTTTTCCAAATATTCTTTGAATGGCCCACAATAAAGAAGTGTGTGACCCTGCAGGGGTGTTGTCTGCCCTTGGCTCCCGTGGATGGCAGGCAGGAATCCAGAGTATTTGGCACCTTGCAGAATAAGCCCAGAAAAACATCATTTGCCTTGGTCAGGCACTGGGGTAACTTCCCTTCTGCTGCCTGACTGACTCCCTTTGTCCCAGGCCTGCACCACCACATGTGCTGGACTCCTCAAGTGCCTTCTCAGGGTTTGACCAGTGGATTTTACACCAGCACTGGAGTATGTCCAGCTGATCCCTCTCTTCAGAGCAACACAGCCCAGGATCAGGCCCTTAACACCCAAGCATGTGCATAATCACATCACCAGTAAGTTCAGCCATTAATTCAGAATGCTGTGGTAAGTGCTTTGGGATAGGGGAACATCAAAGCATCCCGGAGAAGTCTCATTGCACCATTCACTTATCACTTGCTGTTATTCCCAACCAACCCATCAGCTATGGGATGTGGCTGTGTGCCTTAAGTGAAAAGTGTTTTAAAGCAACTAAACCCTTCCATTTGTAATTCTTCAAACAGTACATCAAAATACACTAATGCATCCAGCCTGCACAACTGCTCTATGGGCTATTATGCACTTTAAACTACCCTTGAGATGAGGCATAATTTAAACAAAAAGTGCTTTTAAAAATAAAATCATTTTGCATCCAGATAGCATCTTCCTGCTCTCCCTGCGCTTCACAAACCCAAATCATGTCCTATAATAATCCTTTTGATTGCAAAGTAAATGAAGAACAGTCTTTAATGACCACCAGACACTCAAGTGCTGGGACTAACAAGTGCAGCAGGAAAAGGGTCTTTCAAATTCTTCATTCCCATGAATTGTTGATCTTCATTCCACCTGGCACAGGCTGGTCACACACTGACCTGGACATGTGAAAACCTGGACAAGCTGGTCCCACCATGGGGCAGAAGTTCCATGCCCATGATGTCTGTAACTAGAATTTCAGCCAAAGGATGCAGAAGGCAAAGAAAAGCCCCTGGTCACGCTGCTCAGAACCATTTCTGCTGCTAATGAACGTGTCAGGGTGGCAGGTTTCTCAGACAGGTCCTGAAGGCCACTTGGGAATAACCCAGGGTGGCTTCTGCCTGTCCTAGGCACACAGCTCAGGGCTTTCTGCACAGCAATTATGCAGCAGTTTGCTGTAACAATTTAAGTTATAATGGCAAATAAACATTAGCAATGTTACAGGCCAGATCACAGAGTCACAGTTTTCCCCCCCTAACTGCAGATTTTGGCCTTGTGAGTTTATTTACAATGTCAACTACATCCTGAAATAAACGACAGCCACTCATTTCTGTGGGGACCTTCTCCATCCCCAACCCATTACTGGAGCCAGACAGCAGGAGTCAAAAACCATCACATTTCCTGGCAATTGAAAAGTTACATAACAAATTTGTTTATCCCCAACTCCTGTGGCTGGCAAACAACCCTCGCTTGGTGGATGCCAGGCAATGAGGTTAGAGGATAAAGAGAGAGGCACCCTCGTGCAGCCACTGGCAGATGACATCCCACCACCCCCAGCACTGAATCATCCTGCCTCCGATCAGGAGACTCTCCCCTGCTTCTGGATATGCCACTGTCCATACCTGAGTTCTTCCCTCTGAAGCTGTACAAGGGGGTGTACAAGGATCTGAGTCCTTTGGTGAGGCTGCTGAGAACACCACCCTGGACACCCACAGGTCAGCTTCCTTGGGTCTTATTTTCAGAATCTGAGGATGCTCAGCAGGCTGGGCAGAGCTGTGGCCTCCCTGCCTGTTTTCACCTGACCTGATTACTCCTCTTCTCCAGGCTGCTCTTGCTGCAGAGCATAAGAGGAAGAAATGAAGCTATTTGAGTCCTGGTTTCTCAGCAGCCTCTCCTGACTCTGACATAGGAACAGGCACCTCGAGTGGGGTTTACTAAATATAAGAATCTTCTCTGTAGCAAAGGAGATCTCCCGCCTCCAACTGCAACTTTCTACAACATTTTGACAGCCCTTTTCCCCCAGAATCTCAGCTACCCCTCAAGTTAGAGCCTCAGAGCTGCCTGTAGGAGACCTCACGGTGGGACAAAGGACATCAAGGAGGTGAACATCATCCTCCTGCTCCTCTGAGCAGCACAAAGGCAGGAGTCAGACAGGTGGCTGATGGTCAGCAAAAGACTTTATGACACAAAGGGGAAAGCAGGAAAAGTCAGGGCAATACTACAC
Organism: Brachypteracias leptosomus; assembly: GCA_013401335.1. NCBI lineage: Eukaryota > Metazoa > Chordata > Aves > Coraciiformes > Brachypteraciidae > Brachypteracias > Brachypteracias leptosomus. Next base: position 423,896 of record VYZX01022728.1, read on the forward strand.
TTGGAGACACCAAGCACTCCTGCAGTGCTCCCCTCAGCACACCCACACCATACGAAGGGAAATAAAGCAGGAGGCATCTCCATCCATCCATCCAAGGCAGGCAGACAGGCACAGTGCAGAGACATGTTTCCCAGAACGATCCCTTCTGTTTGCAGAGCAGCCTTAAGGAGATGTTTCTAACCTGGGGATAGTGAGCAAATCTGTACTTGTATGTTGCAGAGCCAAAGAACCAACCCGAGACGCTCTCTATAACAAGTGCTGCCAAACACCACTCAAAGCCCATCAGGTCCTGCAGCCAAGATGTGCTGGCTGGGTCCACCATGTCATAACCAGGCCCATCTGAATTGGCTTGAATAACCCTCTTGATAGACAAGAGCAGGAGAAGGAGAAGGAGAAACAGCCCCATAGCTTGGCCTGAAGCAGCAATGGATCCACAACCTTATTATGCAAAACACAAGCAGAGAAAAATTAAGTCAAAGGGGGAAGAAAATTGTTTTTGTTCGTGCCAGCATTGAGCAATAAAAGCAGCTTTTCCCTTCCCTGCAGCAGGCATTTTGTTGTTGAGCTGCGTTCTGCCTCTTCCCCTGACCCTCCCCTCTGCATTTTGCTTTGGATAAACACTTCTGAAAAGCACATTGAGCCAGGAGCCCTCAGCCCAGCACCACCTCCCAGTGCCCATTCACACACCACAGCCTCGCTGGGCACTTCAAGGACCCCCTGAGGAGACTCAAGCCTCACTCTGCTGGGCACTGGACACGTCTTCCCCAGGCTTTTGTCCCTGCTGGTTTGCAGGGGAAGACACCCTGTGGGACTGGAGTTTGTTGTGCTGTTGGTGTTTAAAGGACAAGGAACCCAGGAACTGAAGGGGAAATACCCTTTGCTGCTGAGTTATTTAACCACTCAACTAACAGCCCATGTTACCTCTTCAGAGCTGGATCTCACCTACTCAGGACATTCTTTCAGGGGTTCAGAAAAGGAAAAAAACCCATTGTCCTCAGCAGTAACCTCCTCTGCTTCAACACACCTGTTCTATTGCTTGATGCAAACTGATTTAAACCAGAGCTATTTCTAGAGGCTGTTGTAGTAAGTACTGGTTTCTGCAGCATCAGCTCATTTGTTTTTTCACTAATTACATCAGTTCCATCCTCTGGTTCAGGAAATCCCATCCAGTCTATGCAGTGTTAATAACACTTCTCCTCCTGGCCCAACCCCAGCAGTCCCAGTTTCAGGAGCTGATCAACAACCCAGGATTGTCTTTTTGCTCCTCTGCTGCTCTCTCCTTTATGGCCACTTCCATCCCATTTCTCTGCCAGCTCTGATCCTCTCCTCAGCTGAGAAACCAGAGACTGAGCTGCTGCTCATGAGACTGTTGTGATTCCCTGCTCGCTATCCCTGAACGTGACTCCCATCCTCACACACCCAACACCCCCCATAAGCAAAGCTTAATGACTTGCTGCAGTTGCATTAATAAACTGCCCAGGTTGGTGTGTGTCAAGTTCTCAGAATAATGCATGGGATTGGCATAGGAGGCATAATCCGAGCACAGCGTGTGATTAACAACTGTTATCACTGCTATGAAAACAGCAACTTTGGTGAGTAATTACCAGCTAATGGAGACACTGGGTGTCTCAGCAGGAAAGGATAAAGTGCTACCCTGGCACTTTGGAGGTGGAAGCCTGTCTGAAAGCTGGAGCCACAAGGCAGGGCTGACACGTGGGTCTGCCCAGACCCCCAGCTGAAACCCACCCGGCCACAGCTGACCCTCTAAAGCCTGTTCATAACACCACCATCCAGCTAGCTAGTGATGGTTAGTGGTGTACCCACTGATAACAGCTCTGTGTGTGGTGTACCCACTGATAACAGCTCTGTGACATCAAGCATGGAGTCTAGTTCTCAGCCTAAAGCTCCTCCAAGTCTTCATTATACTTAGCATCTCCTGGTTGATCCTCCAGCAGCCCAGCCTTTGTTTTCTCCACCCCCAGAGTCATTCCAGCCTCTCCCACCCTGCTTGGAGCTGTTATTCCAAATCCTTCTGGGTTACAGCTAATTTCAATGAAGATTTAGTGATTTATATCAGTTAAAATCCAACCCCAAGACTCAGACCACCACTAATCACAATTTCCTTCCTGGGATTAGCCACATGCACACAGACATGGAGACACTTCTGCTGCTGAGCTCTGAGCTGTGTCCCACAACTCTGCAGGTTGGGCTGCAGGTCAGGAGGGGCAGCCCTGGGCACTGGGGATGCTCTTTACAGGGCTGAACCCCAACCCCCCCCATAGGCTTTGGTCATTCTGTGGTTATTAGACTTAATCACCTAAAAATGGCAATAAGTGGAAGCACAAGGAAAAGGGGAAACTAGAGCAAGATATGTGCAAACACACACAGGAAAAGAAAACCTCTGGGTTAGGGGAAAAAAAATGTAAAAATCAATAATTGCCATGTCAGTATGACCCCTTCTCTGAGAAAGAATGTGCAGTGACCTTAATGTCACTTAAAAGTGTACATGCACTGTCTCTGTCATTGATTCAATGCTCAAAAGCTTGACGTTTTCTTTTCCTTTTGTGTTGAAGTCCCGAGAGAGGAAGGACAGATTGAGCTGCTCCATGGCCCGAGCACGGGACATAATTCGTCAGAAATAATGACTCCTTTTCCCTTACAACTGCTTTGAAGGTTCTCTGGATCATGGCACAATGAACACAAAAAGAGACCATTTGTAAAACCAACATTGATGAGATTCACACCAAGATGCAGAAATCATCAAGCCTAAATCCAACTGAAGTTACCTTGGGTAACACTTTGGTGGTGGGGGGGATGCAGTTTGGAGGGGACAGGGGCTGAGGGCTGGGGGTTATTCCTCCTCGGATTTGGATTAGTCACTGCCCTGGTCAGGTTCCTTTATTCTCTTGGGGTTTTTTGTTATATGCCAGTCTCTAAGAGCATTTGGATTATTGTTTGTTTCGGAGGGGAGGGGAAGAGCAGGGTGATTGCATTTGCATTTCTTGCACTGCAAGGAAGGGTCTCAGTGCAAAGAGAAAAACCTCGATCTGTGTCTCCTGGATTCATCCCAGCAGCACAAAGATCACCTCCTTCCCAGGCTTTTCAGAGGTAATAAAGATGCCTGCCAAGCATCTTGAGATCAGACCGTGCTATTCCCTGCAATACCCACAGCTAAAAATATTCCAGCAGCAAAACTCTAGATTTTACTGTAAAGCTGAGGGAAAAAATATTCTGTCTTCTCTTGTGCTTTTGTGAAAATAAAAATGTCAAAAGAGAGATCTCCCAGAATCTGGGTGTTTGCTCTCTTTTAAACATGGAAATAAAACTTTCCTGGCTCCTACCTCTCCCTCCTGTCACAACGTGGTGTGATTTTCAGGAAATAACAGTTGTCCATCTTATCCAGGAGATCATTTTAAGCATATTTCAAAAGAAATTAAGAGAACACTTAAGTTACTTCAAAATCACAAATACCTCAGACTTTTTCCCCAGAACTCTGCTAGAGGCCAGGACATGCCAACAGATGGACAGACAGCCTGGGTGGGGGGTACAGGCTCCTGAGCCCCACCACTCACCACATGGCTCTGGGCAGGTTTCAGCTCATTCCTCTGCATCCTTGGCAGAGATTCATGTGGCCTCTTTTGTTTAGAGCATGTGAAATGTTTAGATCAGAGGCATCGTGTCACAGTATTGCATTATGATGGGTCAATTCTCCTGCTCTTAGCAGTGAAACCAGAGAGCACGATGTGCACAATGTGTTGGTTTTCTCTTTGGAGAAAATGGAAACTTCTGGAGAATTGTTCTCACTCGAGGTGTCTCTTGGCACCATTTCAGCCTTTTGAATGCTTGACCCCATCACCCTTCTTTCTACTACTGCAGTTATACTAATAAAGAACAAAAAGGCTTCTACAATCAAGGCATCTTTTACCTTCTCCTCAGCTTGTAGGGCAATTAAACAGCGGCAAACACACCAGGAGAAGCTGCTCCCCTCACTCCTGCCCCCCTGTTCCCAGCAGACCAGCATGGCCAGGCTCTCCCTTCTCAGGCTCCAGCCTTCTGCTCACCTCACACGATGCCCAACCTGTTCAGTAAGCTCAGCACGTAGATGCCAGCTGTATATTAACCACCCCTGGTATCTCGAACACCACCACAGATTTGCTTTCCCTTAACTGGCCACTTCATCACCCAGCTTGAGCTGGGCTGTTCTGACTGCACTGCTGGTGTGACTGGGCTGGGATCACACCACGGGACAATTCCAAGCTGTCCTCTCTGATGTGCAATGCTGTGAGACCTCCTGAACCCTGCAGAACGCACAGACTATGACACGTTGCTCTCTGATGGTACACAGTGATACCAAATATCCTCTTTTACATTGATTTTGAACAGCTCCTGAATTGCAGAAGCAACAATATGAAAGCAACCCAAGGAGATGAAATACTTTTATCATCTGTCTTTTGAAGAGCTGATACTCTGGTGGTTTTCCCCCCCCTCAAATATCTAGATAGTTCCTGCAGAGTGAAAAATATTCTGTTTCTGTCAAGTTTTGGACAAACCTCTTGATTATACTGCTCCCCCCTCCCCAAGCAATTCTCCCTCCTTTCTAGTTTTCCCCTCTTTTCTTTTATAGCATTGCTGAAGGAAAGACACATTATCAGTAATAGGGGTTGCACACGATGGAATCTGATTGATAGACTGTAATAAACGAGGTTATAATTCAGCCAGTGGCTCCGATAAGGTAATCTGATATATCACAAGTGCAAGAAAGAAGAAGAAATATCTGCAGAAAATGATTGTAGCTTTTGGCTATATTGCTGTTTTCTTCCACGCATCCAGCATTGAGATTGTGGCAGGGAACAGAGGTACAAAGCTACTTATGTTCAAAGTCTATACCCATCAATCGTGTTTGGAGGAAGCTAAAGTGGTGTTTTTAACCGCTCCATCACCATTGGAGTGCATCATAAATGGGGGCTGGAGTGCTCCTAAAGCTTGGTAATGGGCAGCAACACTCTCCAGTGCTAGGATGGCAGAGGTTGCTCTGGCTGGGGGGGTTGGAGAAGCTACAGGGGATGGGGTCACCCCCTGAAATGCAGCCCCAAAGAGGAGTTCCCTGACCAGCAAACCAAGGGTCAAAGGGTCCTCTTCCAGCAGGGTGATGGGAATAATCAACTGCTTTCACTGAAACCTTTTTATGTTTCTCAGAAATATTCAAAGCAGACATGACTTTATTAGTGAAGTCATTGCTTAATGGGAATTGGAGATAATTAGCACAGCTAGACCCTCGCTGTCCTCCAGACATGTAGTGATAGCAACACAACCCCCATTTCAGGCTTCAGGGAGAGCAAGGTCAGCTCAGCTCTTCACCAAGTCATGTCTGACTCTGCAGCTCCTCTTCAGGTGAAAGAAATGCAAAGATCTCTCCCTATCACATCATGCTGGAAGTCACAAAAATAAACCTTGCCCCTAGTCCATGATGACTGAAGGCAGCAGAGGCACAGAATACTCCACTTTTCCAAAGCAATGTTAGCTTAGAATATTAGTGAATATTAAAAAATACACCTAATTTGAGGATGGAAAAAACCCACTATTGCTTGTCATGAAGAATGGCTTTTGTTGGGGTTTTCTGAGAACAAAATAATTACACTTAACCAAATTACACCACATATCAAACTGCCTTGGCAAATATTCCTCACCCCCCAGAGGTGCTGAGAGGCTCAACCAAAGTTTCCAGAGAGTCACAAAAATCACAGCTGTAGATTGCAGAGTTTTGTCCCTTTTTTAGGCTTCCTTTAGGATGTAATTTTGGACGGAGACTCTCACCTGCAAATCCCCCTCCATGCATTAGCACGTATTTTATTTACTACACATTTTGATCTGCTTGCTTATTAGAACTTTTAAAGCCATCAGCCCCAGCTGGACACCACGGGGCCTCTGCCAAGGCAGGAGTTGCTGGTCTCCCCCAGTCCCTAATTGGGGAGGTACAGCTATCAGTATTAACCTCATTATTCTGCTCAGGAGGGAGTTCAGCAGCATCCTCTCCTTAAAGGACCACAGCAGAGTAGATTGTGTTCCTCATGCCCAGTTCAGCTGCTGAAAACTAACTTCAAGTCTCTATAATAAAGAAGTCTCTGCTCATTTCTCCTCCAGTTTAACTCCCTGCTTTGATTTATTCCTCCAGCAATCCCAGTACCATCCTGTCCACACTCCTGCCACCACCACACTGGGCTGTGGGGATTTTTCCCATTACACTTTGGAAGTCAAATGGCAGAACCAGTTTAATGGGGAGCCCCATAACTAGATGCCTTGTGCTTGAAAATCAGTTTATCATGTGTGGAAAGAGACCTGGGCTGGGAGGGTGGGATGAAGCAGCTGAAGGGTAGGAGAGCATTGCAGGCGATGGCACCATCAAACCCCTCACATCCAACCTGCTCACCATAGAGGGAATGTAACAAAAACAAATCAAAGTGACTTTTGTCAACAAACCCACCCCATTAGTGAAACTGGTGCTTTTCTTCCTTGTGTTTTCCTCAGCCACTCATCACAGTGCCTTTAGACTGCAAACTGCCCCCAGCTGCCACTCAAAGAAACTTCATTATAAATGAAACTGAGCTTGCAAAACAAGGTAACACACAAACACAAAGGGCAAGGTGGGAGGGAAGCAGATTCCCCCCCAAAATCACCAATTCTTCTCATCTACTATCTTCCTCTATTTCCTTTAGAAGACATTTCCTACCACAAATAATGAAAACAAATATATCCCAGCCCTGATGCATCAGTTCTATTTCTCCAGGAGATTTCTTGGGTGAATCTCAAGAATAAGTACCTGCATATATGTTATTCTGCTGTAATGAGTCTGCAGAACAGAACTTCCCTTTTAACTCAGTGGATTTTCTTATCCTTTGATGTTCTGCAGCCCAATCAAGCAGTTAAAGACAAAGCCGTGCAATATCTGCTACTTCAATAGCCTCAGTTACCTCCTTTCCCTGCAGTGCCAGGATCATTTCAGACAAACCCACACTGATCTGGATACTTTACAGGACTTGGGGGCTTCATTAGGAGCTGCCATTTGGGACCAGAACAGGGTTATCTCCATTTTACAGCTGAAAAAGGAAGCAAAGGAATGGCTGCCATGGTCAGATTGTGAGTTCATAAGTATATTAGAATTTAACCTGCTTCTGAGCTGGACCACACACATGTCAGGTAGGTACATTTTATGCTGGACATGGGGAAGAAGATGAGGGTAAACCTCTCTGAAGACTTTGCTTCAAGCTATGAGTCCATCTTTACATGAAGGACTCCCAGGGATGCTTTTATGAACCTTAAGCATGGGAAGGCAACAAACACCATGAGACCCAACGATGGGTCACAGAGTGTGACAGTGACAACAAGCACATGGCACCAGCTGAGTAGCCACTCCAACCTTCATGGAGATTTCCTCTGCCCTAAACCTGCTCATCTCTACAAAAGGAAAGGCAGAAGATTCTGGTCCAGATGCAGAATCTTAAAGAGAAAATAGCTCCAGTTGTGTGGAATGGGATGGCAGTTTGAAAGACATCTGTTTGTTTGAATATAAAAAGGATCTTTATTTCTTCTTTAAAGTGCCCATAAAACCTTAAGGATGCACAAGAGGCTACAATAAATGCAACAGACCTCTCTATAGTGGGTGCAGGAGGATTTTTTTAAAGTGCATTTTTAATTATTAAAGTAATGAAAGCAGCACATTTCTCACTGCAGCAGCCTCCTCTCACCACAAGGATGTTTCTGGAGATGCAAAGGGCCATTTTAGGTGCAACCTACTTTTCCCCTTTGATGGAGATGAGTCCTTTCAGTGAAAGGAAAGAAATCCCACCAGTGAATCAGCTCATTATTTAGTGCAATTTAACAAGGTTTCCTGAGGGGTGAGTCAGGGCAGTAAAGGACTCATGCAGGCAACAACAACAAAAACCCTGAGACTTTTCCAGAAACAGCCTTAAAACCAACCATGGATGGAAGTTGTGTCATCCTTGTGAGCATAAAGCACCAGAGAACAGGCACCTCAATGGCTCAGCTGCACATTGGGGCTGGCAGGAGACTTCCAAGCTGTTCCCAAAAGCAGAGGGAAAACACTCCCTGGTTTCTTGCAGGTCTGTCTCCCTCCCCCTGATCTTCTCACTGCATTGATCACAAGTGACTCCCAATGACACCTACTCCTGGTTAGGCTGGAGCTGGGCAGAGGCTGACTGGCCAGTTGGTTGCTGAGATGAGATGTTGAACACTTTGGGTGTCCCTTTCCTCTCAGGGTAGGAAATAATTCCATTACATCTCCAACATTCAGTTAATTTTCATGAAACCTGGGGAGGGGGTGGGAATTAGATGTGAATCAGGCTCTGATGTGACAGTACCATGCACAACACTGTCACTGCCTCATTCCCTTGGGAAATCTCCAAGTCTCCCTGAGATCAGCCTTGCAGATCTGGACACCACTGATCTGTCAGCCCACAACAGCTCATTTAACTCAGCAGTAGAGTCAAAGTCAACAGATAATAATTTCAGAATGTGTAGAAAGTCTAAGCTCCTACGCAATAAATCCAGACCAAGCACAGCGAGACTGAAGCTAACACAGGAATTCTCATCTTTGCTATATAGATACTTCCATATCCCTGTGTAGGTGGCCCCTTAAGCCTCTTGGTTCTTGTAACTATAAAATAAAAATAACAATAGCTTTCCTCTATAGGAGGTACAGTGAGTACAGCTTAATTGAACTCTAAGAGATGTGAACATCTGCTGATACCAAAGTTCAGCCAAGTTCCAATAAACAGCCAGATCTGCCCAAGGAAACCCAGGGAGTCCATGGCAGAGGAGCTGGAAATTCAAAGCTGATTCCCCAATGCAAGACCTTAAATGGAATATTAGTTTTCCTCTTAAAGAGAATAAAAATTTACCAGGCTGAAGAAACACATAGAAACAAACCCCAGAAATGACAGAGGCTTCCCAAACAGACAATAAAAAAATTAAACCACCATTCCCTGAAATGCAAGCTGTTCCTGGACAGATGAAATAAGTGAGAAGGTGTGTATCCAAACCCCAGGAAGCTGCAGACAGCAAAGCACTTCCCTGCTCAAAACTAAAATGCTTTTTGAAAAGGTTTCGTTGAACTCATTTATGGCTAATGTAAGTTACAGCTTCCAAATGAATTTGGCATAAATATTTCAGATGACACTACTAAGCTTTGTGCAGAGAGCCTGGAAGACGTGGGGGTTTATTTGCCATCGTTCGGGAAGAATCAATTTCAATTGATCAGTCCCCACAGTCCACGTGGCTGTGCTGTGTGTGCCTGGTGCTGATAGACTCACTGCTGGTGTTTTAGTTGGGCTGTTAAACTGTGGAAATGGCTTTTTTTTGGTTGCACAAGCAGCAGTCACTTCCTTCACATCACCTAAGGGAGCACACACACAAGTCTGTAGAACGTTAAGTGCTGGAGAAGCTTCTGAAGTAACCAGGGACTTGATCTGAAACACTGCTGAGAAACCTCAGGACCATAAGGAATGAGGCCACGTGCTCTTATTTATTTCATAGGATATTATTTATCCAAGAGGCCCTTAAAGCCCCAGCCAAGATCTGACCCTCCATCACCTCCATGTACAAGGGTTCTCTCTCAGATGGCTCAAGACCCCTCCATTATGTGCACCACAGTCACAGACTGCAGCTGAGATGGGTCCTGCCATGCCCTGTACGGGCTGCAAGCAACAATCCCTGTCCTCAGGACAAGCCTTAAAAATACAGATGAAAACAGGATGCAAAGAACTTCAATTTATCCAGCTTCAGCAGCTGAAGAACCAAAGCATTCAGACCTGCCACTTGCTTCATCCATCAGGCCTGTTAGAATTAAAACTTGTTGTCTCTGATTTATGTGTAACTTAATAATTACCACCCATTTCAAAAGTCACCATTCAGCTCCCTTTGATATGCACTCAGATACCAGGAGAGTCACTAAAAACATATCAAGTCACCTTCAAGGTCTTCTCCAGTGAGCTGGAAGGGCTCATACACTGAGTATAAACACACCTACAGACCAGTGATGAATCCCATGTTCATTGAGTCAGAGCCAAGTGACAAATCAGTAACAAAGCCAGGACAAAAGTCACAAGAGTCCTTCAATTCTCACCCTCTTGTATTTCCTAGAACACGCTCCCCTCTGAGCCTTATTAAATGTAATTGCTTAAGCAAGGATGGCTATTTTTACATTTCAATTTGCCTTGGCAAGTGTCTAAGCAAAGAAACACGAACAAAAGGAACCTGTCTTCAGCTGATCATAATGCCATCAAATTAAAAGTTTATGTTCTGCCTGTCTCTGAACCACAGTTTTTTGGAGTCAACAATGGGAGGAACAGGGAGTGTGTTGGCAGGAGTGGAGGTGGGAGCCAGGTGCAGCAAAGGGAGGGAAACAGGCAGAGAGTTAATGAGGACGGGGGCTTGGACTGGGCTGAGTGGGATGGGATTTGTCACACTCATTGTTTTCATATGGGAACAACAGAATGTTACAAGGATTTTTGCTTTTTTTCCTTCCAACAGGACAAAGGATGAAATTCATCACTCATTCTGATCCAGGAGTTGCAACCGAACTCCTCACATGGCTATTGCTTCAAGTGTTAGAGCTTCCTCTGGACTTCTGGTCACTTTTCTGCCTATCCATTGCACAACAAAAGGACTATTCATCCGTTCCCAAGGGGTAACTGCATCCCAAAGGCTTTGGAAAAGAGTGAGGAGTGATTAACTACTAGAACCATCCCAGCTCAGAACGTGGCTGCCCTGGCCTCAAGTGGAGCCTCTAAATCACTGCCTGGGTCAGAGAGATTTGCTGGATGGGCCCCAGCCCCACCCTGCTGCAGTAGTCGTCAGATGCTGCATCGTGCTGTCAGATGAGATGATCCTGCCATTCATCCTGCCCCAGAGTCTGTGGCATCATTTCCCAAATTGCATGTGCTAGACTTAGGAACTAAGGTGTTCTGATAGGAACTCACACTCCAGGCAGGCTCATTTCAGGAACTGCAGCTACTTACTATGAAAACATTTTGGTCTGGAAACCTTACGAGACTCCAGGTGTCTTACATATTTTGCTGCTGTATAGGCAAGAAATCCAGACTTGTCCTTTCAGTTTTATCAGCTGATGTTACAAATGCCAGAGAATGGGGAGAGCTGTGGCAGGGAGGCAGTTCCAACCCTGCTGCAATTTTGGAAATATTTGGGTTCTCATCCTGCCCCCACTAGAGGTTTAGGTCTGCTCACATCCCAGCTAAACCATCTTTACCAAGCTACACTCATGCATTCCACTGTTCATTTTAATTGTCTGCCCTAATAGCAACAGAGCAAAATAAATAAATAAAACAAAGACAAACAAAATAGAAACTACTTCAAGGATGAGCGTCCTTCCCTGGCAACAACCTCCTTTGCTTCTCTCATTTATTAAAAACTTTTTTCTTATTGCAGAACCACATTTAGAAGGGAAAATAAAAGGTTTTTAATGTTGCTGCTGAGTTCCACTGCTGCCCACAGGGTCACTCTCTGCATATGCAAAGAATTGAGAAAGAGCCTGCAGATAAGGTAATTAATGGCACCAAGGATTGCTTCCAGCACACATCTTCACACCAGCTCTTGCAGCAGCTCTCTGGGCTTCAGCAGCCTTCACAAAACTAAAGCACATAAGGATTATACCAACCCTAAGCCTGGCTTGGGCTCTACACTGCAGTGGTGGGAAGCTGCCCTATCCAGCAGCAACACCTGGAGAACATCTGCTGCAGGACAGGCACCATCTCCCAGAGGCCGTGGGCACCTCCCTTAAGCCTTTCTCATGCCCCTCCTGCATCCCAAGAGCACATCTTGAGAACAGCATGGTACCCACAGGTACCCACACAGGCTCCATCCAGGCACACAACAGGAGCACAGCTCGTTCCTAGGATCTCAGTTTGGGACTGGCCAGTGTCTCAGTCACACCAATTCCTGATTTCTGCCTATACAGTGAACAAGTTCACTAAGATGAAATCTAAGAAGAATTAACATGGAGCATCTCGAAGATATTTCCATCCATAGCTTATACCTCTGTCATTCTGTCTGCCTCATTAAGGGAGCTTCAATGAAATCTTTTCAGAACCACCCAGCACAACACAATGAAGTGATTGCAGTTTGTGAGGAGTGGGAAGCAATTAGCATACGAACATCAAAATGTTTCTGCAGTCTCCATTAGCTACGTGTTAGCTATATCTTTTTAGATTCCTTTTTTTTGCAATTCTGTTCCAATTCCTACCTCTCAACTGAAGTCCAAGGTTCAAATAACCAACACCAGGAGCAGTCCCAAGCAGCATTAACTCATACTGGACTATACAGGAGAGTCACTGGCCAAAACTCACTTCAGTGTCACCAAGGATAGATGCACTTTCATTGGCTTCAGGTTCAAAATGATGCTGCTCTTGCTGTCTCAGGTCAGACTTCAAACTTTGCAGCCACAATTCACGTGAGGAAACCCCACAGATATTGAGCATTTACAGCAGCAGTGCTCTGGTTAAAGGGATAGAGCCTGAACATCACACAAACACATCCCTGGTAATGCAATCACAGCAACGAGGACATTGCAACAACCTCAGCCCTCTGGGATATTCCCCGCTTCATGTATTTAGGATTTCCACAGCAATATTATTCCCAAGTTCCTGCTTCTGTACCACACCAGCAGGTTACACGGGAGCTGTTTGGAAGATGCAGAGAATTGGGGCCCTGTGATTTAGCACCGTTGAAAGTGGTGCTCAGAAACCCTGGAGCAGAGTATGGTTCAGGTAATGGCTAGAACAGGGAGAGACGAATAAATATGTCACTACAGAGCCCTAGAAATACTGTCAACAGAAACGGACTCATAGTTCAACACAGGGCTGAGAAATGGCTATTTCTACTGGAACCTGTTAAAGGAAACAGCTCAACAGGGTTTGGATTTCCATGCCTGGGGACAGGTGAGCTCTGGATGCAGTGACTGGTGCAGGGGTGCTCTCCTGGGCACACACTGAGGTTGGGTGACCAGGGACAGCACAAACCCTGCTCAGCCAGCCCCTGGCTACCAGCCTGAGCTTGCTTTGGGCAAGAGTGGCCAGCTCAGGCCAGAGAAGCTCAAATGTGCAATTATTCCATAGCTTGTCATTTATAGAATCATAGAATCATTTAGGTTGGAGAAGACCTCCAGGATCATCAAGTCCAACCTTTGTCCAACATCTCCCTGACCCCCAGACCGTGTCTCCAAGCCCCACATCTACTCATTTGTTGAACCCCTCCAGGGATGGTGACTCCAGCACCTCCCTGGGCAGCCTGGGCCAGTCCCTGACCACTCTGTCAGTAAAGAACTTCTTCCTAATGTCCAATCTAAACCTCCCCTGGTGCAGCTTGAGGCCATCACCTCTTGTCCTTGTCTTATCATATAATCAATAGTTACCCTTGTGAGAGTGCTGTTTCCTCTCTATCTCATTCTGCATGATCTTTGCTACCCGAAGGCAAAGGAGGACACGTTTCAGTCTGATCTGGCACATAACCAGTGCTCTCCCCAGGTCCTGGTGTTTAACTCGGGGCACACCAGATGGAGGGATGCTGACTGCTATGCAGAGGAATTAATAAAACATCTCCCTCCAGACACCTGGGTTAATTTCTCTTTTCTCCACAAATTAAGAACATTTCTTCTGCCCTGTCCACTGCTTCTCCTGCTCAATCCCCTGACTCAGATCCTCTCAGCTCCTCAGTGCAGCCAAGATCCCTTTCCACCTCCTGCACCCCTCAGTGCCACCAGTGGCCAGGACACTGTTTCCTCTGCAAGTGCTTTCCATGGTGCCTGGACCACACGCCTCCATAGTCCAGGAGTCCCAACACGAGCAGAATCACCTGCCAAGCTTGCATTTTACTGCCAATACCTGCAAGCCTTCAGGCAAGGGAAATAATCCCTTGCAGTCTTCAGGAGATTTAAAATAAGGACTTTCAGTGTTAAAAATACATAGTTGAAACTAAGAAACCAACCCCATTAGTTAGTACCAGCAGCTAACTAACACAGTTCTTACAAAGGTGAAGTGAGTAGAGTTTCTCCTGCTCTCTGAAGGCTGCAGAGACAATCTACCTTAATGAAGAGGCTCTGGAAAGCACTTGGAAGCCCCCGCAGCCCTGAAGTGGCAGAGCTCTGCAAAGGAGCTTCAGTCTGGGTGTGCTGGCATCCAACCTCAGAGCTATTCCTGCTCTCAGCAGCCCCTCAAGCCCTGTTTTCTGGCCCTTGCTTTTTCCTCTGCTCTCCTGTGCGTTGAAGGATCAGGAGCTGTGAATCCTGTGCCTGTACAGCTATTTAATGGAATGGGCTTCCCTCTTCCCCAGTCATAGCCACAGGGAAGGTCATTTCTGTCTTAGCTGTGATACATGCCTGCGAGAAGGTTAATAAATATTTATAGGCCTAAATGCTCAGAGGTGCAAACAATCAAGTCTTTTGCAAATGTCACAGAGTGTGATGGAGTCTGTGCAGATCCCCAAACGCTCCCCAGCAGTGTGGGCAGATCCTGCCTTTGCCAACAGAGCGAACATGAACTGCACTGGCTTCCACAGGAAACATCTTGCACAGACCAAACTCCCACTTAGACACCAAACCCATGGTCTCTCACAGGTGAGTTCAGCTACCTATTTATAACAGAGCAACTCCAGGAGAATAGGGACAATTCCAGGACCCTCTCGTGTCCTGCATGCACAGAACAGGCAAGCCCCTGCCTCAAACTAAGAGATAACAAGGGTGGCATCACCATTCTCCTAACAAGGCAGGTGACTTGCCCAAAGTCATGCAAACCTTGTACTCCTCCCGTGTCTCAGTATTCCACATAAATACCCACGTTTAAACAGCTCTGATAACACCCCAGCTGCCACATCTACTGCTGAAACACTGCTCTGTGTCCCTGCTCCACATCACACTGGCAACCCACACGTGTCCAAAAGCATGTTCTACCTCTGCAGAGAGAACGGGGCAGTTGGAGGTATTGCTGCTTCCATCCATCACAGAACTGAACAGCACATCCCCAAATTGCCCAAGAAGGCAGGGAGTGGTGTTTACTTCATTTGAACTTGTCAGCTGGAGAACAGAGGTCTCAGTTCTAATATGGAAAATCATACACACTGCAAAGGACAACAGTGATTGCACAAACATTAAACAAAAAAAAAAGGACAGGGAAATTGCAGTTATTCAGTGAACAAGCCAGAAAGAAAAATTTGTGACCTAGCAAGTGACCTTTTTCATGCTATTGTGTTTTCTGAGAGCTTCAAGTGTTTGTGCTACAGCTTAAATAGTCACTAGATTCAGGGCCCACTTTGCACTGAAAAAATACAATAATTTCTTGTTTTGTGCCTTAATGGAGAGGGGAGAAATCAATCCAATCAGTTTTGAGGAGGAATGTTTAACACCACATACGATGACGTGCTGTCACTGGGTGAAGATGAGCCATAAATAACATAGGAAAATAAGTAAAAATCTTCTCCCTACTTCTTTGTATCTTAGGCCATGTGCAGAACCATTGTTGACATTAAGAGATTCACTGTTTCCAATCTGTATATCCTGGGGCTTTAGAAATAGAGGGCTTCTAAATTACTGCCAATTAATTGCACTATTTGTATTCCTGGTAGACTAAAGTGAGATTTAGTTACTAAGTTTTCAAATGCAGAGAACAAGTGTTGCAGCCTCTTCTGGTGTTCCCTCCCACCATCTAACTTATGCGTGCCATTTATTTTAATTATTTAAAGACCTTTGAAGTGCATGCTAAACAATATACTTCTCAATAAATGCCATAAAGCCTCAGACACTGCTCCTGGTGCTGCTCTCCCCTGCCAAGCAGTGCTGGCCTGACTGCAATCCAAGAAGCTCTACTTGCAAAATGCAATTTAAGCAGGTACATTAAGTTTTTTCCATGCCTCTCCAGGAGCTGCTGCCAGTGCCAGAAGGGGCTCAAATGGGCAGGGGGAGAAGCTGAGAGTGCCAGCCCCAGGAAACTGAGCTGCCTCAATTCCCTCCTCTAAGTGCTAGTCGATAAACTGCTCACGATTACAAATGACTACATGACATTTGAGAGGCACTCCTGGATCCAGGAGCCTGCAACAGCCCCTGTCAGCATCACTCTGCAAGGTCCCTCCAGGCCTGCTTGGAAGGCAGGGCTGGGTCCGGTCAGAAATGTGCAGGTGGAGACCTGCTCTACAGCCACAAACACGGGACATCCCCACACTGTGCTGGCCTCGATTGGTTTGGGAACCCACACGGATGCTAAATGACATCCATAGGAGCCAGAAACTGAAGTGGTACCCAGGAGAGCTTTGGCATCCTGGAACCAGATCCTCAGCCAGATTTGCCATCCTGCCTCTTGACCTCTGCTAATACTTAGAGGTCAACCACTCTCACGTCATTGTTGTGTTCCAGAGAGCAGCCCCTGCCTTGGTCTGACCCAGCAGTGGTGGGTGCAGAACATGCCCCATATTTTGGATGTTTGAGACAAAAGTGGTGATAGATACAGGGATGAATCTTTCACTTGGACTACAGTCAAGAGCTCCTGTTACACTGAGGAGTTGGGTAATCCCCAAAAGCCATAATCCTCCATAAAACCCCCACAAACACTCAGAATTCAGTTGTGGTTATCTCCCTCCCTAAAGTTCTTTACTGGCAGAGTGGTCAGGGACCGGCCCAGGCTGCCCAGGGAGGTGCTAGAGTCACCATCCCTGGAGGGGGTTCAACAAACAAGGAGATGTGGAGCTTTGGGACATAGTCTGGGGGTCAGGGAGATGTTGGGCAAAGGTTGGATTTGGTGATCCTAGAGGTGTTTGCAACCTAAATTATTTTATGTTTCTAAAAGTCTCTTCTCAGGGCATCCAAGTACCACACTCCCTACCTCTGGCACAGCAGCCAGACCACTGGAAGGCCAGAAGTCCTTGCTCTTGTCCTATGGTGTGTTTCTGGTTTCGTGAAGCTCCTTTTGTTGTTCATTCTAAGCTCCCTTTTGGAAACAAGCCAGCACTATTTGCTTCTTGGACAGAGAATATGGAATTACCGTAAATTATATTGAAAAATTAGATTCATTCACTGCTGTGATAATTGATCTCCCAATCTGTCTCAGAGAGTTAGCAGCTGGTAAGAAAATAAAATGCAATTTAAATTTTCATTTATTTAAAAAAACCCCCCCACTTTAATCCAAGCGTGTCAACAAATAAGGGGAAGAGGGGAGAGCAAGTTTCTTATTTGCCATGGCTGATATTAAATACTGATGATAAGAAAGCCAAGCAAGGGACAATTGTAGAGGTATTTGAGAAATTCACAGTACATTGGCAGGACACACCACACGCACTGCAGGTGGGTTTTATACCCTTGCAAGTAATTATGTGTAATTGTACCTCAGCCCTACAAAAAAGGATTATGGAGAAGGACTTGTGTGGAGTAGGAGTTCTGTCACCTGGGGCTGGTGTTCATGTGGCCAACCCAACATTCCACAAGTGCCTCCAGGAACTCCACTGCTCTAGAAAAGCTCCTAGAACTGGGCCCATGCAATTGGATGGAAAACTTTGTCTGTGTTCAGTCCAGGCTGTCAAGGAGAAAAGAATGAGACCCAAAGCCTGGCAGCCATGGCTGTTGTTCTTATTAAGCCTCTTCTACATCTGTCTGTGCTTAGATCCCATCACACATTAGAGATGGAAACAGGATCTGATTTTACATTGAGATTAGCTTCAAGGAAATGCATTTTTATCTGCTGGGAGTAGAAGGAAAGAACTCCATAATTCACAATAACCCAATAACATCCAAAGTGATCAGCCAAACAGTGTTTTCAGGTGCTTGAAAAATCTCATGCTGTCATCAGTAATAAAGTAAGAATGATAATGCTCTTCCCTGGCTCAAGTGGACCATCAGGAGCAAGGGATGGACATCTCATTAGAAACCCAAGATAATGGTGGAGGGTTGATGGGAAGCTCCTGGCTGGAGCCAGCTCAGTCTGGCAGCCCCATTTGAAGGCAGCAGATAAACAGAATAAACCCTTAATAGTTGTCAACCCTTTAACGTGCAATATGGAGCATCTTCTACATTATTTCCCTGCATTCCTCATGGGGATGAGCAGCACTGAGGCTTGGAAGAATCTGCACTTCAAGGAGGGTTTCGGAAAGACAGACAGAAGGACACAGAAGGCCTGACCCTGACATTCACTTCAATAAGTTAGACTGAAATGATTCCACCAGAAATTCAGGACTATTGGAGGAGTATAAACCATCTCTGTTGTACTAGAGGCTTTGATACACCATGAAACAAATTATTAGCTGGAGTGATGATCTTTTTTAATTACACCTGTAAATAATATCCAAAAGAGCACAGAGAACCCCAACTTATCAGCAGTGGCACTAGAATTAAATCTTTCCGACAGCACACTTAGGGTTAATCAGTCCTAGAATCCAAAATGATTTTCTGTTACACTTCTTCCAGTGCTGAGGCATTTGCACAGAATCTCGGTGGGGTAGAGAAACAAGAGGTGCTCACAGAGCTTATGAAATATCCACAAGCACCCAGGCAGGCCAAGTGTATTTTTCTGTTCTCTACTCATCTTCACCCCCAGAACCAAGCTGCCATCTTCCTTGCATCATCATTCCTCTCTGGCTGCTGGGTTGTTACTGTAGTTCAGTAGGTTAAGATCATTTTTATTATTCCCACTCTCTGTGATTTGCATGCTAATAGTATCGAGGAGTTCACACCTCAATTAGGAACCCACACAGCCAAGAGATACACAATTCACTCCAAGGTTGTAAATGTATTAATGTACTCAGCCTCACAATGAAAGGCATCTCATCACATGACAATATATTCTCTTATTATTAATTTTGTGTCATTGAAAAGCTTCAGAGCAGCTGGTTAAGTTAATGCACATTACTTGATAGGTTGGCTGCTTTTTATTGTTGTAATGGATTTGATATTTCAATCACAAAGTTGCCCAGGGCCTCGTGATAAAGCCTTTTTCTTTTATAGAAACCAAACAAAATTAAATAAGCGTTGGTCCATCAACACCTCTCCAACTGACTTTTCTTCCCCATCACTTTGGATGGGATGAGCCCTGCAAAACTGCTGGGAAAGCACTGAACTCATCAAGACAGTCCTGAGCACAAGCAGCAGTGAGCAGGGTAAAGAGGGGAATTAATTAGTGCCTGAACAAACCCACATCACTAGAAACCACATCACCACAATCTCACACTTCAAGGTTCCCAGTTCTGCTCCAACTTCTCTACAGCTTTGGAAAAACCCTGCTGTGCCTCCAGCCCTCCAGCTTCCCTTATCCCTTCTCTATTTGGAGGGGAAAGAGGAATTAACAGAGAGCATCTGCTGTAGGTCTGGTGGAGTGACCCTAAACCTCAACACTCTGCAAAGCCCCTCAGAACATCCAGCTATGTCTGTCAGGGCTCAAAGGGCTGTGGAGACAGGAGCCAAGGACAGCAACAAGCTCTTCACACCAGAAACTACCAATGCTACAAGTCAAGGGGAGCTTTGCCTGGGTAAGGACAGAGCAAACCGATCATCTCATCCTGCTTATTTATTAATGGTGTCAACAGGTTATTCTGACATGATTTCAGTGCTCGTGCTTTGTCTCCCGGAACAGTGACACCCACCCCCTAAGCAGCCTCTGACATATCAGGTTTTTCCTCCCTTACTGTGCTCGAGGTGGCTGCAGCAGCAACCTGCAGGTAATTATCCAGCAAGGTCACTGCACCGTGGAGCACAGCAGAGAAGTCATTTCTCACTCCTCTATTGCTCCAAGGCCACGGGGTTAAACAATTGATGAGAAACCTCTGGGAGCTGTTTTCCCTTGTAGACCCCCGTGCATTTGTGCTCTCTACACCCTCCACAAGCTGGGGAGCATTTGGATACCACTTATTACAGCTTGTGGAGGTAGTAAATTGGCAGCATAATACAAGATGCATCAGCATGACCACAGCTCACTGCCATATGACAGCAACAAAGGGAGAAGTGGAGTCAGAAACCTTCTGAAAATGTGTAACAGGCACTAAGCAAAGAAACCAGGCTGCAGGTGAAGTCAGATTGCAATTTATCTCTAACTAGCACTACAGCCCAAGGGGTTCCTCAACTGGAAAGCATTTAAGAGCCACCTTAACCACACACAACTACTGCCTCCAAAGGCACTGGACTGAGTCACATCCCTGGGACAAGAGGCTCCGTTTTGTTTGCAGAGGGAAGAGCTGTGACCCTTCCCACCAAGCACTTTAAAAATGTAGATAAGAAACATAGCCCAAGCTGAGTGAGCAGCAGGTATGGCTGGTCTGGAGCAGCACAGACACTGCTTAACAGCAGCCAAGGCTTCTGGTTGCATTTTGGAACCCTACATGATGTAAAGAAAACAATCCAGGCATTGGTGTGTTCACCCAGACCTTTCTGATCATTAGCTCTGCATTATTAAACAGAATTCAAAGCAGGCTTCTCAATCATTACTTATTCCTATGGTAACACCAAGCAGTCAGACAGGATCCCAGCAGGTCCTACCCATGGGTGACAGAGAAACATCTCCTGTCACTTAGTGCCTCAGAGCTGAGCAGGTAAGTCAGCAAGCCAGGGAAAGGGAACAGAGAGAAAAAAAAATCTAGCCCAGGGTTTTCCCCACTAATTAGCAGTTCAACAATTAATACTGCATAAGAACTTAGCAGCCCACATCTTTCAGTGAACCCCTGGGCTTGGTGTTGTACAAAACACAGGGGAGGAAGTAGGTTTTGATAAAGAGTTTTGATTGCAAATAAACCACGTTGCAAGAAGATGAAAGTCATCTATTTAAGGTCCAGGTGAGCAGCACAAGCCAACACAACTGAAGCAATGTGTGTGAGCATGTGGAACGTCAGTGGTCCCACAGCAACCACTCCCACTTAAGAGCTCCTCTTGCAATAAGTGGGAAGTTTCTCATTCCTGAAAGAGAAGGAAGTTGCCCCAAACCACACATCACACCCACTGACACCACTAATTCCCCACGTAGGCATTCCCTTAAAGCCTGACCTGGGGCAGCCACAGCCTCCAAGCAGCACTTCATGTATTATGGGAATAAAACTCCTCTTGTATCATTACAAGAAAAAGATTAGATAATTATTCAGCAGATAAAGCAGAACATATAGGAAAGGGCTGTTCTCATCATCACTCCTTGAAGCATCTTGTCTATATTATTAGAAAATGATACATTTGTGCCAGGCTGATTCGTATGGATTGTAATTTCAGGGCATAAATTACCCCTTATCATGTGCACTCAGTACAGAGGAACAGCAGCAGAGGTGCTAAATGTTTAAACAAATTTTGTTAACAAGCTTTCTCTCTCCAGCCTCCTGACCCCCTTTTTTCATCTGCTGGTAGCAGGGTGCGGAGAACAAGGAGCTGGCAGCAGGGGAGAGAGTGGCTTGGGAAGGGACAGCCTGGGCACAGACTTTTCCAAGTGGGAAGCTCAGGGCTTTGAGGTGAACACCCAGCTGAGAATTGCTCATTTGCCAAACACCTATAAAAATGCAAAGGCTCCAAGAGCAGAGTGAAATCTGGCCACAATCATTCCCAGGTTCCAAGCAGTTGGGAATGCAGCAGAGCTGCTCCTACAGACACTCTGCCTTTGGACAAACCTCTTCTGTTACTGCCATCATGAGCCCATCAGCCTCTAACTTCCACAATCACACTGCCCCACAAACCCCAAAGGGTTCTGAGCGAGATGTGATCCCAGCTCCATTTTTCACTGGTTTGCATACTAAGAAGTTGCCAAGTGCAGATAAACAGATAAGTTTATTACAGAAAGCTACACCCTAAAACATTCCAGGTTACCCCTTGGAACTTATTCATAGGCTCTGTCATAGGGAGACTAGTTTAATGGTGCAAGAAATATGTATGTAAAAAGCCATATACATTCTGCTTTCCTGGTGACAGAGGTATTATGGTCCATCACATAAGTAAATTAATTTAGTGTATGTGGAGGAGGACAGAAGCAAAGGAGAATTCCCCTTGTTAAACTCAGCATCCGAGCACCAGGCTCCTCTTTTCTGATCTCCTAGCCTTGGACAGCTTTCGAGAGTTTTCTGGAGTACATACTACAAAATTGTCTAGATTGGAAAAGACCTTTAAGATCACCAAATCCAAGCATTAACCCAACACTAACAAGTCCTCGACTAAACTGTATCCTTAAGCACTACATCTTCCCTGCCAGGGAAGTGGGGGCTGTGATCACCTCCAGAAAGGCAATGAGCTTAACTGAAGGATGAAAACCCAAAAGCAACACTCACATCCCAAAGGCTGGGCAAATAAACATGTTTTTCAGACTTTTAAGTAGCATTTGTCATGATAAGGAACCCAACATAGTATTTAGCAACACTTTCACAGAGGACAGCAGTCAGCATCACCCCTAAGCATCAGCATAAGGAAAAGAATCCTTTGGAACCACATGAAAAAGCCTTTTGGTATTTCTCAGCCCTCTGTTCAGACACCAGGACTGAGCAGGGAGCAGAAAAGGGGGTGACAATCTGTAGCTTGGTGTAACAAAAGCACCATTTACTCGAGCAGTGTGGGGGGAATCTCTTCAGGAAAACACATAACCCAGAAACTTGTGCTAATAAGTTATTGACTTTCCTACAGTCCTTCCAGTACCAGCTGATGGTTTCCAGTAATCACTCCTGCTTCCTTATTCACAGAGTCCAGCTCTTCAAAGAGCTCATTTATGGCAGCTCGCGATAATGGGAAATTTTAGCAATGTCAGCTTTTGTGCAAGATATAAAAATCCTCCAATTTATTGCCCCTTGCTCCAAGTGCACACAAAAAAGGGAAAGAAACCCATAAAAGCATCTCATTCACATTTAGGTGACCGTGACTCCACTTTCCTGTCCTCCCCATGGTTGTATCAAGTTCCCTGCCAAGCACAGAGGAACCTCACACCCTTTCTGCTCCGTTAGAACCACTTCTTTTGTAATGCTCTGCTAGGAAGAGCAGGTGAAGTATGGATGAAGTACAGATGTAGCCTAAGAGCTGGGAAATGTTATTTCTGCTCCTGTCTCCAACAACAGCCTGCTCCTTGTCCTTGGTCAAGTCACACAAGCCTGTTTCTGATTCTGGGCACAACTGGGCAGGTCTACATGGCACAACCTCAGCTGGAGCTGATGTGTCACAGAGGCTTTCAATTAGTGAGCTTGAGCACAGCTAGAGAATCAGTGTCTGGAAGCCTTGGTTCTAAGGTGTACCTGGGTGACACTCAGGGCAATGATCCAAGCTGCACTCCACGCCAGCAGAGCAATGTTAGCATTGAGATTCCAGCAGCAGTCACCTCCAGCAGCACTGCAAGTTTGTGGGGACCTGAAGTCTCTCTTATGCTGTGCTTCCAAAGCACCTGGCACAACAACACGTCGATCCAGGCAAGTATCTGATACTAATTAAAAAGATGAGCAAGCCAGACCTTCAGCTCTCTAAATCAACATCCCCTGCTACTACCATACAGCAAATGTACACCAGCTGAGTGTCTACTCCTTCCTACATAAGCCAGACCTGCTCACAGGTAGCCCCAAACACAAGCATTTGCTGTACCAGTTAAAAACAGTTTTGTTAGCACAGCTACTGAAGAATAGACTGAGCACTCCTCAGGCTACTGGCACTAGTGGCACTTGGAAAGCACCCACATGACTTGGGAAAGCCAGGAAAGGTTTTTAAAGCACCAAAGAGGTTCAGAGAGCATGTGTCTGAAGGACAGTGTAACTCAGTCATCATGCTGTGGAGAGCAGCTTCAGAGCAGGTAGGACTGAGCTGGGGGAGGCTTCTGCGGCGAAAAGGGCTGAAGGAAAGGTCTTTTGGGGGCTTGAAGCCGGGAAAAGCCCTTTGCCGGGGCTGTCAGGTGCTGGGCGGTCAGGTGCTGGGGCTGTCAGCTGAGCCAGCCCGGGCGGAGCCAGCACACCCGCGGCAAAGCTAAACGAGCAATTAACGTGCCGAGCGGTCATTGCCGTGGAGAGCAGCTTCAGAGCAGGTAGGACTGAGCTGGGGGAGGCTTCTGCGGCAAAACGGGCTGAAGGAAAGGTCTCCGGGGGGCTTTGGAAGCCGGGAAGAGCCCTTTGCCGGTGCCGGGGCTGTCAGGTGCTGGGCGGGGTGCTGAGAGAGCCCGGGCGGGGCCAGCTCCGCCCACCTCCATCAGTGACCCCCATGCAGCAGGTGATGTTTACTCCCGGAGGGTTCCTGCCCACAGAGCGAGCAGCCGGTGCTTGTGTGTGTGTCGGGGGATCCTGGAGTTCGTAGGACAGGGTACGGAGCCTCCACCAGTGTACAAGGTAAGTTCAGTCCCTCTAAGTGAGGGAGGTTTAACCCCTCTAAAGATTAGAACCCCTTTAACGGAGGTTTAGAAGCGGTGTAAGGAGTAAACCAGCCCCAGCCTTCCCCCTGTTACACTGTGTGGTGGGGAGAGCTCAGCACAGAGCCCCTCGGCGGAGGGCAGAGTCATGTGGGGACACTGACACAACTCCCGTGTAAACACGGCCGTTCATGGAGTCCTTCAAGGTCAGGCTTGCTGGGGCTCTGAGCAGCCTGCCCTAGGTAGAGATGTCCCTGCTCGTGTAGGGAGGTTGGACCAGATGAGCTCTAGGGGTCCCTTCCAGCCTCAAACATTCTATGATTCTATCTCCACCCAGAAGTCCAGTGTCTTTGTGCCTTTGGCACAGCCAATTTAGGAAAATAGAAAGATTTGTACATCGGTGCTTTCAATAAATCCTGCCTAAATAACCCAAACTGGGCCCTTCTGCCCTTAAAAGCCCAACATTTTCTACAGTAGTGAAGAAAGTTTCTTGCTATGATGGCAGTAGGGAAAAGGAGGGCAGGGAAGACTCTGGAGCTGTGAAGGAGAGAACATTATTATTTTTTCCCCTTAACTGAAGCAGCTTTAGTTTAAGCTAAAACATCGCAGGGACTCCAGGGGGATCAGATCCTGCCAAAGGTTCATATTTCACGGCTGATCTTTCAAAGGTTAGGGTAGCACATTTGCTGGGAGACAGAATGATAACTTTGTCCTTCAGAGTGAAACAACAGAGCCGAACATATTTTCATTCAAACAAGAGCAGAATTTCTAGGATAAAGGGTAAGCGGGTGTAGACATGTGCACTGGAGGAGAAGCAGAATCCAAAGTCCACAGAACCTCACTACAAGGATCACAGAAGATATTCTGTGCTCCAAGGAGTATGTACCCAGGGACCTCGTTTAACCTACCAAAGGGATGCAAAACACTAAGCAGGGAAAGCTGGACATGGTTGTGAGCCATGCTAACAACACTGCATGGAGGGGAAGGGGGCTCAACATACAGTGTACACAAGACAAGCTGGAGGAGGACGAGCTGATCTACCCAAGACCTCAAATCACTCCATCCCAGTGAAAACAGCGGGGGAGAAATCAATAACCCAAGCAAGAAACTGTAATAACAACTGACATTTATACAGCATCAGATACCCAGGTGTCCCCAAACACTTGACAGATATTACAAGCTGAACTGATTTACAAGCAGGGGATCTGGCTCCTCACAGAACATCAATTCCCAGACCAAAGTGAAAGAACTCCTGTGGATTTTGTGGCAACCTTCACCCATCACTCCATCTCAGGGGCAGGGGTCCGGGTGCTCTGACCTTCCACATCTCAGACAATTTAGCACAGAAATTCCCTCCACCACAGCCAAGGCATTGCACATTCAAGTGAGATAACCATTTGTTTTGTGTGGCTGAACAGAAAGCATCCAAATATTGTGAGGACAGACTCATAAGCATCTTCACATTGTTCTCATCACCTTATAGTCTCCTCAGCCCTTCACATCAGGAGTCCAAGTTAGACATAAGTGCTGATATTAGACAGAAAACTATTTCAAGCAGCCTCCAGCCATGGATTTGTCTTTGGCACAGGTGCTCAGCAGAGGCAACAATGACATTTTGAACAGGGTGTTTCCTTGTCTTGGCCTCAGCCACACATTTCTTTTACAAAGAGGAAAAATGAAAGTGGGAGAGGATCTAAGAATGAGATTCAAAGGCCCAATCTACACCAAACCCCCACTTGTCTTGTAGCTATAGCAAGGAAAGCACAGGTCCAACCGCACTACCCTCTCTAGATCTCTGGTAGGCTTGAGGCACTCTGACTTATCACAGCATCTGCAACTCCACATGACACTGCCTGCAGCAGGTGAGGACTTGTCTACACTGAAGTCCAAACAGGTCCACCAATAATGAGGACATGCCAGATACCTTTGTAATATACAAAGATCTGAAGAGCAAGACAGAAGCAGGCTCAATGTCAAGAGGAAAGGGCTGAGGGCACAGCTTGGTTTACATCTCACCTCCTCAAGGGTCAATTCATGTTTCAGAGCAGAAGGTTATTACAGGAGCTCACAGAAGGCAGAGCTGCTGTACTTTACCCATAGAAGAGATTCACACCCCAACTCTGGAGTCCCAAGCCTCTCAGACATGGCAGTACTCCCCTCCCCTTGCACCACAGGCAGTGCTTTGGAGAGGGATTTCAATTCTCTCCAACACTGCACTTCCTCACATCTCCGAGCAGATGCAACTGTTTGGCCCTAGTAACAATGTAAACATATGGGGATTTAAAAATTATTATTAATAAAAAATTCCTTGAATTTTTCATGTGCTTTTCATCTTGTGTTTTCCTCCTCAGGGCATCCTACCCATGCTGCACAAGGAGCGTAGGAGGAAGCAAATGAAGGCAGTGCAGGGAGCTGGGCTGGGAATACCAGCAGAACCACCCCCTGCACTCAGCAGCAGCACCACTGCCTCATGCAACACAGAACCCCAGGAAAACCAGGATGTCTGCAACTTCACTACTCTCCCTGAATAGGTACTCTGGTCACCCAAGTTTGTATCCCTCTCTGACCCTTAAGCCATCACACAGTTGCACTGAAGTTAGCACCACAGTGATTGCGGCTGGTGCCAAGGGTGGAATCAGCCCAACAGTCACCTGTCAACTGATTTCTGTCTGCAGAGGCAACCACCTCTTCCATAGGTGGCTGCTTTTTAAATTAAATATGCACAGAAGGTGGGAAGTTGTGTGGGGAGACTGAAAGAAAAGCAAAAGCAACAGCCATCCAAACTTTTTAAAGGGCTTCCTGAATTCCCACTTCACTTTTCTCCCTCAGAACATCACTGCTGCTGATCATTCTCTGCCGCCCTGGGATGTGTGACAATTCCTCTGCTATTTCAATAAGCCCTGGGAGGGAGCGGAGGATGGATTTGCATGTAACCACTGCAAAGTTTCTCAGCTCACTACAGCTTGGAAATCACAAAAAAAGCAGCTCAATGGGAGGTTGTTGAGACTGATGTGACAGAAAACACTCCTCCTTTCAGGCAACAGAAGTTTGCAGGCCTTGAGTAGTTTCAAAGAAAGAAAGATTGTACTAAAACCTGCAGTGATACTTTCAGAATAGTTCCAAGCCATTAAACTCACCAGTCTGGGTAACTGCAACTAGGAATTTGCAGCAATCCAAGACACTGGGAACAACCAACCCTGAGGCAATAGGAAAACTTTACTGCAAAGAATATCATCTACCAAGGGGCTTGGATCTAGCCCCTATCTGAAGGATATCAGAGTGAAATTTTCTCAGCTGCTGTTTTTCTGGTTGCTGCTAATGTTCTTGCTATACTTGAGCTCCTCGGGTATAAACAAACCTGGATTAAGTTTTCTAGTATCATAAATAATTGTGGGAGGAAATTAAAATCTCACTGGTATTTATTCGGCGTTGTAAAAGTGACTTTGTCAGGCCTAAGCAGCATAATTAGTTCCGCCGAGAAGCTTTTCAGTTCTACGTGGGCACACTGGAGGTTGGTTAAACACCTATTGGGGCAGCATGGCCCAACTCAGGTTTCAGCTGCACAGGCTGGATGACTCAAGAGGCTTTTCCCAAGTTGCCACTCACACAGTAGAGGCCCTAAACCCCAAAAAGAGCACAAAATGATTTTTGCCAGCCCCCAGTACCTAGAACAGGAACCTGATGAAGAGCTACGTAAAGGAGCTTAGATGGGAAGCATTGTGTCTTGTCCAAGTGTTAACCTGACACTGCATTAACTGCAGGAGTCAGGCCAGAGGTGGTGGCAGGGACTACAGACACTCTCCACCTGCTCCAGGCAGCCTGAAGTTTGGCTCTAAGTTTGCTCCTCAGTAATGTGGTGTCTCCAGTCACTACATGATACCAAGGGAGACCTGCTGTGACTCTCCCCAAAGCCTCAGCAGTCAACACCCACCAGTCTGGGAGGATTTACCAGCAACACACCAGTCCCCAGATCCCACTTGTTCAAGTTTCTTATGGCAAATCTCTTGCCCAAAGAAAAGCTTGACAAACTGTTGCTACAACAGCTTACAACTTAAGTTTTATCCTCTCCTACCCCTATCATCTCCCATAATGGGGAGATGTCAGAGGCAAAGAGCCTCCACCAAGGCTATCTGCAGAGCTCCAGGAATGCTCCAATCTCCCTCTCCTCTTCTCTTCCAACACCCAGCCTGCTTCCCTCCAACATTATGCGTTCATTGCAGACTGTTTTGCATCTTATTTTAAAGAGAACCGAAAACATGTTACAAACAAGCTCCCTGCCAAACAAACTCCATAGCCTGTGGCACACACTAAGTGTGGCATATCTCTCCTTGGCAGAAAGTTAGACAGTCTTCCAACAGTTTTGATCAAGCTTGCTTTTTCTTATCCATTATGGATTTGGTTTCAGAAGAAAACTACTCATGGACACCTGCCTAAATCCAGGCTTATTTTCACTGTCCCACGTGTATGATAATTATTCAGTTTCTGGCAACCCAAGACAACAGTGGTCACACACAAGCAATTGACACAAAGAAATTATGAACCAAATAACCCACACAAACATTGTAGGAACATATCCAGGTGATGGGGTTAGACATTAGAACATCTTACCTTTGGTGCACCTGCTTTGTCCCCATGCAGTGAGCTTGGAGTATTATAGAGACATTGCACCAAGCACTGATCAGTCTGATGCACTCAAATGTTTTTGAGGCTTCGATGCAGAGTTTAACAGCCCAGAGAAACACTTGAAGCCAAGGCTGCTGTATGAACTGCAGGAACCACAGCAATTCTTAAAATCCTGAAGTGCCAACACTGCTGTTCTAACAGCCCCAGTGACCTTGTCACACTGCACGCCCTCCAGCTTGTGTTGCTGGAGCCAGTAGAAGACACAGGAGATGGATCACTTGCCCAACGTGCTCCAAAAATCCTTTCTCCCAAGTTTTTCTGCTTAACATGCAGTAAGAAACCCATTCTTAGAAGCCGAGGTGCTTCTCAGGCAGTAATATTGAAATGATGACCTACTCTGAAGAGGCCCAGGCAAGATCCAAATTTAGATTCAAACTTGTGCTTCTCCAATACCTCCAGGCACTTTAGTGCCAGTTCTGTCTTGCCCTCATATTATTTTTACATCTAAGTGGTAGCTCCTCTGCAGTATTTCCTGACTTACACTCACAGAAAAGTTCAGGTTTAAGGCAATAGTTTTATTGCCTCTAGAAACACATTAGTACATTGCCGAGTTAAAACCATCCAGCATTAAACCCAAAAGCCCAGGCAAAAGTGCACATAAAAAGCACCTTGTAACCCACTGTCCTGTACCTTAAATCTCTGATTCTTTACCACGATAAAAGCCTGAACAGAAGATAGCAGAGTATCTACCAGAACTCACAATTCCAGTGTTTCAGTTCCTTTTCTCCCAGCTTTTCTTATGCTATGAATAGTTCAGCATCAATCCACAAAGGTAAAACCATTGTCTTACCTCTCAACATAACTGCTTCCTAGACCTTCAACTGTCCTCACCTAAAGAGAGCAGCAAGTTTTACAGAGCTTCACTCCATCCTCTCTGCTAGAGGAATGACTCCAGAGTTCTCAACCCCAGATAAGCTGCTTCATTACCTCCATGAGAAACAGGTGACCTTCACACTATCACCTGGTCCTAATTCTCTCATCATCCACTGAGGATCCCCACCCAAAGGGGTGAGCACCTTATCAGGTGATTCTAATGTCTGCTTGCTTCTACCACTCCTGCTGCCAAGGTCCTTCAGTAGGAAGATTCTCTTTGGTACTCCCAATCCTCAGGGGAATTTCACCAAAAGTAGCCATACAAGGACACAGGCACCTTTTGTTTCACAAGCATATTTACACCTCATCCAGTTGTAGCCTCAAACAGGCACATGAGACCAGAACTAGAATCTTAACACAGACTCTAACTTAATATCTTTCCCTCCTGCCTTTTCTTTCTCTCGGTTTTTTAATCTTTTCTAACTCCACACTAGATTTCTTTCCTGCAAACACCCAATTTATATTGCATCAGGAGGAGCTAACAAAAAGTGCTTCACTGTCTTGTCAGCAGATTACAGAAAACCTTCTCATTCGTGTTTATCCACTTGGAAACTCAAGTAATTGATGTGAACTTGAAAAATATATGATTTGGAAGAGGGAGGTGGGGGAAGCTTCTCAGGGCATTGCTGTTCACCCAGCCTGTGCCTCAGTCAATCACACAGGGCTGGTTAATCGGTAGCTCTATTATCACCTTCCTTTCCTGCATCTACTTTGGGCACAAGAGCCACCAGGAGAGAAGCTGAAATGAGAACAAAGTGTAAACATGCACATGCTGCAGCTGCTTGTCACTGGTATCTGAAAGGGAAACAGCAGTGAAAGGAAAACAAAATATTCCACCTATCCAGAGTCACTGGGATTTTTTTCCTTCAGGTTTCCCCCTCACCCTCCTTTGGTTTTGGCCTTTTTGTCTGCAGCTGACTTCTCCAGCCAAGCAAAACCAAAGCCACCCAGGACACTGGCACTGAACAGCTGTTTGCTTAGTAAAGAGCCCAAGAGCTGGTTGACACCTCTTACAAACACTGTCAAAGAGAACAATTTGTTACTTATCTGTAAGGTTCCCAGGAAAGCCTCCTTTTCCCTCTTTGCCTTCCAGAGGAAAAAAACCAACACAAGCCAACTCCTGCAGATACCTTCTCATTTATTGTCACCTCTCCTAGCAGTGTGCAGGGTGCACTGGGGACCGCTGGGAATAATTATGTGAATCTGGAACAATTTCCTACCTCTGCTACCCAAACTCAAGCACTGGCCACTGCATAAGAGACTAAATAGGAGTGTTGGTCAGTTCTGGTATTGGCATCTCCTTTGGGAAGGTTGTCAGTCCTAATAAGAATCCCTAACGAACACAGAGGTCTGAGAAGGCTTGACTAGCAATCACAGGCAATGCCAGTCATCCTGAGCCCAGGTTTAACTCCCTCCCACATGTGGCTTTTGTTAGCTGGCTGTTTATACCTTAACGTTATTGACATCATCAATGTTGAATCATGAGGCTGAAATTAAAAGAAAGGATCCCTGCTTTGCTCGTGGCTCCCTCCTTTGTCGCACACCTCTCTCTCCTCCAGCTTTGGTTGTAGTACCTCGTTCAGCTTGTGCGACACGTTGAAGTCTCAGAGGGATGAAAGCTATGGCAACAGGAGTTGTGCATCTAATCCCTGATACAGAGTGCTAAAAACACACCATGCAGCATCACATTGCCTAGTCACAAGGCTGTTCACGTTAAGCTTGGGAGAGCAGTTACAGAAATTCTGTATAAGGGGAAAAACTCAGGGCAGGAGATCCCACGTGGGGTCAGGGTACTTGGTTTTTAACACTGAAACGGAGTCACGGAGGCAGGTAGAAATGGGTTGAATGTCTGGAAACATAACAAGAAATAGCAGAGCCAGGGGAAGAGTCTGGGAATCGCAAGGGACTTGCCCATATGGCATTTTTGCAAATACACTACTTCAGCACAGGTACAGAGCTTGGTCATTCAGTATCACACACCCCGACACCACTCCCTAAGCTATGACTTGCTTCTGCTGCTCTCACGTGCCAGCCACCATCTAAACCAGCACCCTCAGGTCACGAAGCCACAGGCTTCTACAGCTGGGACCGAGACACCCTCACTCCACAGTTCAGATACAGCTTGCAAGGCACAGAGGGATGGCCACCAAGCCCCTGCACAGTGCCTCACCCCTACCACCATCAGGAACAGGGCAGATACTCCACAGAACATCCACAAGATGAGCTTCTCAGCTCTCTTTCCACTTGAAGAGAGCTGGACCTATGTGTCCTGTTTTTGCCAGCCAGGACAACTCCACCTTCCCCAGGCAAGTGCTATATGGGCAGCCTGCAGAAGGTTGCACACCCCTGCCCAGTGAAAACACAGCAAAGCAGCCAGATAGTTGTGTGAAATCAGGAACCTGCTCTTACCAGGGCCTGGACAGCAAAAAACCCACAAATTAAACAAACATTTATAAACACCTGAATGCTACATGCTTCTGGTAAAAAGGAATAAAGCAGAGAAGCAAACCCTGGTGTGCTCTCCATTCAGCTCTGCACTCAGAATTAATACATGATTCACAGTTTCCCATCCGTGGGCTGAAAAATGGCTGCTTATGAATGAATATTTTTGCAACCTAAAGGACACATAAGGCCCATTCTAGGATAGCTTTTACATATGAACTACAACTAGTATCAACAGACAATACAACCATCAACTGAACCAAAAAACAGATATATGAACTTACCCTTGCTTTCACCTGGAGGAGCTTCTTCTTGAGGGTTTAGCTGCTTGAGAAGGATCCGGCCACAGCCCTGGTGGGTCTGGCCAGGAACCTAGTACCTACAGAGTGAGAAGATGGAACCATAGCTGAACTATAAGGCTACAAGCTCTGAGAAACACCCCACCCCTTCCTTTCTGCCCTCCCTCCATCACCATAAATAAAGACTTTGGTGCAAATGAGCTAATGCCAGACTGGTGTGAGCTGGAGCAGGGTCAAAGTGCAGCCCTTTGCAATTAGGGACAGATTTGAGTACACTGCAAATAAAGAGAAAATTATCAAAGCAGAGGAGATAATAAACTGAAAAACCTTTTTTTTTAAGGAAATAGGTAAAGGCTTAAGATCCTCACAAACAGGAGGACCCTTTGGAGGGGTCCCTCCCCCCCTGCTGCCCACCATGGCTCACCTGAGACGTGGTGCTGGCTCTGGCTGCTGGGCCACGGCAGCGAGTGGCTTCAGGTGGGCCGTGGTGGCTACTGGTTTCAGGTGTGGAGCTGGAAAGGGAAACAGGAAGGGGAGAAAAGGCGGGGAAAGAAAGAGGCGGAGCCACGAGTATGGCGGGGAAAGCTGGGGAGTGTGGAGGGAGGGAGTGAGGCTGGGCTGCTTCTAGAAGTTTCTAGGTCCTATACTGGCATCAAACGACACCAGAAACTCTCCAGGAGATGTCTTGGGCAGTTCCTCTCAAGCTTAAAGGTATGTTTTGTGCTCTGTTTGAGCTTTGGGGTGATTTCTGCTCCCTCTGAGAGGGGGTGCTGGTCCCTGTGTGAGCTGCTGGCAGGAGCCATGTTTGTTAATGTCTCTCCTGGAGCAGCCGAGCTGCTTCTTTGAGGCTCCTGCACACTGAGGGTGGGGGGAGAGGGAGGTCAGCAGTAACTTATGTGTGCAGTGTGTTTCCTTTGCAAAACCAGTAATTTGATAATGAAAATTGTGTTCGAATTTCAAGCTTCATGGTAAAATCTTTAAGCCTCGATGGTGCTCCTGGTGTAGGGGTGAGCACAGAGGTGACCCCCGGGGAGCCCCGTGTGCTGCTGGCTTTGCTCAGCAAACCTCTTTACCAGCCCCATATCCCTGGTGAATCTCCTGGCCCTGCTCAGAGAGGCTTTTTTCCTCTGTAGCCCTTGAATTGTGCCCAGGGGTGCCTGGCTGGGGTAGGTTCTGGGGTTGTTGGTGTGTGTGCACCATGGCGCCCTCTCCAAATGTGCACCCCAAGTGTTAATAAAACAGCCCAAGCCTCCAGCTGACCTGCTGCAGCTCTTAATGACCAAAACTTCCAAAGTTTGTTTGCTATCAGTCTACTGAGTGTGACTCGGTTGTTTTTTCTTTTTTATCAGTCTGATGAGCCAGTGATTCTGTTATTCACTTACAGCTAATATCCCAGTGATGTTCATTCATTGTGTTTCACTTAAGGTGATAAATACTGTTTGTTTTTACTTGTAATGTGAGTCTTAGTGTGCAGGGCAAATAGCTGCCTGTTGGTGGCAAAAGTTAACAGAGTGTTAGCAAAAGAGCAGGAGACTTGTTCCAGCTCTTGAGGGGAGCACAAAGAATTAATCAAAACCACCTGGATGCCTGGGGTGGTCGTTGCAGCTTTACTGGGAACACCTGTTCTGAGTGAGCAAAACAATTAGTGACCGTTACAATTAGTGACAGGTGTGAGTGTGAGCCCTTAATTAGCACCGAGCAAAGGCAGCTCCCAGAGCAAACCCCCTCCCGGCTGTGGGCAGGGTCCCAGGCAGTGCAGGAGTTCAGGACAGCAGCAGCCAGGCAGGTACTGTTCAGAAATAACCTTTAAATGGGGGTTGGATTTGAAGCAACCACCTAATGATGAGTCTGTCTTTATAATTTTCTGTGTTAAGGTGCTGCTTGCTGGAGAACTGGAAGAGAAGGAAAGTTCTTCCACTTTATATAGGAAATAAAGTTAGCAGTGCAGTTTGTATTGCTTTGTTAGTGGAAACGTGGGGGGGAAAGTGTGAGCATCTGAAAGAATCCCTGATGAGTGTTTTCAGTTTGCAAATAAGATGTTTTTTGAAGCCGTACGGAGAATCTTATTTTGTTCCAGCTGTGGCTTAACATTTGCTGGTTACCTCTTATGGCTAAATCGTAGGTTACTCTGTTTCTTCAGTACATTTTGCAATCTTGCTGCTCTGTGTGTATAGATGGTGTGCTTTGGTTTTTATTTTAGGAATGCCTGTGATCCACTGGATGTAGATTTACAAATATATGTGGAAATTCCTAAAAGAAGTGGTGTAATGTAGAAACACGTTCTGATAAAGATCATAGTGGCATTTTCAAAGAAAGCTTGAACACTTAATTATTTGTGAACAGAAATGAGACTTGGGGAAGTGCAGGCACTAATGCACATTTCAGAGGCACTTAAAATAAGGACAGGGTGGTTGAGGTGAGCAGTGAGGGACAAGGCCCTCACCCTGAAGTGGTCTCTGTTAGAAAGCTGGCTTGGGCTGTAAGCAAAGTAAGCAATTGCTGGTGCTTGTGGAGTACTCCCTTGCAGGAGTGGCTTGTCCTTAGTCTTCAGAAAAGGAAAGCTAAATTTTACTTCTGCCACTGATAAGCTTTGTGTTATCTCTGTGCTGCTGTTTTACATGTGTTGGGATGTGTCTGGATAGGGTAACAGCTTCTTGTGGGTATTGTAAGCAGGTACTCTGGCCTGTGCATTTGAAAACAGCTTTTTTTTTTTCCCAGAGTAGCTGGTGAATGTTTGGTCACTTTATGTGTGTAGGTGAGCCCAGAAACGCACAATGCACTTCCCTCTGAAGGCAGAGAAGCTCTGTTTGTAATTCAGACTGGCATGCTCCACAGCTTGCATACCTTGGGAAGCACCTCTCCTAAATCTTCAGGTGATGAGACTGTGCTGAGCAAAATGGGCTGGCTGTTTGAACCCTTTGTTAGCTGAAACCTGCCCTTGTGGCTGAGATGTTTGTGGCTGGGCAGGCCTGGCTGTGTCTGTGTGCAGCAAAAGCACTAAATACACAAAAGCATCTTTTCCTGGTACATGGTGGTCCTGGGAGAATCCAACCCAGGAAGCCTCATTAATCAAGAGAACCCCCGAACAGTCTGAAAATTACTTTGATGGAATAGTTATAGCTAATGTAATGAGACATATTCAACTCAGAAAATTTGAACTAAATCCAGACATGGGAATTAACTGAGAGTATATGAGGTAACTGAATTATTTACCCAATTCTGTACTTTGGATGTACCTGGGGGCTCTTGCTGTTTCCCCATCAGCAAAGAGCAGCTTTGAGTCTGCATAGCATTTACTTTAGATGGAGTGAAACAAGAGTAAATATAGCAACAGAAGTAAAAGCTTTATTGGAGAGCAGGTGTGCTGATCTCCTCTTTAACATGCCACATTAATTTGGCCGGCAGCAATTGCAGCTGCCCCTGCTGGAGTGAAGGACCTTGAAAAGCTAAAGTGCAAAGAGCAAGAAGGCAAATCTCTGTGGAGCTATTTCCCAGTGGTGTTTC
Organism: Brachypteracias leptosomus; assembly: GCA_013401335.1. Taxonomy (NCBI): domain Eukaryota; kingdom Metazoa; phylum Chordata; class Aves; order Coraciiformes; family Brachypteraciidae; genus Brachypteracias; species Brachypteracias leptosomus. Next base: position 460,023 of record VYZX01022728.1, read on the forward strand.
TTAGTGTGCTTTGGTTATTTAGGTGCAGCTTTCATTTCAAAGGGGTTGCCAGATGGTTGTACTCAGGCTACCTCAGAGCAATACCCTGAAAAGAAAGCTGCTTTTTCTGTGTCCCAGAGGAGGCTGGGGAGAGGCTGCTCAGGTAGAGAACACAATTTACAGCTGGATGTCTCCTCGTGGGTCTGCTGCTGGCAGTGCTGCTGGGATACAGGGTGGGATTTATTCTGGCTTGGGAGTCTCGGAGCAAATTAAGCTCAAGAAACCTCAGTCCACCCATAACCTCTCTTGTGGGGCAGTCCTATTTACTGACACTTAGACCATTGTCCAGCACTGTACTCCCTGAGTCTGGTTTTCAGAAAGTGTAAATCAGTAGAAAATTGTATAAGTACTTCAGTGCTGCTGTTGAGGGAAACAGGGCCACTTGTGCTTGCAGGAAAAAGAGGATGGTGGAGGATAGTCTATTCTCTTCTGTAGTAACCAAAGCTACTGGCCAAATTCTTGTTGAAAAGTAACAACACAGCTCACCTGTTTTATTAACATAATTTATTAAGGTATTTTAAGAAAGCTTTTTCCTGTCCCAAGATGATTTAAGGTGAAATTTTGCACTGGGAAGAGGTGTTTGGGTTTCTTGGCTTTGCTTGTCCTGTCGTCTGACCTGGTCAGTGACAGAAGTGCCTTGATTTCCCTGCTGGGTGTTATTCCTCACACTGCAGCATTTTGGGCTGGAGTTTGTTTCCTAAAAAGCATTGTTGTGGATAAACAGGCAGAAGGGCTTTCGGATCTTCTCTTGTGATGAGTACTTAGCAGTAATGTGCCATGGGAAGGAGTCTCTTTGGAATCACAGAAGGTAGGAGAAACATTCCTACTGAAGTGGAGAAGAGGGGTATGGGAAAAGGGATGAGCTTTGTTTACAGGCTCCTGAGCAGAGGTGACCTACAGCAGAGAAAAGTTCAGCAGTGATAGACTTGTTAGAAGTTGCCCTTGACTGCTTACAGGCATAATTTTAATTTAAAAGTAATAAAAACCTAAAAGGGAAAATTAAGCTGCGGAAAGCAGTTAAAAAGCCTGTCTGAAGACATCTGCAAAATGGTTTTATTCTAGGCAAATACAAGAAAACTGTTTGGTTTTTTTATTGTCAAACAATAATAGTGCCTCCATTTATCCAATGCCTTTTACAACCAAATCTTTTTCATAGATTACTTCCAAAACAACACAAAAGTTGATTTATTTTTAAAGGCTGTCCTCGTAACCCTTTTCTTCCCAGCAGCATCACATCTCTCCATCATGGCAGTGAGCTGCTGAGAGCTGAGCTCAGGGTTATGGAGTAAGTGGGGAGCCTGTTTGGCTGGGTCAGGAGAAGGCAGGAGCTCCAGTTGTGCTCATCAACCTCCTTCCCTTTGTGCTGAGCCCAGGGGCAATGCTCTGACCTCAACCCTTTGCTCTGTGGGACCCAGTGCAGCACAAGGTGGATTGAGTGGGGGAAGCTTGTTCTGCTCAGGGTACTCTTTATCTCCGTTGCTGTGCTTTTCTTGTTTCCCAGCTGTTTGGTCTTTTTCCCAGTTCACATCATGTCTAGATGCCAGTAGATGTGCTGTCTGTGTTCACAGCTCTTCTGTTGTCATTTTAGCATAGACTGATCCCTGGGAGATCTGTGGATTCCACTTCACAGGGCTTCCCTAGGAGGCCTGGCAAGTGATCTGCTTGTTTCTCTAGCAATGGAAACACAAAAAAGGTCTGTTTCCCATAGTATACTCTCTAAAAATCCCTCTGCAGAGATGAAGAATATTTCTGCTGTGATACAGGTCACAGGCACAACCTTGTCAGATCTCAGGATCTAGTGATACCTTGAAAGCCCCAAGAATCCCAACCTGAAGCTTTGTTCTCAAGAGGAAAGAATTGAATCTTTTGCTGGGTGAGGAACTTGAAATCTACAGGTAATTAATAACTACTATAAAATAGTGCTTTAGTTGAAAAATGCTGACAGAGAATTTAATGCACTTTATGGAGGGTGGGGGGTTAGAGCTTAATTAAGTTTTAGAAAGTTTGTAATCCTTGGACAAAGGGCTCTTTATAAATGTGATATGTAACAGTTACTACTAATGGAGGCCCTTCTGGTTTGATATGGACTGGGGACAGGAGGTGCTTTTAAAAGAGAATCACTGGGGTGACACTTCTCTAGGAGAGATTGGGGACCTGGCTCATGATGTGGTCCCAGTCAAGGCAGATCTTTGCCTCCTGGTGTGTGTGTGAGACTTGAGCTTCTGAGCCACCTTCCCCGCTGCTCAGGAGTGGTCAGACCATGTCTGTATCTTCAGCAATTAGAATAAACAAAGGGACCACAGCCCTTGTTCACTGCCAGTTGGTTGATGTGCATCAGTTCCTAAAGAGCATTGTCTTAATCTGAGAGTAGCTGCACTGGTGCAGCACGGCAGCAGCATGTGCACAGTTAACGTTGAGCTGCCAAGCCATGCCTCAGCAGTGATTGTCCACACACAGCTCTGTCATCTGCTGCCCTGATGACAATGACAGGCTTGGAGCTCTAGGAGCCCTTGTGAGGCTGCGAGTGCCCTTCAGGACAGGACCTCGCAGTGCTTCAGAGCAGTGAGGATGACATGGGGAGTCAAAGCTGTGTGACCTTATGTCGAGCAAGCGTGAGGGACGGGAGCTGCTGGGGATCTGCCTTTCTCCTGGGGCACCTACCTGTGTGCACAGACAGTGACGTGGGTCACCGGGACATGTCAGTGCTGGTGTAAACACCACAGGGGCTTGGGACCTCCCTGGAGAGGAGCTCTCTTGTGGTGCTGTCAGTGTTAACATCTGTGCTGCTGCAAGGAGCTCAAGTGCTGCACGTCCTAAAGAGCTTGGGGGGGTGTTAAGTTGTGTCACTTCACCCCAGCATGGTGGCCTGTTTGTCCCAGCTGTGGCTGGCAGCCCTGCTGCCTGGCTCTGAGCTCATCCTCCCCACTGAGCTGCAGCAGAGACATCTCACAGACCTAAGGCTTTCTGTACACTTGGCAGTTGGCAGCTCCTTGGAAAGCTAGAGGGACAGAAAGATTTGGGGTGGCTGTCCTGAGATCCCCATCCTCTGAGGGGTTAGTGCTGTGAGCACAGAGTGCCTCTGGGAGCTACTTGGAGAGCAGTGGGAGGTGACAGGACTTCCCAGAGCTCCTCACTGGGGCTAGGCAGGAGCATATGGGCCTGGCATGCATGGGTTGTCTGTCTGTTGTTGGAGTAATTGCTCATCTGGCTAAGAGCCATTCCAATTCGGATGTTGAAAAGGAGCTGGTGGTGACACTCTCCAGGTTTCAATCCTCCCCCCTCCCCACCTCCTTGCTGTCCTAATTAAATTTAATATTAAAGTAAAACATTAAAGACATTATCATAGAGCTTTAATCTGACACACACAAGCCTCTTCCTAATTTGTTAGGTCATTAGCAAGGCAAAATAAATAGGAATGAGTTTGTGGAGGCCGGGAATGTTTGAGGAATCAGCATTTTGAGGCTGGGGCTGTCTTTAGGTGAGCACGTGCTCTGCTGAGTGGGTTGGCAGCAGCATGTTGTCTAAACCTGGCATTTCAGCAGCTCTGCATGGTGCCAAATGTGGCAGTTGTACTTGTTTGTGCTCTGGTGTCTGCAATGCCAATCCAAGAGCTGGGATTCCCTCTGCTCCTTCCAGCATCCTGAGACTTTCTTAGTGTATATTTGAATTTGACTTGAGGTTTTTTGAGCCCTTTAACTCTTTGCATCTCTCGCCTGCAGTTGTGAGGATTTAGTCTCTTGTTTTGCTCAGTGGTAGGAGGAATCATTTGATGGGATTGTTTAGCTTGGAGAAGAGGAGGCTGAGAGGAGACCTCTTTGCTCTCTACAGCTACCTGAAAGGAGGTTGTGGTGAGGCTGGGGTTGGGCTCTTCTCCCAAGGAACTAATGACAGGACAAGAGGTGATGGCCTCAAGTTGTGCCAGGGGAGGTTTAGACTGGACATTAGGAAGAAGTTCTTTACTGCAAGAGTGCTTGGAGACATGGTCTCTAGGGGTCAGGGAGATGTTGGATGAAGGTTGAACTTGCTGATCCTGGAGGTGTTTTCTAGCCTAAATGATTCTGTGATGCCAGGAACTGAAGCCTGCAGTAGAGCAGGAGCAGCACGGTCAGCTGGAGGGGATAGAAGGTGTCTTTCTCCTGCATCCATCTCATGTAGTCACTGTGTCAAAACTCTCCAAAAAGACCTTTCAAATGGCACTGAGGCTTATCAGAAATAAAGGATTGCTCAACCTCTGAGGTCAGAATTGCTGTGGGTTTGTCAGTGATGTAGGAGTGAGCTGCTCCCTTCCAGGCAGAGCCATGCAGCAGCCTTTGTCAGGGTATGAGGTGACTGCAGGAGAGCATTTAACTATGTGCTACCTCTGAGCCTTCCTGACAGCCAGTCTTGCAAAAAATTGTAGAGACAAGGCTCTGGTCGTGTTAATTCAAAGTGTTGCTGCCTGTGCTTCAAATGCAGGGGGGGAGCTTGGGGAAGGTGAGGAGTTGGACCCTGCTGGGGCTCCCTGAAGTCTGGAACAAATGGCAGGTTCTGTGCAGCTCAGGTGACTGGAGAGTGGTGGGATGAAGCCATTAACTGTTTGAGTACCACAATGGGATTTGTGTGAGTGAAATGATTCAGTATTTGGAAGACTCAGATAAGCATGTGGAGGTTTGTGCCTTATTTTACATGTGTAACATTTAATGCTTGGATAAAACCACTCTGGTACTGGTTGTACGGGTGCTAATGCCAGGAGAGGCTGGTACTACTAGGTTTGATTCTTGCCATTCTATTTAACTTGTATATTAGACTGAAAATAACAAAAGGGTGGAAAAATATTGCTCTATTTTAAGAGAGCATGTAGCTTTCTTGCAGTCAGAGTGGTTGCAAGGACTAAGGAGCTGCAAATGAATCACTTCGAGCTTAATTTACAAAATAATCTACAGGTTGTGCTGGCCCCAGGACTCTTTTGCCAGACTTGAAGTTTGGAGTAGAAGTTGAGTTGCAGATGTGTTCACCAGGTTCACTGGAACTTTAAACAGGCTGGGGACCAGAGGTGTGATTCTGTCTGGCTCAGGAGAGGCTAAAAAGTTTGGCTCTGAATTTTGATCGTTTGTCTTTCCATATCAGAATCCACAAGAGATGAAATGTTGAGGTTTCATATTGAATAGAGGTCATTATTTAGCCTTATTTTGCAGTGAGCATGTGGAGGAACTGAGCTACAGGGCATGGGAGGAACAGGTGTGAATCTCAATACTGTTCGGTAAAGCAAAAATGAGCTCTTCTGGAAAGTGGATTATTTTTTTAACCTTTAATAAAAATTCCTGCTGAAAATAATGGGGGGGGGGAAATTAGAACACTTTTTGGGGTGAATATTTGCTTCAGCAGCCCCACTTTGTTGTGAAGCCCTGACTGTGCAGTCCCCAGTGCCAGACTCGGGCAAGGAAAGCTGCTTTCACTAACATTTTTTTTTAGAAGGCAGAGACTTGAGCAGTAGTTGTGTTTGCTTGATGAATCTTCTTCCCAGCATATGTTCAATGCTTGGATGAATGAGTTATTTAAGTGTATTTGAAGGTTATGACAGACACCTGTAAACAGACAGATATTGATAAAAATGTCATTTGGAACCAGATATCTGCCTGCCTTGCAATCCAATTACTCCTGATGGCGACGAGCCCAGAGCCTGCAGCAAAGTGCATTAACCCCCCTGGTGATGGGCAGGCTGTCCTGGGGGGGGAGCATGGGCAGGGGGCCTTATTTACCTCCTGCTTTGATGTAACTCCAGGAGTTAATGGAGTTATTGGTTATTTATACCAGAGCAAAGCAGGGCTGACTCCAGAGGTGTATCTATGGGCTTGCTGTGCATTTCTCAGAGTGCCTCAGTTCAGTGGTGCTAGGACCAGTAGCTGAAGGCTCCAGCCTTACCTGCTCCTCAGTTGTCCTCCTGGAAGGCTTGCTCCAACCAAGCTGCTTCACCATGAAGGTTCGTTATATTTTGCTGCACTGTAAGTCATGCAAAGAGAATAAATGCCTGTAGTTGTGTTCTTCACTGGATACACCTGAAAAGAACTGTGAGACCCTGCTCTTGGTCAGGGGCTGCCTTCTTTGGGTGAAGCCAAGTATACAGAATGTGATCATTAACAGTTCACTTCTTTTCCCTACTAGCTCCCCAAGATCACCTCCAAGTTAGTAAATAAGATTATTTTCTGCTGTGATGTGAATTGCTTGTGATGGCTCCAGTGTTTGCATACACTGGAGCTACTGACAGGCTTTTGAATAGGAAATGGACACTGAAAGTTCTGTCAAATTGCTGCTCTTCTGAACCTCTTAGAATTCCAAGAGGAAGCTCTTGTTCTGGTTATCTTCCTCCAAGCTGGAGAGTAATACAATAGGAATGGAAGTGGAGCTGTTGTACAATTCCTAGTTGGGTTGAAGTCCAGAGCTGTCTAATGAAACGATTATTGAGTGGTGGTCTCAGCTTTCAGAGGAGAAGGGAAACCAAAAAGACAGGGCTAATGGAAGTTGCATTTCATCTGGATTGCACTTATTTCCTATTTTATAAGCCTGTGTTCCATGCAGGTGCTTGGCTTATATCTTCATGCTGTCAATAAACCCAATGCGTTTGAGCAGACAGGATTAATGCAGATTTAAAGGGCTATATTTAGAAGTAATTTAGCTATCATCAGTCAGAAGGGTGGGGAGAGATGTGATGGTTATTCATACTGATTGAATATTCTATTGATAGAGATACTTATTAACCCTAAACATGTCTTCCCATCATGCTTTCAGGTCTCCAACAAGAAAATCAAGGCTTGATCAAATAGAGGGAGGCAGAATTGAAGTGGAGGAATGAGCTGGGAGGGAAGTAGGCTGGCTAACAAGACAGGCCACTCAGGTTGGCTGGATGGCACTGGAACAAGTGCTGGGTGCCAGGAGAAGCAGCAGTACTGGAGGAGGGAGGTAGACAGCAGGGTCTGTGTTCTTCTGTTGGTGCAGGTGCTGTGTCCCTCCTGAGCAAGCAATGAGTGTACTTGCTCAGAACTAACTTTCTCCTGTTGTTATTTTGGTTTTTGTCAGAGAAATGAGCAGGAGGGAACAGTCTTAGTGAGTGATTTCTGCCTTGTGAGAAAGCAAGATGAAAATGCTCCTGCTCTGACTGATGGGAATTAGACTGAGGAGCCAGGAGGAGTCCAGTGAAGAACCAAGGGCTGGGCACTCAATACAATTTCATCTCAGGTTTCTCCAGCCCCTGCCCTGCACTCTCTGCTCCCTCACTGCATTTCCTGAGCAGAGATTTCATTACAGATAGTGCAGTCAGCACTTCACACTTTTAGGAGCATTTATAAAATGGAATTACCAGAAATAATCATGGTAATTAACATACAGAGTTATAAGGAGGAAGATTAATTACAAAGCTGTAATTCATCTGCAAAATACAAACCAGGAAAGAGCCTGGATAGGTTAGCAGCAGTGAGGTGCATCCAAGGAATTCAGCCCGGGCTGCTGCAGGGGCTGAGCTGCCTGGGGAGCAGAAGGGAAACTGAGGCACAGGGAAAGGGGCTGGTCCAGAAAACCAGACAAATGGGAGTGGGATATGAAAGACCTGACTCTGCTCCTTGCTGTGAACAGGGACAGAAATACATTTCATTATACTGAGTGTTTTCTGCATGAGGGTTTTTCCAAGTTGCAGAGGAGATCAGTGGCGTTGCTGAGAAATGAATGTGTCTCCTGGGCTCCTGTCGGGCGCCTGGTCAGCAGTGTCCTCCAGCAGGGCTCTCACCAGCACACACTGGCCAGTTTGGAGCACTATTGAATAGTGCAGGGGTGTTTTAGGGAGGGAGGAGGGTCTGGGAGGTGATGCCGGACAACAAAACTGCTCATTCCAGGGCAGGGGTTTCTGCTTTATTACAATGATGGTAGGGGAGGGCTGGTTCCTACAACTAATTGCCTTTTTTTCCTGAAGATGCAAGCAGTTGATAATGACAGTAATTAACAGTGCAGAAACAAGGTCAGCCCCAAGAACATTACCCACTAAAAGTCACTTTCCCCAAAGTCAGGGCAAAATCCTTGCCTTGGAGTAGCTTTAAAAAAAAAAAGGCAACTGATGATGAGCTGTTTGAATTATGTAAATGCTCAGGTATCCGTGGGGTTTGACCTTTTTGCAGATGTAATTTAGCATTCAAGACACTGTCATCTTGCTGCCAAAGTCAAATTAGATGCTTGCTACTGCAATTGATAGCTGATATCCGATCTCCTTCAAGCACAGCAGTGCAGAAAGCAGGAGATGCCGTTTGCTGCAGGGATGAGGAGCTGCATTCTTTTAAATATAAAGTGGTTGAAGAGTTTTTGGATCCAATTCAGATGAGCAATATCCTTTTCTAAAAACATGCACCTGGTTCTTCGGGTCATTCTACTCCATTTTATGCATCTGCAGTCCTGCAGGATGGCTCTGGGCTCGGGAGCTTTCCAGGATTGTCTCACCTTGGGCTTGTTTTGTACCAGCAGAGTGGCTCTGGGCCAAGCCTGCCCCTAGCCATGGGGACAGTGATATTGTAGTGTTGCCCAGAACTGTTCCCAGTGAGCAGTCAGATAGAAGGAGTCTGAGCCCAAGTGAGAGCTTTTTCTGAGTGATGATGGTGCAGCTCCTGACACAGGTGCACGAATGGCTTCTGTGCCTGAAGAGCAGGGGGGTGATGCAGATGAAGTGCTGAGCTCTGTGTCATCCAAAAATCTGTGGGAGCTACTGATGTCTGTAGCATGTGGGTTATGTACCTGTGTAAACCTCCCTGTCTCCATTTCTCAACCTGGTCTGGGCCATGCTAGCAATAAAAAAAGCAAAAAAAAAACCCCTTCTGTTGTGCTGAGGGCTTGGCTGCTTGCCGGAGGTTGCTCCTGTTCCCAGTGTGCCAGGTGGCTGAGCCAATTGCCTTCCCACCAGGGCTGAGCCAAATGGCCTCCTCGGCCTCCCTTCATCCCAAATCAGTGTCTGCTGCAGGAAATAGAAACACCTGCTCTTCCTGGCCTTTATTTGACCACAGCATTTGAACAAAAGCTCTGCTCTGGAGCTGGGGGCAGGTAACTCACTTTAACCCTTGTGAATAAGCCTGGTCTGCAGCTCTGCTGAGGCATTCCTCTTTTTGCTGGTATCAGAAAGGCTTCCTTAAAGTTGTGGTTGCACAATAACTCTGCCTGGTTAGAACAAAGCTGGCCCAAGGCTTCTGATCCCTTCCTAGCTCCCGTGCAGCAGCCTGGAGTAGTTCAGGTCCAGCTGTCTGTCCCTCACACCAGTAGCGCTGCTGCTTGCTCAGGAGATGCAGACAGGAGAAGCTGTCGACTCGCTGCCTGGCTGTGTGATTGGGAATGAACTTGCTGCTGTTTGTCAGGGGGGTACAGAGGCTAACCAAAATGCAGAGCTTCCATTTGAGCGGTTTCCTGTGAGCCTCTGCAAATTAGCAAATGACTCTAAAAGAGCAGCAGTGAAAAATGAGGCTGGCTGTGGCTCTGTGAGTAGGCTCAGAAGAACACCGCAGGCTGCTGTTAGCATTTTTCCTCAGCATTAGCCCAGTAATTTCCCTGAAGTCGCTCTGTATTTCCACAGGAACAAATGAGAGCTAAAGCTGGCTCCAGATTCCTGCCTGTAATTGCTCCTTGATTGTTGCCAAGAGTTAACTTCTAATCTGGTGCAAACTGTTCCTGTTCAAGTGCTTTCCACCTTGTGCTTGCAGTGCAGCTCACTCGACCCAAAACCGGTGGAGAATTTGGCCCGTGTGTTTTATTACACTAAATCCTTTTTCTGAAGGGTTGTTTTTTAGGGATGCTTTGGCTCTAGCTTCTAAACTGGGCTCCTGTCCTCTGGATGTGGCTGAGAGCACTCACCCGGGTCCAGCTGTGCTGCCTTTCCCCTTTAATGGTTCAGTTCAGATGCAGGTTTTGCATTTCATGCTTCATTATTTCTTCTTCCTCATTGTGTGGCCATTTGTGAACTGAAGGTGAATAGCACGATGTGCTCCTCCCAGGCACGCAAAGAGGACAAACACTGAGGATGATCTGAAAACTTCTTTCCCCTCTTTGATACAGTTGTGATCTTGGAGTGGTTTTTACAAATCAAGTTCTGACACTTGTTATGGTTGAGGCACCACAGACACCTCTGGCTGACTTAGTGCAGGAAAGTATAATCATCAATATTTAACTATTAAAACAAGGGACTTCCATGTTAGGGAAGTGTTTCAAATCAGCCAGGTTCTGAGTGTTTTCCATTTATGATGGGTTTGAAGAGACTCATGTTCAAGCCTCTATTCCCAGCTCTGCCTCAGATCTGTTTGAAAGAAAGTTGAAAGCAAACAGTGAGCTGGATTTCAATAAATAACTTTGTGAAAAGTCGAGCTGAAACAGTGCCTCTGCCTCTCAAAGCAGAGAGTCTGTCTGTGTAGAGGGAGGGAAAAAGTTATTTCTGTGTCTGCAAGTTGTTAATATCAATGATGTGCTCAGAATAGATGGTCCTTGTGTGCATACAATCAAGGATAGAAATGGGCTTTAAAAGAGAGATGATTGCATCCGTAACTCCATGTGCGAATTAGTTTGTCCCTTGGCAAGGAAGAGGCTGCCCGGAGTTGGGCAGTGCTGCCAAGTTCCAGCCTGGATGATGAGCATAATGACAGCCAGAGCTGTCTGAGGGATCCCAGCTCCTGGGCAGCCTTTCCAGAAAGTCCACTAAGTCTTGGAGCTGGCAGGAAGGTTCTGGCAGAGCCTAACTCTGCTTTACCCACCAGCCACCATCCTTCAGTGGAGCAAGGAGGAGCCCAGGGCCCCTCCCTTGGTGGTGAATCCAGAAGTCTCCAGCCATGTGCTCCTCAGAGAGGCTGTGATAACAGAGTGTTCTTGGAATGCATTAACTTGTTCTGACAAAAAAGCCATTAACCAGACAGGCAAGACTGTGTCTTGGGCTGTAGCTCTGCCTGCAAAGCAGAGGCAGAATAATTTTTGCTCATTAAAAACAAACATTTGAAGGCAGCGCTGCCTCCCCTCTGCTCAGATGGTCTGTCCAGCACAGAGACAGAAGATGCTCAGCCACTGGAAAAAACAAATGTGCAGTGGGTTTTTTCTCTCCCTGCCACTACCACTTTTTTCCTGTTACTCTCCTCACTTTGTCTGGGAGTTTCAGGCTCCATGCGTAGTACTTGGAAAGAAATCTCTTTTGAAAGTGATGTGGTTTTTTCCCCCCTTTTTACAAGTTGTTTCTGTCTCAGTGAATGGTTTGACCTCAGCTTACAAAATATGAAGGGGAAAATACTCAAGTCAATAAACACTTCATTTGCACACAATTTAGTCCCCAGTTGATAACTGGCATGTTGCTGAGCGTGAGGTGAAGAACAGCAGTAGAAAAGGAGTCATTTAAAGGAAAGCTCACAAAAATGAAATCCTATTTACAGGACTCTGTGCCTGTGGTTAATAGTCATTCATGAAATGACACAATAAAACCTAACTGCATTGTCAGCTCCCAGGATGACATTGGAATGTACAGGTAATGTACAGCGGGTTCAGATCACACCTTGGGACTTAACAGTGGAGATAAAATGAGGGTTGGTTTTCCTCTCTTAAACAGGAGGTGAAATATAGGCTGAAGGGAAGATTGCAGCAGTGTTTCTTGAGCAGGCAAAATGAAATGAGTTAAGACTCTTTCTAGCTATTTTGTTCCTTTTAGCAGGAGGATCTAAATGATAATGATTTTTTTACTAGCATAAGCTGCATCTGTATTAGGTGAGTTCACTAAGAAGTGTTTCAGCAAGCCTGTAAACTGGAGACCAAATCTAGTTCAAATCTGAAATTCAGGTGTCCTGACACATGGGTTTGTAGCTCCTGCTTGTCCCTGGTGTTTGTGGTGTGGTGTAAAGTCACCAGGAGTTGCAGGGGGCTCTAGTGGCTCTACATGAAGCCAAGGTCAGCAATTGATCCTAAAGTGGCTGCAAAATGTTCAATTTAACTGGGTCCAGGCTCAGGGACCTTGGGAGGTCCTGCATGTAGGAAGCTGGTGAGTGCTCAGGATGCTGCTGGCAGGGGCTGAGTAGGAAATAATTCTTTCAGATTTCCCTGTGTTCACATCTATTAGGTTTTGGCCAAACACTACTTGTAGTAAATTAACGCTTCAATCAAAAGCTAAAATTGAACTGAGTGAACTTCATTGTTGTAGCACAGGGATCTTGCTCACCAAACCTGCTCCTCCCTCCATGGGCTGGGTGAGTTTTTACTTTTTTTGGCTCTGGTATTCCTGGTTTTCTCAGCCCTCTCTAAGATGCTTCTGCCTTTGCACTTTTTAAAAGGGTATTACAGTTTGTTCTTGCCATAATGTGTTTATTTTCTCTTCCTTCTAACAGATGTTAAGCAATTAGAGAACATGGCAGAGCAACATATTTATACAAATGAAAGGAAGTAAGGAATAAATGCTCTGAATATTATACTTCCTAATAAGATTAATTCAGTAGCATACAAATGGTGAAGCAGAACCACAGCAGCAAGTGGGCATTGATCAGTGGCTTGTTTAATATGCAAGATACATTATTAAAGGAACTGTCCCCACCCACCCCACAGATCCCAGTTTTGGGTGCATACAGATGAATGGCAGAATGAGCCCATCAGGAAAGAAATGGAGAACAAATGGTACAAAATATTGAGGAAGAAAAAATTCAGAGCTGAAGTGGTAGGACCCGTTGATATTTCCTGAGCTCACCATTCCCTCCAGTGATGTCCCTCTGGCTTGTGAGGCTTTTTTTTTTACTCCTTGAGGCTTGTGCCTATCCACATGTGTTTTGCTGGAAAATAATATTTACTGTTGCTTGTGTACATTCAGAATTATTATGAGTCTGAGCCAGTCTTTTTTTTAAAGGCTTTATAGCTACATTTTTCGATTGAAGCCTAGGGAAGGTTGGGAAGCCTTGGAGCAGGCGTGGATCCTGTCCTGAGCTGGGGATGAGCAGGGGGAGAGAGGCTGAGACACTGAACCCTTGAGCCTCCTGCTGCTGCAGAAGGTGTGATGCCGTCTGTTGCAATCTGTTTAGGATGTGTGAGCACCAACGGGTGTCAGAGTTAAACCTGTGTAGGAGCAATTTCAGCAAGGAGAGAGGCTGTTCAGTTCCAGAGCTCTGGAGAGAGACCTGGAGAGCAGAGCAGGGTCAGAGTGTCTGTGCAGCCTGTGGAGGTTTGTGTCTCTTCACAGGGTTGTGTGTTTGGGTTGTGCCAGCTGAGATCTGGGGAGAGACTTTGTGACAAAGGCACTTTCCCGGCTTGAGAAGACTAATGGAGCAGCTCCTGCCAGAACAAATTGAGGAAAATCAGTGTATCTCCCCATCGCTGAGCTCCGCCAACGTCTGGGAAGATGTGCAGAGAACTGGAACACTTCAGTGGCCAGGATTAAAAATACTCCTTCCCCTCTTTGCTTTTTGGAATCCATGTCAGATTCTTCATAACCAGTAGCAACAAACTTCTAATAGTTTCTCATTAATGTAAGAAGCTGGCATCAAAGTCTGTCTTTATGGGCCAGGAGTTTGGAAGTGAAGCTGGTAATAAATTTGCAACTGAAATTTATCTGCTTTGAACAAATGAAGTAGAGAAAATAAGAATGTTAGAGCTGCATTGATGGCACCAAATTCTGCGTGAAAAGTAGGGCTTGAATTGAAAACCTCCTGTTGCTGCTGGAGAAGATGGAGGAAGTAGGTGGACAAACCACTGAACTGTTAATTCTGAACTGATTTAAGAAAATTATACAGTCTTGTTTTAATTGAAAATCCAAACAAGCCAGGGATCCCCAATTAATTGTGACCTTTAAAGTGCTTGTGGGGGAACATGTACTTTTTTTTAGTGAACTGTTCTACACAAGGGCAGATTCTAGGAGCTCTGGGGGAAATTGCACAGATAAGGTAGAAGTTGGTCTTTAAGAGTCACTGTATAGGGACAAGATGTGTTGGCAGCAAATGTTTGGAGAGGGAGGCTTTGAACAGTTGGTCTCCTTCTTAAAAGGACATGCCATGTAAACATGAATAACTTATATGTGCAATAAACCATCTAGGCAATCTCTTTGCCCAAGGCAGGATCAGCTCTACCTATGTCAACCATATATACATCATGCAGGCAGATGTTTCATGTGATCTTGATCCTGCCTTAGGGTAGGAGATGGCCTAGGTGACCTTTGTAGTTTCCTTCTAGCCTTGTGTTGTGTGTGTACATGTGAATGCTGAAGCAGAGTGCTCCGTAAGGAAGAGGAAAGCAGAGTGTGAAACATTAAAATGTCTATAGACTGCTTCCTGCTGTTCCCTTCCTCAGCTGGAGACTTCCCTCATCCCAGGAGACACAATCTCTCGGAGGTGAGAGGAGTGCATGCTCAATAAGACACTTCACTTCTGATGAGCCCTGCTCTTGCAGAAGCATCTGTGAAAGATTAACAGGGGCATGTTTCTGAGAGGTGAATCTGAAAAGGAGATTAAATTTGCATACCAGCATGTTGGATGCGTTCCTAAGCAAGTTTCTCCTCACCTTGGGCTATCCCTAACTGTTCTGTCAGATGGATTTACCTCTTCAATAGCACAGACACACCCCCTCCCATGCCACTGGGGTTAGGTTGATAAATACACATTCACGTGGGCTGCTCCCCACTAAGAGATCCTGGTAGTACAATGTGCTTTGCAATGTCTGTCTCTGCAAGACAGTGTTTGGAGGGCGATATGTAAAGCACAGCTGAGAGGCTGGAGTGGAAAGTGGCTTCTGGTTGATGAACACAAATGAGCCATCTCAGACACGTAGGACTGACTGCTTGGAGTGTTCTCGTGTCGGTTCTTAAGGGTACGGGTTCAGAATTTCATGCTTACTTGTTGTGCTAGACGTGGCACATCTTGAATCACAGCACAGTGTCCCTGTACATGATGAGTCCTGTTCCCAGAGGAAGGGATTCAGTTCATCAAGACTGTTTGGGTGTTTTTGGAAGCTTTCCATCCAGATGATGTGACTCAGTTTGCAGCTGCTGGGGTGGGTCTGCTCCTGCTGAATCATAGAGGAGTCTTGGAGATGGAGAGGAAGCAGGATGGTGGGAGAGTAATAAAAAATGAGGTAGTGTGGGATTTGGGGTTACAGAGGGATGCTTTGAGCTGTTAAGAGGTAGAAATAGTTGGAGTGGCTGTGAATAGTGTGAAGTGATGTTCTTCAGGCAGTTCTACAAAGCTGTCTGGCCTTGGAGATGCTAATAACACATCTTCTGGTTCTTGGAATGGGCTGGATCTTGAAAAGCAGAGTTTCTGGCCAAGTCCTCTCCTCTTTTAGATCTCTCTGCTAACCTGGGACTCGCTGCTGCAATCCAGTGGCTTGGCTGCTCTAGCAGCATCTGCTGGACTTGGGTAGGGTGATGGGAGAGCTCTGAGGTGTGCCAGCCACAGAGGGTTTTCCCTCAGAGGTGGGGCTGAGACACCTGCATGTCTGCTGTTCTCTCCTAGTTAATGCACTTGTTTTAAGCTCAGGGCCCTTGGAAGGATCCCCCCTCCTCTCCTGTAGGCTCTCAACTGCAGTGATCTCACACGTTAGCAAAAGAATAAACTTTTTAGCCTAGAATAATTGTATTTTGTATCAGTGACAGAATCTATTTTGGTTTTTTTTCCTCCTTTTAAATGGCAATTTTATATGGTAGAAAACTTTTTAATTCTCTCCTGCAAGCTACATATAAAATATAACAGATAGGCAAAAAAGTGTTATTAAAGCTATCTATTCTTCTTGGCATTCCTGTAATTTAATAAACTGCTTGAGCTCTATTTCTGCAGCTCATGACATCACAAGAATAAACCCCATCCTTTGATTAATAGCTGTTCAATCAGGCCCCCCTCCCCGCATTATCTCAGGTTTAATGGACTTGGGAACCATGGAAGCTAATTCTGTAAGAGTTTGGTTTTGGGTAGCTGGACTAAATGACTCTGGAAAACCTGCAGTGGTAGCAACAGAAGATGTGAGACTTCTAGAGGGAAGGAGAGAAACTCTTCCCTGCAGGGAAAGGTGGTTCTGCCTCCAAAATAATATTGCAACTCTGGGTGTCTGCACCTCCTACAAATGTCTTGTTCCATCCTTTTTTTTCTGTCTTCACTAGAGCACAAAGGTAGAATTTTTACCCCAGGGAGGGAAGGTCTTCAGTGAGACGTATCATTACTCAGTGATGAGTTCTGTGAATCTCAGCAGGGCAATAAAAGGGCACGTTTGAAATGGGAAGAAACTCTAACTGCAGTGGCTTCTGGCCTGTCCTGGCACTTGTAGAGAATTTGATAGTGCTGCTGTGGTTTTGCGTCCTAAAAATGCCAGTTATTGTATGTGTAAACAGATATTTTCATGATACAGAGGTTTTTTTGAAGTAATACAAATGACAAAACCAGATTACTTTCTCCTTTACAGTAAAGGAAGGTGACAGAGGGCACAAGAGGACAATTGTGCTTTGATGTGATGATGTATAATATAGTAGGAGATAGATAAGTTTTTACAACCCCTGATAGGTCTCCATTTTCACCGTCATCTCATCTGTGAGTCATTTGGATCAACAGAACCTGAAACATGAATTTTCAGTTTTTTGAAGGAAGTGGCATAAGCTTAGACTGTTTGAAAAGACTTTGGAGGAGCCAGAAGCTAAAGAAAGGGAAGGAGGGACAACTGTTAACATGCTCAGCTACCAGGTAGGGCTTCAGCATCCTTGGTGGCATTTCCATGCTCATGGTACTTTCAGGTTTTGTACAGCTCTGAGGCTCTGCCTGGATCAGCAGTTCAGCTGGGCTGACTCCCCTGCCTGTGTTAGTGTGATTCTCAATAGCATAATGGATTATCGCTAATATTAATGACTGGGTTTGATTTCAGTTTGGGTTGGTTGATTGCCCGAGAAGGATCCACCGTGCAGCTGAGTACAGGTCACAACAGGGCTTCTCCATCCATTCTCCTCTGAGACTTTAATAAAGCACCTTATCTGCTGTCTAAAACTTCAGCAGATATGTGGAAGAATAGGACCACTAAAGGGCTTGTAATAAATCCATAAATGGTGAGGAGTCAACAAGATGCTAATGCAGCTGACCCTTTTTGAGAAGGGCTGCTCCTCTGAGACTGGTGTGTTAAATCCATGCGAGGAGGGCACTGTAGGTTCAGAGCAGTGCCCTGGCACGGGTGACCTTTGTTCCCAACAAGCTGTCTCTGTGCCACTGGATGTCACTGTCAGTGCTCTCACTGTAAGTGGCATGTTATGGGACTTCAAGGATCTCGGAACAAATCCCTGGAGCCAAAGCAGTGCAGATGGTGTGCGTGGATTTGGATTATTCAGTGAGTGAGCTGAATGTGGAAAAAAGGCAGATTTTCTGTCAGGAGCCAATATGGTTGTCAGGGCAAAGGACTAGCACTGATCCTTCTGCTTCCCCTTCCCACACTCGCTGCTGAGAGCACAGACTTGGCTTTCAGAAGCTCCTTTACGTTGTGATTCCTGGTTTGGGAAGCTGGGAGCAGTGATGCTTCTCCAGTAGGATGTGGTTGTGCAGCCTCAGCCTTGTCTGTGGGAGCTGGGGGCTGGGAATGTGACCCTGCTCCCATCATCACCACGGACCATTTGATATGTTAGAGTGAGATAAATTCAGGTGCCCTGATGATACTCCAGCTGTTGAAGCATCTCATGGTCTGATATGTCCCCTCAACATCACAATCCTGGTTAAAAGAGCTATTGCCACCACTGAGGGAGAAATCAGGGTACCATGGGCAAAGTCTTAGCTACAGGAAGCCTTGGAACTGGCTTAACATGTAATATCTGAACTGTTCCTTGGTTCCTTTAGTCTCAGTCCCTCTCCTTGCTTGTATCGACTGCTCCTGAGCCATAGAGTGCTCTAGAAAATAACCAGCTGCTTCGTTAAGTGCATTTGGTCTATCCTTCAAGTTGACAGACGATTTTTATTATGTACTATTACTTAATGAACTCTTTTGTGGCAAATGTAATTCAATACAGATTCTGATTCCCAGTTTGTCATCAGTCCTTTTATAAAGGAAGAAAAATGGAAAAGGACTTGATGATTCCTTTATCTTGTTAGGCTAATTGCATTAGGAATACTGGAGGAAAAACAGCCAGTGGATTTAACAGGAAAAAAAATAAAATCCAAGCTTCTCTTCTGCTTAAAATGGGATTTCACTGGGGCAGAATATGTCTGACTTTAGCCAAAGCAAATTCTGATCCAAGTTTTGGTTTTGAAAAGCATAAGTAAATTACTTTGTTCTGTAAAATTTTTGGAAGCCTGTAACAGACATAATGGGGGATATGGAGAGTGTGTTGCAAGAGGAACTTGGGAAAATTCAGGACTGAGTTGCAAAAGAAATAAAATTTGGCTGGGGAGTACCAGTGTGCCCTCTTCTAGGCTTTTTGGATATGAGGTGCCTTGGAAATAGGATCGTTGCTGTTTGTGGGAGTTTGTAAGCAGTAGATGGGCTTGGGTTTGATTTCTCCTGGCTGCCTTGGTGTTACTTTAACAGTCTTTCAGATTGTGTTATGTTCTCAACCTGTCACCTTCCCCACAAGGCAGGGAGAGTGAAGAATGTTGATGCTTTGTGGGAACACTGGAGGTTCCTAATTGCTTGTCTAATTTATCTTAGTTGAAATTTTGGCCTACAGTGGTACGTGGAGAGAAAAAAGGGCTAGTGGGCACGTCTTGCCAAAGCATGAATTTATTATAAATTGTCCTAGATCACCTCAGCCATCTGGGTAACTCAAAATAGATGTTGATGCAGTGTGGAGAGGGGAACGGTGAGGAGTAAACTAGTTATAGTGTGCAAAATGTCACCTGAAGGATCACTGCAAAATTGTTTATCAGCTTTACAAGCATAAACATACTGGATATGAATTCTTTATACTAGTGTCAGCTAAGTCCACACAGCTTAGTTGCACTACTTGCATTAAACAGAATTAAAGGGAAGAAAAAGCTAAATTATTTTTGTTATGAGATTAGTTCTGTTTATTGGGAGGAGAGAAAAGAAATCTGATGTTTGTGTGTCTGGGGTCAAGTCTGAAGCTGAGTAAATGGAAGGATTCTTCATCTTTTGTTTTATGATGAGCTACTGTTGAAGTCTGTGCTTTTAAAGTGCTTTGCCCAGAGAATTTGAGGTGTTCGGTCCCATTGGCTCCTCCAGGAATGCATGTTGTAGGATCTGTAGGTAGTTGTGAAATACCCAGGCTTTTGTTAAGCAGTGTAAAGAGTTAATTCCACATCTTGTCCAGGTGCAATCTCTTCTCCAGCACAGTATAAATAACCTCCCTGAGTGGAGAGCAGGCTGCCCTGGGTGCTGCTGGCTGGAGGGCTGGGGGATTGCAGAGTGTCACATCGTGGTGACTGGAACCTTATTCATGACTTTTAATGCTGGGAGAGACTTTAGTGGTAATTTGTTCTGACGCGTATCATGCTGGCTGTAAAATCCCATCTAATCACTCCTCTGCTTCTGACCCAGCAAAGCGTGGCTGGAATCTAGCAGAGATGGCCCAAGTATTCCCTGGCTGGGGGAGCTTTGCTGCTCAGGCTTGGCAGAAATGGGGCTGGCTCTGCAGCAAGCAGAAGCTGTTTTGCAAGGGCATCGTTGAAAGTTAGAGCCTTGAAACTCCTGAGTTAAATAACCGAGGGAATGGAGTTAAACAGGATTCTCCAGACAAGCTTTACGGCTTGGTCTGTAGTGGTAAAAGTCAGATGACCATCTGGGTTAGCATTAGTTTGAGGTATCAGGACAGGAATGTGTTGTTTGTTGAGCTGCACCATCCAGCTAGTTCTGTTTAATCTCAATTTTGAATAAACAACTGACATTAATCTCTGAAATTTGTGGCCAAGACTCTTTTCTATCAACCATCTTTATTGCACCAACACTCGACTGGAAGCAGCTCAGGCACTTGTCATAAATAAAACATCTTTATTATTTGTCTCCATTTTACAAAACAAAAAAATGCCCATTCATATTCTGTCATCTCCAAAATTTCAATGAATTGTCATCCAGCTGTTCCTTAACGTATATATAAATCACAGGGGATTATTCTAGATGAAAATGTGCACTTTGGGGAAAATAGGAAATCTTTCTAGGACTTATAATAGATAACAGGTTTTTCTCTGAATACTAGGGTAGGAAAACTGGATTCACTTAAAATTTTACATAGCTGTCACTGGACAAGTAGTTGAGGTTTGTTACCACAGCTCCAGGTGTAGAACTAAACCTAAAACAAAAAAATTCAGTTAAGCATCAGGGGACTGCATCTAACTTTCAGATTACTGATTTTTCTTTGTAAGAATGGAGCTCTTAGAAGTTTTTTGGGTTTTTTTTGTAATATGGTTTCTGGGAAGGTGATCTAGGGGGGAAGAACGTGCTATTCCTGTCTACCCTATATAAGCTTTTAACAGAAGATATCTAGAACTTGAATCTCTGGAGATTATTTTACCAGACCCTTGGAATATGTTAATTTTAACTATAGTTTTTACAGTCCTTTAACTTCATTCTGTCAGTATCAAAATATTTGGATTTCTATCATGTTAAAGCACTTTTTTTGTTGAGCTAAAGAGTTTATACTTTTCATCCATAATATTGACTGGAAGTTGTAGGTGGTACCACCTCTAGCACAGGGTTTCAGCTTCATCCACCCCAAATTAGTTACTCGGGGTTTGTATCAAAATTATTTTAGAATTTAGGCCTTACAGTAAACCTTTTGTTCAGATTTGGAGTTTGAGAATGTAACTGGGAAACCCAATTGCCAATTAAATCTTTGGCTCTGTGCAGATTTACAGCAACTAATGAACTCCCCCTAAAGTACTGGAAAAATAAAGTAAATCTACATGGCCTTACCCATAGGAAGGAGAAAACAGATGGTGGATCCCATCTCCTGCCCTTGGGGAGAGATCCTGGACGTTCCTGGGCAGCGTGGGTGGGGGCAGCTGCTGGGGTGGGTAACCAGGCTGCAGCAGAGGGATGTAGCTCAACATTGGAGTGTAAGGTGGCTGGAAAAATGGCTGTGGAGCCACCTGGGGAGGGAAAAAGAAATAGCATACATAAAAATAGAGAGGGACAGAAATGTTGACATATATTGACCCCATATGTGGAAACTGGAGATGCTGAAAATATTATTTTCAGGCACACAGAGGGGTGTCTCCCATAAGCAATCACTGCTGTCTGCTGGGGGCTCAAGGCCACCTCTCGAGCTCTTCGGAGCATCTTGTCCCCAAATCTGTTTTTGTGATGGCACCAATGTCAGTCTGAGCAGATGACAAACTGCTCTGACTAATCTGTTGTGCTTGGGATGTGTTCTGCAAATTAAAGCCTATCCAGAGCCCCTGAAACACACCTGCCTGGAGCTGCACCCGAAGGAAGGGGGCAGAACCTGCTGGTACAGGAGCCTTGGTCTCAGGTGGTAGGGACCCTGGGGAGCAAACAAAGCATCACTTTTAAACACAGCCTGAGTTGGTCCATTCGTTACTTTGGTGTAAGCTTTCTAGGGAATGTGATGCTCAAAGAAACCAGATTGAGGTAAATGTTTCTAGCTTTGGGCAGAAGTCTTCTATGGACTGTGCTCACCTAGGAACTTCTGTTTCCTCAAAAAAAAAGTAACGCACTAAAACCACACCAGGAAAAGCTGTTGTTCTCTAGCTGTTTGTCTCCCTAAGTCCAAGACCTCGAGAGTAAGGACTCTGCTTTCCACTCTGCCTGGGGAGAAATTCAGTTCCCTGCTGGCTGTGGAGAGGTGGATGGACTGTGCTCATCCTATGCTGTGTAGATATCTGCTGTGCTAACTAACCATGGGCTTTCATGAAGGGTAAAATTCTTGGACTAAACTTCCAAGGGAGCTCAGTCCTGCAAAACGTGTGCTCTGGGCCATGTGTCTCTACTCTTGTCTTTTATAAGAGGCTGGTGACAGCTTTAGACAGCTTGTGGGATTAACCAAGTCCTGCTAGAGAACAGGAGCTTTTTCTGCTGTGGATTTTGTGGATTACTTTTTTTAGTGGAATCCAAAGTTGCTAGGTGAGCACAGCCCATAGAAAGCCATGGCTACATGGCATTGCCAGCAAGCATTCTTTTATTTCTTTCAACTTGAGCATTTGAGCTTCTTCATAATCTTAGTTGGCTGTTTTCCTTGAGCACAAGGTCCTGGTTCACTGTCTGTAAACAGGGAAGTCACATAAAGTGCTTTGTAACAGATTATGTCAAAATATTTGTAAATACAAGATCGAATGTTTGTAAATACGAGTTAGAAATTGAAACTTATGATTGAATGTTTGTAAATACAAGATAGAAATGGGAAACTAATGGAGGCTGAGATGTCAACATTCAGTATTTGTCAGTATCACATCTCCCTTGGAGTCTGGCACTATAGGTCTGGGGTGTTCTCTCTCTTCTCACTAAATGTGGGTCTATTTTACATTACCTGGAATTGTGGAAAGTTTAAGTGGTTGGGGAAGATGGGAAATGGAGGGAAGCTCAGGCTCTGCCATGCTGGCTGGTTTAGTGCTGTGCTCATTGAAGTCATAGAAAAACCTGATGTAGCCACGTTGTATTTAACATTTTTCTTATCTTGTGTTGCAGCAGCTACTGTAAAACAAAACAAGGTTAAAGATATTAATAAACATGCATTTCCTTCATTAATCTGTGGAACATTTGCAATTAAGGGGACCATGTTCAGGGACCTTACCTGGATTCTTTGTGGCTACATTGCAGTCAGTTTTGGAGCAAATCCTGGCAAACACTGGGAGCTGCTGCTTCTGTCCTGGGGCTTGGCTTTGTGCTGCTGTTGGGGAGGACAGAGCTGTGCTGCTCCTGAAGGTGCCATTGAGGATGAGCTCCTTCACTGCTGCTGCCTCCTCAGCTGTTACTGGGATGCTGGCACCTTTGGCAGTGTTTGGGTATGTGAACAGAAGTGGCATCTCCAGCTTGGTGCCCTCCGTGCTGTGAGTACCTGCCCTGCTGCCACCCTCCAGCCCCTTGGGGGCTTGTGTTGAGCACAGGAGGCTGGGGATGGCAGCTTTGGCAGAAAGTTGAGCATCACAGAGAGCTTGCAACTTCATCTCCCGTTCCCTGTTCCCAAGCATTGCTCTGTAGATGCTGTCAAGTCCCTCTGGTTCATCCAGAAAGTAGTTGCTGTAAGAAAGTGGAATGTGGCTGCTGTTAAAGGAGCTTTGGCTGAAAATTGAGCTGCTTTCCTTGATTTCCCCCCTAAACCTTGCTTTTCTATTCCTTAGTCTTCTATATAAGACTCAAGTATTCCTTCTTAACCAGAATAACTTCATCTTTGGTGCTGTTCTTTTCCACATAAAACAGAAAAAAAAAAATAATTAAGTTAGTTAATGCATCTGTCCAAGAATAACTGAAGCAGCTGGATGACTGTCAGATGGTTTAATCTGTGGGTGCACTGCACCTCTGCACCCCCCAGAGCCCTCTGGGACCTTCCACTGGCAATGCTGAACAACTTTGTGTTCTTTTAAGGCCCATCTAAGTGCCTGTGATGGTTACCTGCCCAAAATACCAATTAGTGTCTATTGTGGTTACCTGCTCCAAACACAGATTGAAATTCCAGTTTGTTCACATCCAGCTCTGTTCAATAATTTATTATCAATTTACTCTCCTCAGCTTGAGGGGAAGACTGATGCTCTGTGCACGCACTCTATAGATACATACATGGTGCATAAACAGCTAAAATTAGGAAATTCTAAATTGTAAATGTATCTAATTATCTCTAATCATAGAATCACTATAATTAGTGGGATGCTGCTTCCCCCCTTTTTTTAAAGAACATAGATATTCTCTTTAACAAAAACCTCAACACATTTATACGGTGGATACGAAAATAGAAGCTTGTTAGGCTATTTCTGAGTACAGCTGATTTCATACAACTTTTTGCCCCATTTTTCAATAGCAGTCCTCTTTCTGGCAGCTTCACAGGCTGCAGCCCTGGTTCTGGAACTCCTTATTCAAATATTGTATTTTTTTGGGTCCCCTCTTACTGCTTTGCACAACTTGTTTGCATTTGTGCCTGACTGTAGCTGGAGAGACCTGAGGTGGCAACTGCTGCTCTTGTCTCTCCTGGACTAACCCATCAGATTACTAGAGTTGTGTGAATGTTTGAAGGTGTGAATGCAGCATGTCATGTTCCTAGCTCTGATCCTTGCTTGTCAAGCTTTGTCCTCTTCTCATTGAATTTTCTAAGCTCCATTCTGTTGGTAAATAGTGACCTCCTCAACAAAAGAGGCTCCTCCTGTCACTACCTGCTCTGCTTGTGCTCAGTAACTTGTTCTTCTGTATCCACATTTTCCAGAGCAAAACCAAGAAGGTGAAACTTGTTGTTTGTTCAAAAGATTCCTGGTACATTTTTAAAATGAGCATACTAGTGATTTGCATAAGTCAATATTTTTAAAAATAATTAAGGATTACTAAATTGAGCAAGGTGGTGCAGCCTGTGGCTGCTGCAGCTCTTGCAGCTGATGAGTTGGGTAACACCTTCACTAACAGTTGGTATATTATGAAAGAATTCTCTTAATTTCTTTTGGGTCTTTCAGGAGTCATAGAGGTAGCCAAGGTGGGGTTCAGAAGCTTCTACCTCAGAGGTGGAAACCTGACTTAGGGCTGTCTCACTGGAACTGCTTTCCATTTTAAAGCAGTTCATTGAACTCTGCACAGTAGTTAGGTTTTAGCACTTGAGTTTGGCTGTTGGAAGATTTAATGACTCTGGGGTCTGAGCAGCTGATGATCAACATACTCTGCTGTACAAGTGTGTGTGCAGAGGGTGCTTGTGTCCTGAAGAGCCTGCTGGCTAATGGCAGGAAAAGGCTGCTCAGAAATGGCTGCGTGAGTCGCCAAAGGTACCTCAACTCAGATCAGGAGATGAACAGTGGGTAGAGGATTGTTACTCAGAACCCAAGGGTAATACTTTAGCCACTGCACTTTGCCATCTTTTTAATTTCATCTAAACTGAAATTACTGAGTTTCTCAGTGTTAAGGTATTAAAGAACAATTGCTTACACGTGAAGAAGCTTGTTAGTAGTTCATGGTTCTTCACTGCTTTGTATGGTACCTTCTTTCCTAAGACTTAGCAACTGGCAGGACCAAAATCTGTGTGTAAAGATATTCCAGCTGTATAGTTTATCACTGTAGGACACACCATGGGCTTCACTGGTTATTCTTGATTTACCTGGATTCTCTCTTCCTGCATTTATTCTGGAGACTCTCAAACTTGGCTTATTTAGGATGTGGAGGAGGAAGGAAAGGAGCGAGATGCAGTTCCTAGGGTCCTACCTGACAGTGTTGGGTGTTTTCCCTTCTGTGTCTCCATATCTTAATCTGTAAAATGATCGATTTCCTCATCTCTGAAGTTCCTTTTTTTAAAGGTGAAATAACTGTTTACGCTCTGGTACATGGGCCAAGTTTGTTTGGCCTTTAAGAACTGGACACGTGCTGATGGTTGCTGATTGTTGGCTGGATTTAGCAATTTCACTCTTTCTGTTGCAGGAGCATACAGCAAATATTATCCTATTAATGTGAAGAGCATGCTTCCCTCTTACTGCTATTTGTCCTGTGAAACATGATTTGGCATAATTTTTTGTGCTAAATTCAGCTTTTCTTTGTAAAGATCAGCTGTTTACAGTAGCTTCCTTATAACACTTTAATTTTCGATTTTGCTCCTTTGAATGCTGCTTTCACTCCTTCCTGTAAATATTTTGATGTGTGCGGTTGTTTTCCTTTAAATGTTGTGGGGAGGCGAAGGCAGCAGCTGCTT
Source organism: Brachypteracias leptosomus (assembly GCA_013401335.1). NCBI lineage: Eukaryota > Metazoa > Chordata > Aves > Coraciiformes > Brachypteraciidae > Brachypteracias > Brachypteracias leptosomus. The sequence continues at coordinate 485,800 of VYZX01022728.1, forward strand.
ATGGTGCTTCAGAATCTGAAGTAGTCAGATTCCATGGGACACACTTTTTTTCCAAAGAAAATTGGGTACAGTGGAAAAAAAAGTGGGAATAATTTGGCTCGTTAGGAGGCTGCCAGACAGCAATCGATGTACCCTGTGCCCCGGGCTCCCATTACACGGGTTACAACAGGCTCGGTGGGGAAGGTGTAAAAAGGAAAGCAGCAGCAGCCTCTTTGCTGGGGCTGGGGAACACTGAGGATCACTTACCTGCTCTGGGAGCTGCTGGTGTCTGGCTGGAGGGTCCCCAAGAGGTCTGGGCAGAGGAGGTGCTGCAGTGGTGGGGGCTGCAGCTCTTCCGAGAGGCGTTGGACACGTTTCCAGATCTCATGGCAGGTGTCGTCCAGACCATCCTGGGGAGTGTTGCTGTGGATCCAGATATGCCTGGGGAAAGGTCCCAGGGGGAACGGACCCTCGGGTGTGATCATTGGAGCTGAAAACCCCCTCCTTCCAGAGAGCATCTTCCAGCCTCCTCACATCCAGTAACGGTCCTTGGGCAGGAGGTGGTTTGTTGGTGGGGAAGGGCCATGGCAACCGCAGAACCCTGGGGTCTGGCAGCTGCTGGGGGGAGTAACAGCTGGAACGGTCCCCAGGGCTTCAGCAACAGGACTGGAAATGGCAGCCTCGTGTCCTTCTTACACAGTTCAGAGCTTTTTCTGGCATAAATTTCTAAATAGACTGGTCTTCAGCACTCAGCTGTCCCTGCCTCACTGTCCCTGAGCCTGTATTGCTGCTTGTGTGCCTGGAGGTCTCTAAGCCCCATGAAATGCACAGAGGACTGTCTCTCTGGTCCCCTTCTCTTGCCCTCAGTCCATCACCTTTTCATGGACATGGAGAGCAGAGGCCTCGTGTGAGGGAAGCTGTGCAGACAGTGGAGGCGTTCCTGCTTTAGCAGGTGCTCTTGTTCTGACACAGCCCAAAGTGGAGCAGAGCCCTGGCTGAGACTCTTCTACCAACATACTGCATCCCTGCTCAAGTGGCTTCTGTCCCTGAAGCTCTTCACAGCCCACTCTACATCCACCCTCCAATAGCTGAACTTTTTTTTCTCCTTGGCTGCCTTCTGTTCATGCTGTGAAGATCTTTGGACCTGTGTCACCCACGTGAGCTGGGTCCACTGCAGTGTTTCTGGTCAAGACCTGGAGCTTTTCTGTGTTTCCAGAAGCAGGTTGGAATTTCTGATGGAGCAGGACAGTATCTTTAGCCACCTTATAACCTGTCCAATGCCATGGAAAAAACTTGTTCTTAGTTTTGGAACTTGTAGTTTTTTCAGCATCAGGGCTAAAGGATTTTGTTTTAGGGATCCTTTCTTTTCAACACCCTCTGTGGCATTTTGGGGGCTGTACTGTAAAACTTGATTGAGGCCTGAAAATAGGAGGTGAAGTACACTTTAAACAAAAATGTGTACACCTTCAGATGCAACAGCTGTATATTGAATTCTTTACAACCAAAATCATTACAATGTACACGAAGATCTTGGCTCTGCACTTATCTCCTTTCAGATAATCCGGAACTGAATTCTCCTGTCATTTAAGTTAAATAGTGACTGCAGTTTCTTGCTAATAGAGATATTATTCATAGCTATCTCTTAACTCATGGTCGTGCCTGGATAAATGCTCTTCTCCACACAATAGTGATAATATGTGGTGAAAAGGGAATAATTGAAATAAATTGTGTGACATTTAGTAAGATATTTGGGTTTTTTCCCCTATACCAAATTACTAATTGTGGTATTTATGATTTTAGGGAACATGATCATGCTCCCATGAGTGGTTGTGTTTGTATCACCAGAGTGGTTGTGTCTGAGCCAGGGTCCTGTCTGTGTTCTTTGGAGCGTGATTCATGTAGGAGAGAGGGAGAGGGAAAGAGGAGCCCTATGGATGTGGCTTTGTGTCAAAATTAGAGGGAAAACCAGATTTTGGCACTCTTAAGTCCTTGATTTGTCAGGATCTGTTCCCTTCCTCCAGGAAGGTGTTGTGAGGACTCTGTTCATACCTATGGATTGCTTTCAGCTCCATGGATTAAGCTGGAAGTTGGCTGTTGCAGGGAGGGCGAGGAACAGTGATAAATGGAATATAAAAAAAGCTGGGTGAATGTCTCCAGAGGCTGTGGAGAGGGTGAAGGTCCTTCCAGCCGGGCTCTGTCTGCGGGTGGCAGTGCAGAGCAGAACTTCTGGTGGGTGCCAGGATTTCTCTTTCAGGAGAGGTGGTTTTGCAGGGTGAGAAGCAGAGTGAGTGGTAGGGTTAGAAATAGGCTGTTCACCAGAACCTGCAAACCCTTCCTTGTCAGGATGGGTTGTAACCCAGAGTTGGCTGCAAAGATGGTCTGTGCTGTGTTCATCCATGTCCATTTAGCAGATAAGTGCAGTGTTTTTAGAGAGAGTGAGACCCTAAACCAGAGTGTTCTTGAGAAGGAAACTCACTTGGGAGGAAACCCTTGATTTGCGATAGATATGATTCGATTAACCAGGAATAAAGTGGGATTGTGTGTCCTCAATGCCTTTATTATGCCTGTAGATGGTTGGTGGTGCAGGGCTGGCGGACTTTGGCTCAGCCCATGCCCTGCTGCTTGCAGCAGCCGAGCCCCATCTTCAGCTGGACGTGATTTGGGGCTGGGGGGGGATTCTTGGAGGTGAAAGGCGGTGTAGGGGAGAGCCCATGTATGGAGCTGTGAAGTGTGATACCCTGTTCTCTGCTCCTTTCCTATTTGGATCCGTGCCTTTGAACAATAAGGTCTATTTGAATAGGATACTGCAGTTTAAACAGACATAAAGCGACTCTTTCATGTAACAGCCCTGGTTGCCTTGGCTCTTGGCATTGGTTCACGATGTAGGCAGTGGAAGGATTGAAATGCAGAGGGGACCCAGGGAAAGCGAGTGAGAAAGAGGATTGATTTGAGGGTGGAGGGACAGATTTGCAAGCCCTCGATATAATTTGTTTTTTAGCTGTCAAATAAGCTCATTCAAGGCAACCGGAACAAGACTGAAGAAGGGGGTTTTGCAGCAAGAAACTGCAGCAAATGCAAAACACGGAGGCAGGGGGATGGGAGGCGAGTGGAGCCGGCCGCGGGGCTGGGCGAGCCGGGGATGCTGGGGGGGCTCTGGTTCTATCCCCGGTCCCAGCCCGGGCTCCCCCGGCCGCTCCTCCAACCTCGGCGGCCTCTGGGAGCAGCGAGGGGCGGGCAGAAGGGGAAAACCGAGGGTAGAGCTGGAGAGGGGGATGTAGGGCTGGTAAACCCCCCCCTTTCCATGGACAGCATTTGGGGAGAGGGGCTGCTCTGGGGCTGCCAGACCCCAAGGGAGACCTAGAAGGTTGTTCTTGCTGGGAAGGGGGGGAGATATTCGAGGATATCTTTTTTTTCTTTAAGCTTTGGTGTCACGTTCGAGTTCTTTCTTGTCCGTAGACCTGAGCATCATTACCAGGATAATTAAGTTCCTTAGCGGACTGCATTTTTTCCCCATCTTCCATGCAGCTCTGGGGACAAAGGTACCAATAGATGTTAAAAAAAATGAAGATAAAGGGGTGATGGTGGAGAAATGCCCCCCTTGGCAGTTCTGCCAGGTACCCCAAGCATGGGATGGGCTCAGTGGAGGGGGCCACAGCTCCAGAGCCAGTCCCACCAGTGTCTGGGTACCGCTCTGCTGCTGGGGTCTGGGCTGTGAGGAGCAGCAGCCTCTTGGGAGGGGAGGATGGTTCTTTTGTGATCTCTCTGGTGTTTGTAACAAAATTTGCTTCATCACAAAATTTGTGTCAATATCATCAAGTTGTTTACAGAGGCTCGGGGAAGGGGTGGGGGGGTTCTGGAATCCGGCGTGGCTCTGGCAGATGTCTTCATAGCAGAGATGCTGTGTGCCTGTGTACGTATGCATACTGTGCTGTGCTCCCTGCAAAAATGAAGGGCTGGGGGACTTATTCGTATGTAAGAAACCTGTATAATAAAAAGAAATAGAGTGCTAAGGCATAATTAGTGGTTTGTTGGTGCTGGTGGGGCGGGAGCTGGTGGGAGGATTGTGCTGGGCTTGAGGAAGCAAAACTGAGGCAGGTCTTTGCTATGGCTGCACAGCAGCCCCTCACTACAACACCCATGTCCTCTCCCCTCCCCAGCACTTAGTGAAGAGGAGAACAAATATGTGGGAATGATTAATCAACTGGCTAATAAAAAAGTATAAATCCCCGTGGACCGTGTGCTGCTGCTGCCGAGGAGCTGGCTCGGAGACAGCCACCGGGAGGGACGAGCCAGCCCTCCTCTCCTCTCCTTTCCTTGCCTCTCCTTTCCTCTCCCCGAGCTGCTGCCACACTTGGTTCATTCCAGCTGCAGAAGCTCAGAGCCTTCCATGCGGTGGGATTTTTTTTTTTTCTGGGCTGAAAAAACAAAAAAAAATCACAAGCCTGACCTGCTTTTTTCCCCCCTCTTTCCTTTCTCCTCTTCATCCAGCCGAGCCGAGGACTATCCCACTCACCGAGGGGAAGAAGAAGGGGGGAAAACCCAACAACAACCACCAACCCCCAGCACGCCCCATTCCTGCTGCCCTTTGACATGCAACCTTCCTTGGGATGGGACAAGCCGGGATGCAGCTGCGGCTTCGGAAGGAACTGGGGAAAATTGGGGATGTTTGCTCTCCTGACACTGGAAGTGAGCTCGTGGAGCCGGGTGCTGCTGCTCTCCGTGGGGCTGCTGGCTGTCTCGGTGACTGGTAAGTGTCATGGAGAAAGCTGGCAACTTTAGGAGCCTTCTTCTCCCTGCTCCCTAGATCAAAGGACCCCTGTTAATCCCCTCTGGGGGCTGGGGAGGATGCCACTCTGTGCACACACTTGTGCCAGCACATGCTTCCTTGTAGCTCTCAATAAGGAGTATATTTCCTTCAGACCCTTGTAGCTTTGTACAAGATAGTTTCCCCCTGTATCCTTTAGGAGAGACAATTTAAAGCCATGGGGTGGTAGAAGGTGGCTTGATGTGATCTCATTCCCCTTCTCTGGTGGGTCAGGTTGTCCGTGCCCAGTTGCTGTGTGATGTACAAGATGACTGTGAAAAATGCCATCACGGTTCCCCCTCTGTCTTTGCCTTGCATCTGAACTCAGTATTTCACTGCCCTGGTGTTTGTCCATAGCTGATGAAATAGATTGAGGACACCTTGCATGGAGATGGAAACACTTTTCTCTCATTCCTCCTGCCTTTCAAGTTCATGGTGCTCTATATATCAGCTTCTTGGCCTCAGTATCGTGTGTTTTGTGAAATATCTGTTTATTGACTTGGAAGGGAGCAAGAGAAGACTTGAATTTGGGGGGAGTTTGCTTATGTCTCCTCCCTAGTTTCCGCAAATGCCCTTGTAGCAAAAGCATATCTAGGGACTGGAGTTTATTTCTGGTGTAAACAGCAAATATTTAGGGACTGTCCTTCTGTGTGTGTAGGAGGGGGAAGAGTGGGAGAGCTGAGTGCTTGGCAGTGCTTCTTCCAGCACTGTGCAGTGCCCCGATTTCCAAGAGTTCCTCAGTAACGTTTGGCTTGGCTGCTGTATCTTAGGCTGGAGGAATGTGGGTTTGTGTGTTGATCTGTATGAAAGCTGCTTGTGTTTTGGGGGGTTTTTTTGGGGAAAAACTTTTTTATCTGGAATGCAACACTGATTTTCTTATGTAAGGCAGATTTCCTCAAAGGAGATCCAGAATAAGTGTTCACTGCTCCTCCTAAGTACTCTTGCCGTGGATCTGAAGAGTTTTACTAACGGGAAGTACCTTTAGGGAAGGGTATAAATCCACCCAAACAACCTACACATCCTAGTTAAGGATGAATATTTATTTTGGTGACTGTTTTTCCTTTCATTAGCAGCAGCTTTGAGCCTGTACACAAGAGAAAATCATTCCAGCAGCTTCTGTTGGGCTTTTTTGATACGAGTAGATCCATGTAGAGGTAACCAAATGTATGATTTACTATATCAGGAGTTTGCTGCTTTTTTTTTGTTGTTGTTCTTAGCTATGTGTAGCTGGTTCATACTGGATCTTCCAGGCTTCTCTCTGTACCTTCGGTGTCCAATCCTTTCTCCTCAGGCCCCTCGCTCCCTTCTCTCTGCATTTAGAGTGCTGTCTGTTCTGGATCCTTCACCCAGAGGTTGCTGCTCTGCTTCCCTTTGTGAGCAGAAGATCTGTAAGAGCTTTTTAGACCTCAGGTATTTATCTGCATCAGAACTAGATTGGGCAGTAGCTCCTCATCTCAAATTCTGAAATGCCAGTAATGATGTTTTAGCCAAAGCAAGATAACTTTGAAATAAGGGTCTTGCTGCTGGATGCCCAGGACACAGTGAATGTGTATGGAGTGAATGCACCCACCCTCTGCAGAATCCACGGTGGTTTTAGGCCATAATCCCAGAAAATCGTTTCAGTCAGGGCTGCGACTTCTGGTACCTTCGCTGAGCAGATGATGAACCTCAGTAGAGCAGAGTCCTGAAGAGGCTCCAGTTCTAACCTCGCCTGCTCCTGGGGCTTGTGTAGGTGGCAATAACCAGGAGCACCATAGTGTGGCAGTAGAGCTGTGCATGTAGATCCATCGAGTAGTAGTTCTGGCCGTCTGAAAAATGAAAAGGGAAAGAAACCCTCCTCGTATCACGTCAGCTGTGCTGTCAGTCCCGGTGCCCAATGTCCTTCTGAAACACAGCACGAAGCTGAGCTTCCTTCAGGAGCTGCTGTGGCTGGGGGCAGGATAATGAACATTGCTCCTGTTTGTGCAAAGAACCGACCGAGCTGGAGAGAGGGTGGTGGTTTGATGGGCTGGAGTTCATTGTGTGTGTGCAGAGAGGAAAATGCTTCATCTAGTTTCCCCTTGTAGTTCGAAGGATGCAGTAATGATTTGAGAGTGTGAGATTTGCAGAGGGCACTGAATTTGTCTCTGTCTGCTGGTTGATGGTGAGCTGTGCATGGCCTCTCAGAAATAGTGTGTACAATGATTCTGAAATGGTGTTTCTTGATTGCTCAAGGAGGCAGGGACAGGAATGGTGCTTCTTTCTGTTCCCCTCTCAGTGAGGAGCTCTGCAGCGACATGAGAAGGTGCATTGGTGCTGGCCAGCTCTGTAGGGATATAGACATTTATAGTTTCTTCTGAAGGCCTGTGATAAAGAGGGTCTTGATAACATTGCACACTGTACTTTATTAGTCAGTGTATTGGGTTCTGCTGGGTTATGGAAAGATGCACCAGCTTAAAATACGGGCTAAGCAATTTAAACTCAGTGTAGTTTTCTTTTTTTGTGATGGAAAATAGTTTTCAGCATGGAGAGTGGAGGAGCAGGAGGCTGTTTGTGGATGCTTGTGTATATGTACATATTTATGTTATAAATCATCCTTTTATTTGGTTCTGTTGTCTTAAATCTCCACGGGATGAAGAGTGATTCAGGGGCACATACTCTGCCAGGAGAGGAATTTCAGTGAATTGAGTGGGGTTTTTTAAGGAGTAAGAGTATGAGGTGTTAACTCTCTGAAGTGGTAGGTAGATGTTTTTTGTAGGAGGGGGAAGTGAATAGTCACCAGCCTGATTACTCTGGATTGTGGCATATGATAGAACAGGAGTATTTTATGGCAAGAGCCGAGCATGGTGTTTAGATCCGTGTCCTGTCGCTGAAGCAGTCGGGATATCAGTGCTAAGTGGAATGAATGATTCCCCTGTGCTCATTCATGTTTTACTATTGCCTTTTCTTACTAGAAAGGAGTAATGTATGGAGGGTGCAGATGCTTAGAAGGTGCAGCTTTCCCTTGGGATCAGGCTGGATTGTTGGCCCTTAGGTTGGGAACACAGAAGGCATCATGTTGCTGTACCTGCCTCCTTGCCCTTAGGAGTGGGAGAAAGGTTTTCCAGAGGTTTTCAGCAGTTCATAGTGGGGTAAAGGGTGATCCTCAGGTGGATGGGAACAGGACCCAATCCTTCCTTCTCCATGTGCCTGTATATTGGAGGTTGCAGGTTTGGCTGGAATGTAGTGGATTTACTTTCCTGTCTCTTCACGCTGGTGAGGTCTAGGTGAAGAACATCCAAACTCAATGTGCTTTCCTCCATGGAAGTGTGTGCCCATAACGATGAGTAGGGAAGGGTGAAGGTAGAAGAGCCCTTGCCTAGAAGAACTTCTAGGAAGACTGTGGTGGAGATGCTGTGGCACTGTAGGCAAGCAGTTTCAATTTTGTCATCTTGTTCTTTGAATTAAGGTCATCATTTGGGCTACAGGAGGCCAGACCTTCCTTTGCTGTACAAGTACTCATTGCCTGTCACTCTGTCATGGCCTCCCAGTGTTGCTGAAGACCATTGAAGCTCCAGCTTCCCTTGCTGCTGCGCTCAGGCTGTCATGTCAGATAGCTCCTGGGGACATCTCCTGTGCAGCTGGTTGATGGTTCCCAGCTGAGCTGTGGTGCAGAGGTGGATGTCTGCTCAACTGAGCCTCGGTGGCTGCCTTCCAGTTGTCCAGGAGTTGCTGTCAAAAGAAGGCACACATCAAAATGGGAGCAGGGAAGGTGATCCAGGCAATCTGCTCGAGATCCCACTGGATGTGCTTTTTGCCAAGGTGGTTGAGGGCTTGGTGTAGTTGAGCTGTTATCAGGTGATCATTTGTAGTGTTCCTTCTATGGAGAACACATTTTCCTAGGCAGAAGTGACTGTGCCTTATCTGCTTTCAGGGACAAGGGAAGAATAATTCTTCCCCCATCCCAGTTTGCCATTAACCACTTGCAGATCCCTGGAGCACAGGAGCTGAATTGCTGCATGGCTCTTGCTGCCTTGCTCTGGGTCCTGAGAGGGCAGGTTTTTGTGAAATGCCAAATTCCACAGCTGTGCTGATGTTCCTGCTGATTCCCCCTGGCTCCTACTTAAATTTGACCTGGCTCTTGACCAGCAGGAATTGTTATGATGATGCTGAGGGTTAGACAGGTTTGGGGGAAGATCAGGCAGCCCAACATCTGCAACGTTGGTTGTGCAACATCCACCCACAGCAATAAAGCACTTGGGGAGCGTGGGCTGAAGGGGGAGTCTCATCTCTGCTGCTTCTATCAGGTGCTGTTGAGACCTGAGATAGTTTTTCTAACAGTGAGACCCTCTTTGGAGATGGGAAGGATGAATAGTTCTCTGGCTAGAGCAGTACTGGACTGGGACTTGAGTTTGTCAGGATCCTGGAGCTAGTCTTTTGACTTTTCACTTTCACTGCAATGCATACTTAACAGGCATGTTGTATAGATACAGTGAGTATAAATATTTTGGGGAGAAAGATGCAATAGGTGTCTTTGTGCTCGTGGTGTTACAAGAGACCTCTTATTATCACCAGTACTTAGCATTTTTATCAAAAGTACCCTGAGAGATAGGGCTGGAGTAGTTTCTCATAGGCATTAGTGAAATTACAACAGAGCTGTTTGACTAAGTGGGTTTTCAGTGATAGTTCTTCACTCTCCTCCAGGCTTCTGGGCATTGGGAGGTTCACAAATAGCATGAATAGACCTAGATTTGAAGTAGCCTTTTGCCCAACAAAGAACAGCAAGTTTGAATGGAAGGGGAAAAATGAAGCTTTACTTTAAGGGCTACAGAAAAACCTGAGCAACAGATTCTGCACTGGTTGAGTTGGGAAGTCCAGCAGTGAGTTGTTGGTTTGACATATACAGCAGCCAAACATGTCAGAGGTGGTGGAATCACGTGGTGGCTCCAGCGTCTAAATGCAGCTTCTGTGGGTGCAGATGAATGATGGGCACATGAACAGCATCAAGCTTTAAAGGGGTTTAAACCCAGGCAGGTTTTGTGCTCCACCCAGGCAGTGAGGCTGTAGGAACAGAGGTGACCCCATCAGTCCTGGGTGTTAACTGGGCTTTCACAGTCCAGCTCAGGATTTTAATGAAGTTTGTCTATTACTGCTTAGTGAAACGTTTCCCTCTAATGTATTTGAGGACTCCAATATGTGCACTTAATTGTCACCTAGATATTACATGCCCAAGTCCAGCCAGTGAGCCCTGTATAATCCTACCCAATAGCTTTGATAACCTCTTTCAGAGCAGAGGCAAACAAAGAATTGAAGGGCTTTCATACTAAATCACTCCTTTAACCTGCATTGCTGGTAAATCCAGAGTACTGGGGATGCTATGGAGGTGGCATGGAAAATACTGCTCTTGGCTGCTCAGTATCTTCAAGTGCCAGGCTCCAGAAGCCATATATGAGTCTTCTTCCACCACCTACCGTGGGGCTTTAAAGGAGTGAGGTCACTGTCCCCTGGGCATGTCCTTGCTCCTGCCCCTTACCATGCAAAGCCACTTGCTTTGAGTGACTTGCACAAGGCCATTTGGGGAATTTGTGGCAGAGCTACAAATATGTCACTGAGCCTTAAACACAACATCCCTTTTCTGTTTGGTTTCTGAATCCTCAGCAGCGTGAAGCTATTTGTGAGGTGCTTCCAATGCAAGTGTAAGGTTATTTCTGAGGCCTCCTGTGGTGTGTGAGTGCCTGCTTTGAGGAGTCACTCCCCACACGTTGCTTTCAGAGAACCCAAGATACAGAGATTAAAACAAGTGGTAGTAGCACCCACAGTTTGTGTTTACACAGTTTCTGGGGGAGTGAAGTACGGTGCAATTACGGAAATCAACGTTCTCTGCTTGCAATAAACAGGGTGCAGTGATCTGCAGAGTACATGTGCTCTGCCATGCTAGGCAGGGGCAGAGTGATCTGATAGTGGGTAAAGTGTAATTGGGAAAATCTCATTGATTAAAGAAATCAAATTAACTCTGTTTCAGTCTCTTTGCTGCTGCCATGGACACAGCCAGCCAGAGATTATGCTGCAGGGAGCTTGGATGGAATTTTTTTCATGTCCCTTGCATGGAAGTGTAAAAGTTTTTTGGGGTGGCTTTTCCCCCCTCTTTTTCATGTGGTTTCATAGTGAACAGGAGGTTTTCACTTCCTTCCCAATGTCAGGTGTATTCTATGATTCAGTTCATTGCAGTAATGGTTGCAGCAATTTTCTGTCCTTATGAGGTCCAGGCATCACCAGTGTAGTAATAAACTGCCTGGTTTTTGTGCTCAGGCCACTTATCTGCTCAATGGAGAGGGAACTGGTGCTGGTAATTTCTGAGAGGTCAAAATGGTCATGGAGTAGGAGATCTGATCATCTGTGCCTTTCACTGGGAGAGGAGAAGGGTCTTGCAACTGAGGCCTCGAGCGGTTTGGTTGCCAGGGAGATGTGTGATAGGGGAGTAATTAAGAAAAATCCTTCCCCATTGTTGACTGCAAATATCTACTTGAAAATGAATTGATGGCCCAGGTTTGGGGGGAGTGGGGATTTAGGTGAAGGAAGGGGAGTGTGACTTGAAGAAACACCTGCATGATGTGTGGGTATTTCTAGGGCAGCTTCTTGAGCAGTGCTCCTCTGTGGTTTTCTTTGCCTTCCATGTAAGGAGGCATCTCTGCTCCTGCTCCAGCAGCTCTGTAAGAGAAGGACTGGGCAGGAGCAATCTGTGCCCAAAGACATTCTGCTCCAAGTGTGGGAAGGGAGGAGGCAGAGCTGGGTGCAGAACCCCTGCCCAAGGTCAGGCAGCAGCTTACTCAGAGCTAGGAACAACCCCCAGGTCTCCTCACTCCTGTGTTTTACCTTGTGCTAAAGAGCAGCACAGAACTACCAGGCTGTTGCTTCCAAGAAAGGTGTTTTTAAGATGCTTTCTCCCTGCAGACGAGGTCTGAGCTCTGTCTGTGCTGGCAGGTGTGAAAGTATTTTACAGTAGTCACACTAAACCAGAACAATTTCTCAATCCATTTATCAAAATGTCCACAGTTCCCATTTCAAGGCAGATAAAACAACAATGAATATCAAATAAAGGTATCTGTATCCTGAACGTTTTAAAACAAAGAGAAGATTGGTTCCTTTGGCCTCTGCCTTGCATTAGCTCTCCAGAATAAGTCTGTTCTTCCTTAATGAAATGGGTTTATCTGGGTCTGATCCACCTGCCTTAGTGCCACCTCCATTCCCTGCAGCGTAGGGAATTGAGCTGCTTCTCAGCTGTCAGTTCAGTGGGATGAAGACCAAGGGGCCATCTCACCAAGCCATGGTCACAGCCTGGTGATCCTGACCCTGCCAGTGCCCAGGGCCACTTGTATTAGAAGGTGTAAGAAGTACTGAAGGAGGCAAGAAAGATGAGTTAATCACAGCTAGAGAATTAACCACAACTGGGGATTTTCTGGTTCACTGCTCTCCTGTGACTTGCACACTCTCCCACTTGACTTGCAGAAGTCATTAAAGCCCAATTCTTGCTGGTTTCTGTGGCTGTTACCACTTCCAAAGCCTTGAGTCTGAGCCTTGTCATTCTCTTTCACTTCCCCATCTGTAAAGTGGGGGTAGTAGAATCTGCAAAACCCTGCAATGATTTACAGATTTATTCTGCAGAGAGATCTTGGGATGTTTATGAAAAGCTTTCAGCAGATACAAATTGCACTAGGCTGATTAGCTACACAAGTTTTATGCTCTTGGTTCTCTCCCTTGATTGCATGGAGTGAATTCAACCATTTCATGTACGATTTGGGATTAATGTGAATGACTTTGAGGTGAAAGTTGTGTGTCTGCTGCTGAACTTTCAAGAACTATTCATGGCAAAGGCAGAAATACAATCAAGTGCAGCTGCTGTTCCAGCAAGGATTTGCTCAGCTCCTGTAAGTCACGCTGGATCACCTTTGGAGTTTTCATGTTTATATCCTAATTTATACCTCTTATCAAAAGACTGCAGTGCAGCTTTCAAGTGCATGGTATAACCTGACATAGATGGGAAGGTGGGAGAGTCACAGCAGATGAAGAATTTGCCAGAAGTATCAGGGACTGTCTGTAGCAAAACCAGAGTATTGGCAGAAAGGATGGGCTGGACCTGCAGATTTTAACCTGCCACAGACTCTTTGCCTTGGAAGCAGTTGCTTAAATTGTGTGAGCTTCAGCTTTGGGTCCATAGAGTAGAAGAATAAGACTGTCTAATGTAGTATGGAGACGAGTGTCTCAAGTTCTCCATTTCATCTCTGCCCTCCTTGTTTCCCAACTATAATGCCTGTTGTTTATCAGCAGTTTAGCAAATCTGGTTTAGTTGAACTAGTGAAAGCAGAATTTGAAATATTTATGGCTTCTATGCCATGGCTTTTGGAGCCAGGGGGCCTGAGGTGGACTTAGAGCAGTATGAGTGGGTTTCCAACATCTGAGTTGGCTTTTTGCTCACAGAAAGTTTGCTGGAGAACTTTACCTGGGGCGTGATGTGCTCTTGTGTAGCCCCTTACACCTCCTTATCCATCCCCTCACTCTGCTGCTGTTACCAGTGTTTGTGCTCCCAAACCCTTGAGATTTAGTGACCTGTAGGGAGGACTCCAGCTCTCCTTGCTGCAGTGAGCAATGCTACTGGCACTTTAAGCATCTTTCAGCAAAGCTGGTGTTGAGGCTTGGCACTGTGAGGCTGTGCTGGGGCTCATTCTGTTCTCCAGTCCTGCCCCCTTCGTGTCTCTGGAGCTCCATTATCATCAGCAGGATTCTTCCTTCTTCTCAGTTGCTGCAGGGCAAAGGAGGGTCTGGTCTTTTGTGAGCCAGGTGCTTGGTTTGATATTGGTGAGCAGTTAAAGCCAAGTTGGAGGTACAGAAAATGGAAGCTCATTTCTTCAGTGACAAAGACCCAATTCAATGTTCCTTTCCCCTTTGATCCACTGAATAATGATATAAAAAAAATACATTTCCTCCCAGAAAGGAAATCTTCCTCAGAAGGATTAATGAAGTCTGCTGCTGTTCCAAAGCAGATGCTGGTTTTAAAGATGCTCCTTGCATCACACAGCATATTGTTTATATCCCTCTATTGTGGTTTTGTCTCCATTAGGCAAAGGTTGGGCACTGATTGTGGACCCTGGACATCTGTCAGCAACCATCCTGTGATGCTTTCATTAAAGATAAGCACCACTTGGAGTTAACATTAAAGTAATGCCCACCTGCTGAAATCATAAGCGTTTGAAGATAGGGAATTTGTCCCTGAGGGTGTCAGGACTTTATTTTCAATGTTGGGTTTAACACACAGTCCTGGGCTGGTCAGAGAGGGATGGTTGGATGGTGTGACCCCTCTTTGGGGTTACTCCCCTTGTGAGGACTCCAGTTCCCTTTCTGAGGCTGTGCTGTGGTGATGTGCAAACCATGGAGCTCCTCACAGATGGAAAACCAGCTGGACTGGGGTTTCTGTTCTTTGGTAGGGTGCTTTAATGACAATGCTTTAAATCCCTGTCGGGTGCTCATGAGCTGAGGGAACATTGTGGAATGGTCCCCATGCTGGAGGTAATATCTTGCTCAAGGCCTGGAGCTGAAGCAGAGTGAAACCCTTTAGCTTTTTATGTTCTTAGGTTCTTCATCATGAATTTAGATCATCTGCTACCTGGACGTGAGTGTCTCTTAGACCAAGGTATCTTCTCTCAGTAGCACACACAGTGCTGGGCTCTTTACTGTGGCAGGATTTAAGATGTGCTGTTGTTACTCTTCATAAACAGCTGAGTAGGTTCTAACTAAAAGAAATCTTAAGAACAAGTTCATTTTAGTGGATTTAAGGTACTCCAGAAGATGATGTTTCATGGGAGGCTCTGTCATTGTTCCTACTAAGTGCTGTGACAGTCTTAAATTAGAGAACAAATTATGGCTTTTTTTTTTGCTCAGGAATATAACCCTGAGCACTGTTACTGGGAGTTTTTTCTCCCTCCTTTTCCATGAGTGCAGTTAGCAAATGAGAGTTTACCAAAAATACCCAATTTGAACCTCCAAGTCAATTCGATTCACCCCTTGTTAACTGTTTGATTGAGAGCTCTGTAGATTGCAGAGGAAAGGTATTGATCTGCATTTGGGATTGAAAACTAAGATTAAATAGAATGTCTGAGGGTGAAAATAAGGTTTTAAATGAATACGGGAGGTGAAAAAAAATATAGTACCATATAATATTAATGGCAATAGAAATAAGTTCTGAGCTTTTGTTAGTTATACCTAGATGGAGATCACAAGACACAGAAACCTAATGGAAGTGACTTGGACTTTGCATGTGTAGCTGGATTCACTGCAGGTAGTGGGAGTATTTGTGTACAAGTCATGGCAGACTGGTACCAAGCACCAGAGTTTTTCCAAATTGGATCAGAACAGGATAAAAAGTCTGGTTTTGTAGCATCAGAGCATCCATCAGTTGCCAAGGTGGTTTGGACTGAAGGATGTTTGTTAGGACAGAGCTGGGAGTTTGCAGTAAAGAATTTTGGGTTTGCTGTTTGTGAAATTGATGTGTAAGGGACTGAAAACTTGAGTGTAATTGAAATGTTTCTCTTTTCCTCCAGATAATGGGTTAGAAACCTTTTGTAGCTATTTGTTAGGGGGTGTGTTTTAACTCTCCTGTGTGCTGGCAAGTCCTGGTGACTGCTCCTTGATTGCTCAAGGTGACAGGTAGACGTTAGGTAACAAGTACCAAGTGCAGCCATACTTCAAGGAAGTGATTGTGCAAGTGATGTTAATGGAGTCAAATAAAAATTGGATTTATATCCCAACAAAAATCCCCAGAGAAGCTGCCTTCTGTTTGCCTCTTGTTGTAACTCAAATATGATAATACAAGTGCAAGCTGTTCTGGTACAGAAGGGGTTGTTGGGAGATCTCAGAGCTCTCGTAAAGGCACAGAACATTCCTCTGCAGAGAGGGGGGAGATGGAATTGTGGTGGAAGAGTGAAGAGCTTTTAATAAGTGGAGTCTCTGCTTACTCAGGATGACTTTTCTTAATATTTGAAGGTATAAAATCCTGGTCACCAGTGACAGCCCATTTGGTGGTTGTGGCATTAGCTGAATATTTGGAGTCCGTTCTTCTGTGTCATCTTCTACAGAACTTCTGTCTCCTTTTGGTTCTGAGCCCTGGGTGCTATAAAGGGATGATGGTTTCCATACAACTTGTAGAATTGTGTAGCTGCTGTGCTTTGTGTAGTTATAAATGCATGAAAATATAAACAGATTACTCCAGGGAGGTTAAAGATACTCCTTTCCCCTGGGTGGTAAAAAGGGATGGTGGCTTCCCTGCAACTGCCAACAGAATAGAGTAGAATTGTCTAATTTTTGTGCTTTCTGTGTAGTTATAAATGCATGAAAATCTAGTGATGTTTAAAGGTAAAAGCTGAAACATGGTGGGGAGGGGAAAAAAACACTTGTAACTCCCTCTGAGCTTAGCACAGACTTAGTTCTACAGAATCTATACTCACTGTATTATTCTCTCAGTTCTCCATCAGTGTAATGATCAAGTTGTTAATATTGTGAGAATTTCAAGGACTGAGACCTTCTAAATTATTAGGGAGATGAGATTTGTAGCTGTGCCCAAGATGTGCCTTGGGGCAAGGTCCATCCTCCCTGGCCAGAAGAGAGCATTGAGCTTCAGAGCTGGACACACAGCTCCATAACTAATAATGGCAAATGGAATTCCAGCTGCTTTTAAGTCTTTTTATGGCTACAAGGATTTGGTAACAGAGGGAATAGAGACTAATAATGAAAATTTATCATGAGGAAATCTTTAAATTGGGCCTTCGCAGTGATTTGTGGGATGGATTTCACCTTGAACCTTATTTCACCTCTCTTAACATTTTTTGAGATAAAGGAGTCCTAGCACCTGAAATGAAAATGAATTTGTTTGAGCACAAGGGATAAGCCATTTAAATGCAAATATTCTTTTACTGGAAAATAATTGAAATACAAATTGAAAAATTTGTTTTGGAGATAATAATTAGCACATTATAAATGAGACTGAGAGAAAATGCTGCTTATGAGTGGGGCCTGTTTGCAGGGGTTTGTATGAATGTTTTTCCTCAAATCAGCCTCCCTTTTCTGAGTTTTCCTGTTGTTGTGGGTCAGGATGAACTGCTGGGTGAAACAAAACTTGGGGGAGATGGGTAACATCTGAAATGGACAGGATTCACATCCCAGAAGTGACAGACACGGCAGCAAACTGTGCCTGCCCTTGTCCTCTTTATAGGTGTTTGGGCTGGAGGTGGGGGAAAATCAAATCTTCACCGTGTTCATTTTACAGATGCAGAGAGAGAAAATAAGTCCAACTTTAAGAAGCTTTTGAATCATCCTGAACCCTTTCATTGAGCCAGGGAGTCCTGGGGCAAGATTTGCAAGGCTGTTTAGATACCTAAATAAGTGTGTAGTTGCCCACTGGGGTTCTGTAAGAGGATCTGTGAGCTGTGAAACTCAGGTGCATACAGATGGCTCCAAGGCATCTGCACTTCTTGGGTTATAAAAAAAATGTTTGTAAACCTGGGCCACTTAAGTTCCTTTTGAAAAAAGACTTGTCCTTAGGTGAGCTCATTTTGGGTCTGAAATCTTGTACAAAGGGGTTACCCAATCCCTTTAACACCATGCCCTGAGTCCAGGGTCAAACTGAGGCCTCCCAAGTTCCAGTATATATATATTTTAATCTAACTCTTGGATTCAGACAGTGTGCAAGCTTGCATAGTGCTGCAAAGCCACTCTCCCATTGCCGGAGCAGGAGGCAGCACTTCTCTGGCTCCCTTTGAAATGCAATGCACAAGCACTCCAAAGGAGCCTGACAATGGGAATCCATTAAAGGATATCAGGGCAGCTGAGAAGGCATGAAGGGGAGTCACAGGAAAACCCAGTGAGGCTGTTACTGGCACTAGAGGCAGCCCAGGAAGAATATGCATTAATTGGTTAATGCTTGTGAAGTGCTTTCAAGATGGAAATAGCTATTTAAGTGCTTGGTATTATTATTATGCTGACAATGGCCATGCAGAAGAGTCGTGGTGCTGAGGGAGCAGTCAAAATTGATTAAGAGACAATTCTGAAACAAAGTTTTGAAGGGAGAAAATTACATCCCTTGAGAAGAGGCTCTTGTGGCTGAATATGGGGATAACTGTTACTTGTTGAGCTGAGCAAATGATTTAAAGTAATGTCTGGTCAGCACAAGATTCCCAGTTCCATTGGGAGTTGTGGCTGTGGACTTGTGCAGGTCCTTGTGGTTATTTAGATTGTTAGTGTGGCTGATGGTGAGGGCTGGAATTGTTGCATTAGGAAGCCCAGTTGAGGTGTTTGAGGTGTGGAGGTCATATTCGTAGACTTATAGAATCATTAAGTTTGGAAAAGACCTCTAAGATCATCAAGTCCCATTGTTTGAAACCTAGCTTGTGAAATCCAGTTCCAAACAAGTTGATAAGACTTTTTATAAGGCGTTGAGGAACCTTCATTGGAACAATTGGAGTACTCTGCTGTCTCTGCATCATGATGTATCTAGGTAATGTACTCTGGAATATTGTATTTAAGATCTGTTGCAGCCCATCAGACAAAGGGATGAGCCCGTTCCTGTCTGATCATTTCTGGAAATGCTTGTTCATTCATTTGCTCATTGTATTAGTGACTCATCATGACTCTAACCTTTATTGTAAGTTTTCAGTTATTACTGTTGAAGAAGCATCCTGTACCTCTAGTCCTGGAGGTGGCATCTAGATGAAGTACTTGATCCCAAGCAGATGGATGACAGCTGCTCTGTGTCTGGTGCTAGAAAGAAGAGGTCACATCCTGTATCCTAGAGATATGGAAGCATCTGCAGCCTCTGGCTTTGCTTAAAATGTTCCTGTTGGGCTCACCTCAGAGCCCTGGTGCTAAGAAGCCTTATGTCAAAATTCAGGTCCAAATTGTGTGTAAGGCTTGTTGCTGAGAAGAGTCCAACCTGCTTGGTTTGGGGATGTTGCTTCTCTCTCCTTGTGTCTCCTGCCTCCTCCTCCAGACTGCTTTCCTTGGCTTTCTGCAATGCTGGTATCCAGCAGAAACTCCCCAACAGTTGGTGTTGCTGAAAGCCCAAAGATGTGAGTGTTAGGGGAAAGAATGGGAATTAATTATGGCTCCTGGTGAAGCCACGCTGTGGAGAGCTGCTCTGCAGTGTTGCCAAACTCCGGTAACTAATTCCTTAGCATTCAAAGAAATTTCTGTGTCTCTAGAAAATCAAGGGTGTTTTTTTTTCTCCCCCTTTTGAAGGCTGCCCTGTGCTGAAGCTGCAGTCGAGCTGTTGCATGTGCCTTTGCCTAGCAACTGTGCCTGGCAACGTCACGGCACCGCAGCGAACCCCGCGCTGGGGACCCGGCTGCTGGCATCAGGGAGCTGGTTGGAATGGTAATTTGTGATGAAAGATCCTCCAGCCTCTTTTCATCAGCCTTGCAAAGCCTTGTTCTTAATTTCTTGACCTTCAGGCTTCCTTGAATACCTCCAGACAGCGTTCTGCTGCTGCCCTGCAGAAATGAGGCGAGCTGAGAGTTGCCTGGTAGCTAAACCTGTGGTGTGAGGGGCTTTAAAAACCTTTTTTGTTAGTTTTTCAGTTGAGTCATGTTGCCTCACACTTGGGGTGGGTAAATTACGTGCAGAGGAACAATTCCTGTGGCACAGCCAACACACCATCATACCAACAGTCTGCTGTGTGACACCCTTCTGCAGTCAGAGGGGCAACATTTAAAATAACATCTGCACTAGGAAATAAAGAACTGCTGGTCCCTTCTGTCATAGGTGGAGTCCTCGTTCCTGGAGGGGTTTCAAAGCCAAGGAGATGTGGTGCTGAGGGACGTGGGTTAGTGGTGGGTTAAGGGTTGGACTGGATGATCTTAAAGGTCTATTCCAACGAGAACAATTCTGTGATTCTGTTGTGGGCTCAGCAGATCTCTTGTTGGTTGTTGACAGGTTCCGTGATGCTTTGGTTGCACTGGTCTAGTGTGAGTTATACTCCAGGTCCTCTTCTGTGCACTGGGGATGGCTCTGTGGGAGACTTGTATCTGAATGGAGCTCAGCTAGTGAACTTGCTGTAGTTCATGAGATAAATGCAACTTCTTCTCCAGGTGCTTCTCTTTCAGATTTGAGGAAGTGGAAAAAATATGCTAGTTCCCCATGGGATTAGAGGGGTAAATCATCATCATCATCCCTTTAGAGAAGATACAGCCTGGAGGTGTAGGGGGTGTTCAGTACAAACTGCAAATGCTCTGTGTAGCCTTTGAATGTACGTGATGTTTATTTTATGGAGGAGAGTGGGAAGAAACCTACATCTTCAGTTTACATGAGGAATCCTGTTCTGGAGTCCTGGTTTCAAGCAGTGTGGTGAATCTTCGCTATGCTGATAAAGCTCAGCTTAAAGCAGCATGAGCTGTAGTATATTTGACCTTGCTGACAAGGTTCCTCTGCTTTGTTCATTGTTAAAAGCTTCAGGGTTTTCTTTCTTTGTATGTTCTTGCATCAACAAACCGTTTGTGTGGCTAGATGGGATCTCCAGGTCAGCAGAGCGTGGAACCCATCTCTTCTTTTGTGGTGCTGTCAGGAGAGGCAGAGACATTTCACTCCTTTGTTCAACATGTGCATGTTTCAGGAGCCTTCCAGATGAAGTGATCAGTGTGGTCTGTGTTGCTGTGCTTTCAAAGAAGGTGGTGAAAACTAATTTGGTGAAAAGATCCTGAGACATCCGATGTTGTGGAGTAATTGGTAATTTAGCCATTTAAGTTCCTCATCAGTATTGGCCAAGCAAAGTTTTCTTGTGCATGTTTGAAATGTTTGTGTCTGTTGCTATTCACTGGATACTGGATCAGAGGGTCTGTGAAGTACCATACACATGCTGTGTCTCTCCAGCCAGAGTTAGTCTAAATAGAAGAGAATGGTTTTTTTAAGATCACTGCTTTAAATAGTTGGGAAAACATATTCACTAATGTGCCTTGATGAAGGCTTCTCTAATATTTACTTTGCTTCTGCTTATATTAAAAAGAATGTGTTACCAGGGATTGTCTGGATGCTTATTAAAGTGACTCCAAAGTTATTTTTTAATATCTTCTATTATTAGTCTTTTAGCTCTCCTGCTTCCCTTGCTAGCAGTAAGATAGGGGGGAATCCATCTCCCTTTCCCCTCGCTGTGTGCAGGTCTGTGCTGCTAAACACTTGTGCTGTTCTCTGCCTGTCCTGATGCTGTTCAGATAGAGTTTTACAGATGGTGCAGGGGTGCATCCATCTGCAGGAGTGATGGGGACAGAGACAAGGTGCACCTGGGCAGAGTCAGCATGTCACTGATGGCTCTTTGGTACCCCACCAGAGCAGTGCTGTGGTGTTCCCTGCGGAGCAGCCCCAGTTCCTACCAGCATCACAACACTGTGATTTCGTCCCCTCCTTGATAGCATCTTCATAATAAACAAAGCATGTGAGGAGGCTCCTGGAGGCTGGAGTGCCTTCTGTTCCCAGGTTGCCCCAGGCTGGAGGAGGACAGCCTGTGTCAGGTCAGCATGCTGTGCTCCCTCTCTCTCTTGGGAGCAGAGCACTTCAGCCTTGGGGGACAACCTGGCAGCTGCTATTATAACACTGTGACCAGTGCACTCACATGGGCAAGCTCTGGCTTAAGCAAATGAGGCATCACTCTGGAGCAGCTGAAGTCTGTGGCCTCTTGTGTCAGCGGGTGCAGTGCAGCTGTGAGCCAGGACATATGTGCAGTGTCATGTTTGGGGAGCTCCCGTTCTGTTCTGCAGCAGCTTTTGATGTCACCTGGAATTGGACGTTCCCTTCGTTGTCTGCAGCATGTCATAACTCCCTTGATCTTGGGATTGGGAATACGTGTCCCTTTCAAGGTTCAATCATGAAATGCAAACCCAAAGTGTAGTAAAGCAGAGGAGACTTTCTTCAAAGGAGATGAGCTTGATGGAGAGGAGGGAAGGTACCACTGGAGCTGACAGTTGGCATCCCAGCCTTGAGGCTGAGGCAGTGTTCGGCTCAGGCTAGGGCATGGCTGCCCCTTTTTGGCTTTACACTTCCACTTTACACTTGATTTTACGCTTCAGGACAGATGTGGAACAGCTGGGGAGAGCCCAGAACCTCCCTGCAGGTTCAGAAACATCATTGAACAAGGAGTTGTTAAACAGGTTGGGTTCATTTATTCTACAATAGCACTTTCCAAAATTTTGGGTCTGTTGATCTTAACGTTTCCAATGTCGGGTGCTTTTATGTAGCTTCTTTGGCATTTCTGGAGAACTTTAAAGAATAGACATGAGGCTGTTGTCTTTCTTGCCTTTCTTAGATGTCCACAGTTATGATGAGCTGCAGGCTGAGAGTCATGTCTCAGGAGGAGGTGGTTGGGGAGGGTAAACTGTTGAGTCAAGTGTAGGTAGGAGAAAATGCCATTGTCTAAAGTAAAAACAGAATGAATCTGGGTCATACATAAAGGAATTGGAGAGCTATGATGCTTTTACCCATTTTTTTTCCTAGTGTGAAATCTGTAAGTGTCATTTTCCAGATCCCTGGGGTGATGATGGCAGGGCAGTGTGTGAGGGTGGTGCAGTGATGGTTGGAAGTTGAGACTTCTCTTTGCTCTTCTGTGCAAGTGTTTATTTCCAGCTGTAACATGGTTTGGTTGGAGCTTTTGTAAAGAACTCCAAGGTCCTCAATGTGACAAGAAACCCCAGCACTTCCAATATATGGGAAACTTGCTAAATTTTCCAGGACAAACTTTTTTGGTTGAAAGAAGGAGGGCGTGTGTGGGAAAACCTAAATAAACTCTTCCAGCATCTTTGCTTCACCATCATCTTTTCTGTTCTTCTCTTCTTCCTACTTGGGAAGCCCTTAAAATGGAATTGTTATGCTAACATTGGAACAATGCCTGCATGTAACAGATCTCTGCAGTGAGGCTGGAAGCCTGGGCACCACTAAAAGGGACAAAGTGTTGACAGAGTGGGAGTGAAAGACTGTTGGAAGGGAAGGGCTGTCTCTCTCCAGAGATCTGGAGGTGACTGAGTTGGTTTCGGGGATGATCTGCTTGATTTGTGGTATTGCAGCATTGTGCCATCCTGCTGAGAGCTCCCATACTGCTGTTGATTTGAGGGGGGTGTTATAATTCTTCCTGGGCTTGGCAGTGGTGGCATGAGCTGGATTCGGATAAAATGCATGTTCCTTGCCCTTGTGTGCATCACTTTATCACTCCATGTGTTCAGAGAGAAAAAGGCACTGGCTATTTGAGGTATAAATCATCCCCTTGATGTTCTTGGATCCACTGGCTTTTGATTAAAAGTTATAGTTAATGGGATGTCTCTGATTAAAAGTTATAGTTAATGGGGTGTCTCTGCATTATTTATTACCCAGCAGGCTTTGATATAAGACTGTAGGTTAAGTTAAAACTATGAAAAGGTGAATAGTTAGGGAAACAAGGCAGAGATTTATGAAGTGTGAAGGTATTTTCCCTGTTTGTTCTCTTAAATTGTGTGAACAAAAGAGTCCAAGGCAGGCTATGGGTAAAGCACTCACTGTTTGGGATTCTGTGATCATTTAGGAGGCTCCGGTGTAAGGAATCAAAATGAGTTGCTGATAAATGATTCAAAGCAGTAAACACTGGGAACGTTTCTTCTATTTACATGGGAGATCAAACAACATTTTAAAAAAATAGGAGTTCTTAAAGATGAGCTGTTCAGTACAGGAGGTGAGGTTTTAGTATGTTTTATTCAGGGAGAAGGTTGTGGAAAGTCCTGGGAAGAAGCTGGCTGTAGGTATCTCACAAACCCCTCCTGACACCCTTTATTTTGAGGTCTTTTAGAGCAGGGTTTGTGCCTTCGTGTGCAGGGGAGTGGGGACCCAAGGTGTTGATCCTCTGCTGGAGCTTTTACCCAGTGATGTGAGAAGCCACATGGGTGTTGTGGTGGTTCCACAGGTGTCATCCCCCAAAGCAGGCTGGGGAACTTCTGAAGAACTTAATGCTATGAAGTTGAACAACTCTGGAGAGGAAAGTAAAATAAAAAAAATTGAGATATTACTAATATTTGAGCAGGATTTGCCCCTGGTATTTCAGGCCAGGCTGGAATGTGCTTGTGCGTCTGCGGGATATGGATTTCACTTTTCTTGGGAAGGGGTTTTTTATGTTCACTGTTTCATTGAATAGGCCAGAGCAAGAGAAAACAGAAACATTTGTACCTAAGTAACAATAACTAAAGGAAATGGCAATACCTCAACTGCTGCATTCTGGAGGAGACAGCCATACATCACCAGAGGATGATGCTGCTGAGAGCAAGGCATGGGTATGATTTGATAGTAGTTCCTTTTGAATTGTGCAGTGACCATACATCAGTTGGCTAAATTAGATTTCAGCTGAGAAACCAAGTGCATCAACTTAGATTTTTCGGAAGCACTTCAGAAGTAAATTCTGTTTTCCTCACTCTGAAGTATTGCTTCCTTAGGTATTAGCTCTGTTGGTTTACATCTGATTAAAACACTTCCTTGGTTTACACCACCCTGGGTATGGCCTGGTGAGATAAAGGAGTTGAAAGTAGGTGGAAGATGATATTTTTGTACCTTTTTGCTTTGCACTTGTAATGTCAGACACCACCTTTGATTGTTATTTAGCTTCTGACAACTCGGTGAAGATTTATAGTTGGAGAATGTGAATGTTTGAGTTTATCAGAGTTTAAATCCTGCAGCAAGTGCTGAGACCCAGTGGCAGGCAGGGCTGGGAGGGCAGCCAGCCAAGGCAGCTCCCTTCTGCGTGTAAGTGGGGCTTGTTTGGAGGAAACAACAACTTTCTATTGCTGTGAACATGCCTGGAGGATTGGGTCTCCTCTTTTGTGAATGTACCCGGGTTTGTTGTGCTCAGTGTGCAGTGACCGTCACGACTGCATCAAACCCAGTTAGTACAGCCCACACTGCTGCAGTCACTGGGGGTGAGCTGGTTGTGCTCCAGAACTCAGCTGTGTTGCGTTAGAGACCACTCTGAAGCTGGAGTGAGTGACACGAGAACAATTCTGTGCTCATGTGTCTGAACAACTCCAGATCTATGGTATAAATAAACCTCCTGCTAGCTTCTATCTCCAGTCACATAGCTGGCACTGCCAGAAGAAGACTTGTTTTGTGAGTACAAGGATGTTCTTAGTACCCAACTTGTGGAGAGAGGCTGATTGATACCCGGGATGGAGCTCGAGGGGGTTTCAAACCTCCCTGCTTAGGCAAGAGGCAGCTGGAGCTTTGCTGGGCTGGTATTTGTTGTGTGGTCAAGTGTCCGTTCACATTAAGTTCAGTGCCATGTGGATTAACTGTGTTAGAGAAGGCTGCAGGCAGCCACAGCTTCTGTTAGCAATGCAGCTCTTCCACCAGCATATTGCAAAGTAAATATTTCATTATTTTCCTTGTGGGTATGAGCCAGAAGTGAAGCTGATGGTCTGTTTACATTGTTCAAGCAGCGTCTGTTGCACAGAGCCAGTGTTGTAAGGGGAGGCTGCTGAAGCTGACTTGTAAGCCCTGTTGTTGAGGAAATGTTTCTGCCCCTGGATAAAGATCTTTCTGCAAAGCCACAAGTGTGGGTTTCCTTGGGTTGTGGGGTTTTTTTTCCCCCTGCCTTAGCTTGTGATCCCTTTAGAGAGAGGCTGTGTCCACTCAGCAGTGCCAAGTATGATAATGTCTTCGTCCTTGTCTGGAAACTTTAAGTGCTGCTGCAATAAAATTACACTGATG
This sequence comes from Brachypteracias leptosomus, assembly GCA_013401335.1. NCBI lineage: Eukaryota > Metazoa > Chordata > Aves > Coraciiformes > Brachypteraciidae > Brachypteracias > Brachypteracias leptosomus. The sequence goes on from VYZX01022728.1 coordinate 511,283, forward strand.
CAATCGTTAAAAAGATATACTCTCATAATAAACCACTTTCCAGAATTGAGAATAGCGGGTTGTGTTGGCAGAGAACATGTTCCAATGAGCTCTGTGCTCAGGCTGGGGATCTCCGTCACAGACCAGGACAGGTGCCCACAAACACATCTCCACTGATGAGTTCTGGGTTGGGGTTACATCTCCAGGAAGTGTGAGACCATGAATAATAGCATTAGGAGCTGGAATGTCCAGATAAATATTTGCAGTGCCACACTGAGCCCTTGGGCAGGTGACACCTGGTCTGTTAGTGCTCTGTTCACCTTTCTCATTCATTCCTGCAGCTTTTAAATACAGCAGCAAATGGAGAGGAGGGAGATTTAACTGTCCTGGAAGGGTTGTAATTCCTCCAGTACCAGGGCTGATGGTTAATCTACAGAGTGTAAAGAAGGTGGTCCCTGGGTACAGCTTGTCCTGTCATTGCTCTTCTTGTGGTCACCTGGTGTAGCCCCATCAGAGCCCAGGTGAAGGGCAGGGGGATGGATCCATGGGGGAAGCTGCTGGAGGGAGGTGTGTGGAGTAGCCTCATGTCCAGCCCCCAGGTTGGAAAGTGCTCCAGAAATTCTGCAAGAACATTGTCCCCTGTCAAGTATGAATTGAGCTGGAACTTCCGAGCACCTTGTCCTTTCCTATCTTGCTTCGTATTCATGGGCCAAAGGGATAAAGAGAATTGTTCCTGCAAGTCTTCAGAGGAGAAACAGGATGTTTCCTTGTCATGTACTTCAGATTTTCAATACGGTTCTGTCAGTCAAGGCTGAGCTGAGCTAACTCAAACCTGAAAGCAAATTATAGAGCGTGCATAAATTCTCCTGGGCTTCCTGGATGCCTTTCCCATGCCTGCTGACTTCTCCAGCAGTGTCCCATACAACTGGAGCTCAGCACCATTCCAGGTGATGGGGAACAGATTGCTTTCCAGTTCAGCAGCTTTAGGAAAACTAATTTTGGTTTGCAATAAGCAATTTTCTTTCAGCTGTGTCTGAAGCACATCTTGGTCAAAATGATGCAAATTTCAGTAGATTGATTTGATATGTCATCAAATGATGTCCTGTTTTTCTGTTTGTTTTTCTCCAGCTAGGTTTAAGATAATGTACATTTTTCTGGCCTGTGTGCTTTTTTTTTTAATCACCAGTTGTGCAAGGATGACGTGGATTAATATTGATCTTAAAGCTTGTTGCCTTTTGTGTGACCTTGGAAGTGTTGGTACCACGGTGTTGTTCACCCTAAATTGACTTTCTGAACTTCATACAGCATCAGTAGCTTTTATACTACTGGGAAATGGAGAGATCCAGCCTCTTTAATCTCCCCATTTCCTTAAATTGTTCTGATGGCATTTACTTATGATTAAAATAAAACACGTGCAGTAGAGAGAGATTCAGAACCTCCACATTGCCTGTTGAGTGCCAGTCTGGTAGAAGAAAAGAGGATGTGATTGAATTTGAGAGAACTGAAGCTCATGGATCTTTGGCAGCCTCCAAGTTATTAAACTGGGGCTAATTTTACCAGTGAGTGCTACCAGCAGCAGTCCCAGTCCCGTGCAGCTTTCTGGCACCAGCCAAATACATCCTTTGAGTGAACTCTGCAATAAATGGAGCTGAAGTGGAGGTGGGAGGTGGGTTGACAGATGTAGAAGAGGCAGATGCCAGGTGCTGCAGGAATGCAAAGTACTTTAGTCTGCCCTTGCAGACAAGTTGTGCTCAGCTCAGTTCTGGTCCCCGGTGGATTATGGGGCTGTCCTGACTCTCATTGATATAATAAACATCCTACAGAAAAGATCCCTGGGTAGTAAATATGATTGACCATTTTAGATTCATAAAGGCGTGAACTTTGTCTTGCAGAGAGGGAGAAGTTCCACTAAGCATTTTTGCACTAAAGTAGGTCAATCTAATTATAATTGGCTTTAATGAGCACTACTCTGCAGCTCTTTACCTGTAGCTGCTTGGCACTCAGAAGTGCAAATGCCATTGCTGCTTTTGAGAAAAGCAATGAGAAATCAAAGTAGTAATTTCAAATCTAATTCATTTCAACTTGAAAGCCTCGGTTATCTCCATCAGGCAAAAACAATCCTGCAGCAGCAGGAAAAGCCAGGAGGGAAAAAACCAGCAGCCATCAGCAGCTCTGGTGCTGGCCATGGGGTAAAGGGGAAGTTCTGCTCTTGGTCTCCCAACAGTTGCTTTGCAAACTGTAATTTAGCTCCGGTGTGGAGGAATTATTCCATTAAAGCCAAGAGGGCTTAGACCAGTTTGGAGTGAATTTTTGTTTGTGCTTCTGAAGACGTTCAGGTAAAGCAGCAAAGAGAAGGGAAAACACAAAGGAGAATTTGTCACTTGCCTTGTTCCCCAAACACATTTATGTACCTGTTTCCCCAGAGAGAAGAGAATCTCATATATCCAGAAACTGTACATCATGGCCATTGATTTTTATCTTTGGGATGGAGTGTTCCCAGCTCCTGCTTTGGGGAAGGAAAATGGATTTGAGGGAGGTGTTGGGTATTCAGCTGGTGGGTACAGGGCTGGGCTTTGGTTCTCAGAAGATGTAGCTCTACAGCAGCTCTAGTTTACTAGAAACTAGTAAAAAGTAGTTTCAGGCTAATGAGCAATGTTCTCTGAAAGTGTGGATGGGAGAAAAACCTGCTGTTCTCAGGAGCTGCAAACGTGGAGGTTTTGGTTTTTATTCCAAGTACCTCTTCCAGATTGGTTTGTTGGTTAAAGCCTTTGAACCGTGTCCTGTTTGCTGGGGTCAGGACAAGCATCGTTTCTGATCTCTTGCCATTCGGTTTCCCTGCAGTCCTGTCCAGACAGACAAGTTATTTGGTGACTCAGTTCCTCATCAGCATGGTGTCCATTACCCCTTCCAAGGTGAGGGGTGGTCTGTCTGTGCAGCTGAGCCCTGGTCTTCTGTCCCTCACTCAAGTGTGACTAAGGGTCAGGAGACAGTAGCTTTGGTGTTGTCATTCTGATGTTCTGTGGCCTCCACCCCCCTTCCTGCCTGAGGCACCCAGCGTGCCCAGGAGCTCTTCAAATGTGGAATCCCTCAATGCACAGTGTGTGATGAAGAGTGTGTTGACTGTGGGCTGTGAGAGGATGTCTGAGCAAACATCTGCTTCCCAGCTGCTGTAATCCAGCTGTTGTGAGCCTGTTATGTGTACAGCTGGAGGGAACAGTGCCCAGCAGATGGTACCTGGGGTGGGGACAAAGATGCATCTGTGTAGATTTTATGTTTATCTGTTCTCTGGGATCATGAGATGGGAAGAAACTCATTGAAAGGAATTCTGTATGCTTTGTTTTGCTGGTGAAGATGTTCAATGTGTGTCCTCCACCGTTTGACCTGTACTTCTTGTCTCTTCTCTTGGCAGCCCAGAACTGCAGCCACATCCTGCAGGGCCCAAACGGGACAATACAGAGTCCAGGCTTTCCCTATGGATACCCCAATTATGCAAACTGCACGTGGACAATCACAGCTGAGGAGCAGAACAGGATACAGCTTGTTTTCCAGTCCTTTGCACTAGAGGAAGACTTTGATGTATTATCTATCTACGATGGACTGCCTCAGCAGGGGAACCTGAGAACAAGGTACCTGGCTCAGAACAGGGATGTTTATAAACGTGTTCCCTCTTCTGCTCCTGGGATTGAGCCTGGGTTGGAGGTTTGTGCTGCAATAAACTGGGAGTGCTGCTTCGTGAGCAATTCTCAGTTGTCTTGATTGCTTATCTCTGATAAGGTTTGAAATATTTCTCTCAATGTCTGGCAGTGGTGATTTATCAAGAGTCATTCTAGACACCCAGAGAAGTTAATTAGGAAATGGAGAAGGAGGAAAGTGGAGCTAATGTGCAGAGGAGCTTCTCAGGGTGGGAGGATGGATAATGGGGTTCAGTTTGCAGCTCTGCCAAATGCTTTGTGGGGCATTGGGGTAATTCCCTTACTTGGCCTGTTCACCAGCTGGGCAGGGGGATGTTCCTGTCACATGTGACTCAACTGTTGGATATTTTGGGGTAAGGAGTTGCCAAGTGGTACAGTGTGAAGACTTGATCTCTGAGACTTTCAGGTACCACCTGGATGTTAATAAAAAGTTAAACGAGAGGCTGATTTTGTAGAAAATAACCTATTGCTGTGGTAGCAAGTGTTATGTGACATGTCAGGCTTGTGCCTTTGAGAGTCATGATCTCAGACCTCCGGATCTGAGGCACAGATGAAATCAGCTTGGTGGCTTGTGACATGACTGCTCATCTGATGTGGTGTCTGATTGCAGCTGAATTCTGACAGTAATATATTCAGAAAATAATCGAAACAGTGGCAAAATCCAGTGCTGGAGTCCCTGGTGAGGATGCTGCAGTTATGGGCAGCCCTGGACATTAACTTTACTTCAAACCACTTTAATTTAGGACAGATCCTTTGACCTCAGTCTTGTCTAACCTTGTCTTGTCTAAGCCAGCTGGAAAACCTGTCTTAGAGGAATGCTGGTGAAAATCAGCTCTCTATGTAGATGGTTTCAGTTATGCAAATAAATCCTGTCTTCATCTTGCAACAGTGCTTGAGAATCATCTTAATTATGGGACTTGATCATTTAATCAGAAGGTAGCATAGTGCTTTGCTTGGGGTTTTATGTAAAGGGTGCCTACATTAGTATAAATTCTGCTCAGGAAGCTCTGTGGTGAGTAGTCAGTGCTGCTCCTGCCCTGAGAAGTCCCCTGGCCAAGGACTCTGCTCATCAGCAGTGCCAGATGTTTCCTTTTGCCCTCCAGATGTCAGTGGAAGCTTCTGATGAAGAAGCAAAATGCGTGAGTGAAATTAATTCAGGGTTAGGGTCGTGGAGGAGTTAAATTAGTGAGATGCTGTAGACGAGTTGCATCCAGGTATTGCTCTGAGCTACTTGTAGGCATGATATGGTTATGGATAGAAGTAACAAAGGGCATCTTCCTGCAAGTACAAGAAAAAAACCCCAAAACATGGGTACAGTTTGGATACTGTCCTGGTCATTTGTACTCTGCACTGGGGGAAGGTGAGGAGTCAAAGTTCCCCCTCCCCCTGTGGAATTCATGTGCAGCTTGGGTAGATAAATGGAAGTTGTGTGATGAAACCAGGAGCCTAAAGCAGTGTGGGAACACTTGGTCTCTAATGAGGAGATGAGGTGTTCAGGAAATAGTGTTTAGTACAATGGAGGAAGGTGAAATAAATGAAAAAAAGGTATTGAGGCTTTTGAGAGGCCTGAAAGTGTTTACAAAGGACTCACAAAAGTAAATGAGGGATGGGCTCTTGTCTGAGGAACACTTGCTTTGTTCTCCTGGACATTTCTAGCTTAGTGTCCTCAACTCCTGGGAGCTGCTCCTCTGCTGTTGGGTGTCTCGCTGCTTTGTTCAGCATGTAGCCTTTTTTTGTACATCAATCTCACCTCATTAAGCTCCATAGCCATTGCCCAACGTTGTTTTTCTATTTTTTTCATCTTTCTCCTTTTTTCTTTTTCCTGTGGCTATCAATTTTGTTCTTTCTCAAACTGCTTCCCAAATGTACTCAATTCATCATCCCAGTGCAGCAGTGGAAGATGGATGGCAGCATGTCATTCATCACAGCTTGTGCTACCAGGAGGAGGGCCAAAATAAGCTGTAGCAAGTGGGTAAAGAAGAGGGGGGGAAGTCTTTTTCCTTGGAGAAGGTGCTTCTGGTTTCTCTGTGCTCAAGTCTGATCAACAAAATGGTTAATGGAGGAGCTGTCTCTTTGCTTCTCCCACTCTTGAGCTTACACTGAGCGTCACTGATGTATTTGTGGGTCATACCTGCTTCACTATGAGAATGGTCTTGGTGTTGATGACACTTTGAGGGGTGGAGAGTGATTGTCTCAATACCCTGAGGTTCCATTTCAGCCACATATTCCTAAGAGCTCCTCTGGCCTGATGTGTCAGTGTCATGTCTGTGTGTGCTTCTGAGAAGGGTTAATAATTGTGCTGGCAAACCCCCTGTTGTCTTGCAATTTAATGTGGTGTGAAAGTTCCCTAATAGAATAAGAGCAGACTTAATCCAATGAGACATTTGCTAATAAACTGGTTTACTGTATATTAGGGGATTTGCGTTGTGCATTTGTGATGAGCGTGTGAATATTAAATGCATTTTGGTGTCTTAATTTAGACATCCAGGGCTGTTGTCATCTCAGTGCCATGACTTTGCTTTGTTTAGAATCAGAGCTTGTTTGAGTCCTTGCTCCTTTAGCTGCTTTCAGATGATTTGTGTTTTCCCAGCACCATGCACTGGCTTTGACCATGGACCACTAAGAGAATCTTCTTGGCCATCCAAGGACAGTGGTGGCTGCAGATTGAGTAGAAGTGGGTGTTTTCAGGAGTGAGAGGAGGTTTCTAAGTTTCTTTTGGTGCCTTTGTGGCTTTCCCTTCTCTTAAGCAGTGTTTGTGCTGTTACACCAGACCAACCTCTCCTGAATGCTCCTCCTTCAAGTTCCCAACTCCTCTGAGCTGCTGGTGGGATCAGGGGGGTGCGTGTGGAGACCTGATCTGAAACCTGCAGTTCCTCAAGAACAGTCTTTGTGCAGCTCCCATTGTGCTCTGCTGATTGTCTCATTGTCAAGAGGCTGCTCCAATCAGGTCCCTTCCCTGATTGGTTTCCCACCGTGCTGGGCTTAAAGCTCAGCAGAGGCCTGACTGAAATTTGAATATTTGGAGTTATTTATGGCTCTGAGATTGCTCTGGGAGTTGAGGCTCTTTGCACCTTTCTGTGTCAGACTGTGGTTAGTGACATAACCAGACAGTGGGTAACAAAGCCCCATGGCACAGCTGAGCTCTATTTGCTGCTGATAATTTGCAGGGTGCTTTTCATGTGAGAATCTTCTAGTTGCTGACTTCCTGATTTGAAGTTTCAGACTTGCACTCAGGTCCAGGGCAAGTATATTTAAGGTATATATGGTAAGTCACTCATTTGAGATCCCTAATTCTGTTTTCCTGAAGGGAGACATTAAACTTACAGTCAAAATAGAACTGGGCAATTGAGAAAATCAGGGTTTTTTTTATTTTTTTTTTCTTCCGGAGATGTTTAAAAGGCCTTGGAAAGACCAAGGAACAGAGTATGCAGTTTTTTGTACCAGGAGAGACTGCTCACTTGCACATGTGCTGAACAGTCCTGGGGTGACTTCTATGATCTCTCAACCCCTGGATGTTCCTCCCTGCATGATGGGGTAGGTGGTTGCATTATCTTCTGGTCTGCCTTGCCTGCTCCAAGGGAATGTTTCAGTGATACTGAATTTATTTGGCTAAGACAATGTTTGAGCCAGTGTATGGAGGAAAACAAGTCTTTATTATAGCCAGCATCTCAGTGGGGCAGTTTTGTTTCCACAGAAGCTACCAGGAGGTGTTTGTTTACACAGCTGTGAGGAAATGTCCCGTTCTGATGGCTACAGAGTGTGTAGGGTTAGAGAAAATGTTTGCAAACCATTCCTGCAATAGTTTCGTGTTTAAAGCATGGAATAAATTCCTGCTGCCTTTAGCTCCCTGGCACTGAGTAACTCACCTTGGAGCTCCCATCTCAGCATCACACACAGTTGAAGTTGCTGGTGCTCATTAGAGATCCTCGTCCATCTTCCCTGACATGAGTGAAGAGGTGGGAAGAGGATTTCCACCAGTGCTGGGTGTGCAGGTAGGAACTGTATGATCTCCTTGGCCATATTTAATTGCCTGAAAGATTAAGTATGTAGTTTGAAGTTTTAAAATTGTGTGATACCAGTGATAAGAGCTGAATTATCTGCTGAGGTGACCTATTTACAGATACAACAGCAATACCTGTGTCTTGCCTGTTTCTCCTTGATAACCTTTTAATTACTCTTTGAAAAATTGGACTGGGTGACTTGTGCTTAATTACCAGTCAGGAGAACAAAGCTTTTGATCTTAAACAATGGAAGGGAGGAGGAGAGGAGGAGACAAAGGCAACAGCCAAGGAGACAATTCCCCCCATGTGCCATCAGGGATGCAAACCTGGATTCAAGTGATCTTCTGGGGTTCTGCCTTCCCAGACACTGGATTTGCTGGGCTTCAGCACTGCTAAAGAAATTCCTGGTGAAATAGCATTTGGCACCTGGTAATAGATAGAACTTGGGTGAGGATTTTGTGTCGAGTCACCTTTGGTCCTGTGACATGGTCCTTTGTGTCTCCAAGGTGCCTGTAGTTCTCTTTCAGAAGATAAAGCTAAATCAAATGGAGGGCCAGCTAAATCCCTGTGTCATCTTTAGTGAACCTCAGAATCCTACCTCCCTTTTCCCCTTAGCAGAGTCTTTTGTCACTTCACATTAACTCCATGGGAGAGGAAAAAAACCCTAACAAACTCACTTAAACCTGTGTTTTCTGCTTTGTACAACAAAATACACTTTTTTTTTTTTTCTCTGAGAAGATACTTGTTTGAGCTGCCTCAGCAGCATTAGGGCCTTTCACCAATGGCCCTCTCATTTTGTTCTGAGCAAGTGCTGAATATTTAAACTTTCTGTGAAATCAGTGATGGAACCAGATCTGAGAGATCTAGTCCAGGGGAGCTAATGGAGTTACTGCATCAGCATCTAGGGCTGCATTCAAGCTCTCCATATTTATTAGGAGTGTGCATCAGGAGGAGTGATAAAAGCTGCTGCTGAAACCAGGGTGGGAGCTTTTTCCCTGCCATGATGCTGAGTACAGCAGGCTGGGGAGGACCCTGACTCTGATCTTTGAGCAGCCTGTTGAGCAGATGGGGAGTTAAGAGGATGGAGCAGCTTTGGTCCTGGATTGAGGGTTAAAGGATCTGCACTTTCTTGGTGTTGTCCTGTATAAACACAACTTGTTTGTGGCCACATTGGGTGAAATAGCATTGTGTTGGAACTGGAACCTTTCGTTCCTGGCCAGTGAATAAAGTACTAGTTGGTGAAGAAGTTTCCTGGCTGGTTGTTACTCTGGGCTAGAGAATTTCTTCCCAGTCTGTCTCTCCCCTGCTGTGTAGTACAGGGGTTATCTATTGTTGGATCTTAAGGTGTTGCTGTTACTCTCCCAGCAGCACAGGGAAGTTCAGTGAGTTGCTTTGGGTGAGTTATTAGTTGTTAGCTACTAGTTATTGAGCTCGGGTTGCCCAATTCCTGTGGTAGTGCAGAACTGTCTGAGATGGGACCACAGCCTGAGTCTGCTGTGCAGGGACCTCTGTGGGAAGCCTCTTGGATTTATTAGAACAGAATCAGGTCTTGAGAAATAATTTCCCTCTTAGTCAATAGTTATTGACAGCAGTTAGCATCAGGATGGCCACTTTCTTCACTGCTAATTGGTGTCAGTCTCCTGTGAAGAGGATGCTGAGCAGGGCAGCAGAGCAGAGGAGATGGAGCAGGGTCCTGAGGTGTGCTGATGGTCCTGAGGTGTGCTGATGGTCCCTCACCAATGGCTCAGTCCTGTCCTGAGCCCAGCAGCTGCTCAGCAACATCACAAGTGAGTGACCTCAGTTCTCCCACCTGTAAATTGACATCATGGTTTATTTTTGCAAGTTAAATTAAAATATGTAAAATTCCCCAGTTGGAAGGTGTGTATGGTGGGGTGAGGAAAGAGAATCAAAGTATGAGGCTGATAAACCTCCCAGCCATGCCTTTTAATCCAGTTTTCTTGAAGGCAGGAAAAATGTGTGCACTCCCATGTTATCCTTTGGATGCAGTGACTCCTTAGGTCTTTTGCATCTCTAAGGTCTGACCTTGAGAGTTCCTCAGGCAAAGCACCTCTTTAGGCAGTGTATATCTGCCTTTTATCAAAATTAATGGAATTCTGCAGGAGATGATAGAATCTGGCTGCATGACTGTGGGTACAATGGATTGTGGAGTGCTATTACTTGCAGGCTCAAATAGAAAATTGACAAATCTCCAGTGCCCATTGACTCTAATTCATTATGCCCCCGTTGGGTGGCCAGGGGTGGCCCAGCTCCTTTTAGACTCCTCACGATTGGATTTTGGTGTGCTGCAAGAGCAGCTGCTGACTCCTGGTCCTTTTTCTTAATAAATAATGTAATTGTTTGTGATCTTGGAGCTGTTTAGAAAACATAAAGGCTTCTGCTGTCCAGAGCTGCAGTAATTATCCTTACATCTTTAGTGGTTTTTATGCTCTTTAGCCTTACAGCTTCTTAGAGCTGCTGCAGTGGAATAAAAGGTTTAGGAAGGAGATAAATATTTTCACTGGAGCTGTTGAGTAGCTTACATTGTCACTGATCTGTGTGTAAACCCAAGTGTGAAATGCTTTTGTTCTAGGGTTTTTATATAATATTTTAGCTATTGAAATCATCCCGGTGCATGATGAGACATCCTCTCTGAAGCTGATCCCAGTCCATGTACCTGTGGCAAAGGAGTGTGGGAACAAGTGACTTGTCCCCGGGTGAGCAGCAGCTCTGGTGCTGCTGGGTTTGCACCCAGGACTTGTCACCTCTCGGGTGTTGGGGCTCTCCTGCTGAACACCAGCATTTCTCTCCCCTTTCTGCTCAATATTCAGCATCCACACAAGGTGCAAGTAACTACAGAATTGGGTAGCGTGTGAATCAATATTAGAGTCCTTTTGGATAAATCTTCATTGGCAGGAACAATGGATTTGTTTTGTGTTTTTTATCATACAACACATCTAAAAATCAAATTTCTTATTAACCTACTTTTTGACTCACTGGCTATGGAGGACAACTTGCATTGTTTATTTGTTCCATTTGGGTGCTTCTTTTTAACTCTTAGCTTTATGGAAAGCAAGCTTCTACTGTTTCCTTCTCATCTGTTGCCATTAAAATTCATTATGTGTTGTTATACATTAACATCTTAAGGAATTAGCTGTTGTGGTGGGAGGTGAGGCTGCAGCTGAGATGGAAGCCCCCAGGCTGGATGTCAGCTGGCTGTCCCAGGTTTGTGTGGGCAGATCAGTGCCTGGTTCCATGGCAGAATGTTCACTGGGGGAAGGACAGATTCTCTCCAGACATGACTAAATTCTCTTTGTGCATAAAACACCAGGATTTGAACTAGAAGGGGGTGAGCACACTTGGCAGCTGAGGCTGGGATTCACAGTGTCAGCTTTGGCTCTTCAGTTGGGTGGCTTCAGCTTCTTGAGATGGAGACAGAGAAAACAGGAGGCATGGGGGTGCCTGTGTAGTAAGCACAGATACTAACAGAGCCATAATTAAAGCTTTTGCTTGATTATGTTGCCTAAGACAGTATTTGAACCTAATGGTGGTTTATCTCCAGTCCCCCAGGACCTGTTTGCCATAAATGTAATGCTTGGTGCCTTTCAGCTGCAGTCTCCACATGCCCTCCTTGAGGTTTCTGAGCCTCCAGGATTGGCTATGGTGGGGACTGGGGTGTGGAAGGAACTTGGGGTTCAGAGGATTACCTGCAATCTTCCAGCAGGACAAAGGCTGTGGGGCTGTGACTTCAGCACTGTGGTTTCCAGATGAACAAGCTGGACTGAGTTTAGTGGTGTTTGTTCAGAGTGCCTCTGGCCTGAACTTCTGCATTTACTTTGCCTCTTTGCATTTAAAGGTGTTTTGAACGTTCGTGTCTGAAAAGTGAAGTTGTTCAGGCTGTGGGACCCTGTTTGTGCACAGCCTGGGGCAGAAGAGTCCATGTCTGAAGGGCTGGTGTGAACCTTGGGGGGGTTGCACATCCCTGGTGTGGTCGTGCTCTCCTGGCTGGGTTCAGCAATGAGCCTCGGGTGGTTTGCAGGGGTCCTGAGGACTGAGTTTTCCCATTTACTACATTTCACACCCCTGATGATTCTTTTTTGAAGAAAGCCAGAAATAAACTAGAAGTGCCAAGTTTTGAGCTGACACTGCTGAGCCTTGCTTGGTTTATATCCAGGCTTGTCTTTGTTTACTAAGAGCACCAGCTTGGATTTGCCAAGGGGTTAGTCAGATTTGGGGAAGTTTTCTCTGACTTTGTTTTTCTTGTTTGGTTTGTAGTAACAAGGCTGAGAATATTGATGCCAGAGTTTGTCAGGTATCTGCTTGCATCTCACTGCTACCTGGAGAGGTGCAAGAAAAATGAGCATGGAGGGGACAGGATAAAAATAATAAAGATAAATCCAAGCCCAGTTGGTCTTCCTATTCCATTGCATGGTACGGAAGGTTAAATTTATTGAAATTTGATGCTTACCACCTGTTCCCAGCTTTGAGCCATGAAGGCCTCATATATTTGAGATGGCTTTGTTGGCTTTTTAGGCTCTATAAATAACACTTTTTCTAGTGGGAATTGACCCAAACCCCATTTTAAGTGAGTGAAGAAATCCATCCAGGCTGGAATTTATGAGCCCTGTGACTGTCCCTGGAGTCTGTGTTAGTTAATGAAGCCTCTGTCAGTGGCAGAGGTAAGCAAAGGACTCTTGTGGCTTGATGAATTGTCCTTGGCTTGGAGGAGGGAAGAAAGTGCAGTAGATCCCTGAGCTGTGCTGGCACCTGGGGTTGGGTTGGGACCGTGTTGGATGGAGAACTGCTTGTGAAGTGCTAGATAAACTTTGTGGAAAAAAAGTAGGTGTAGTATAAGTCATTGGGAGCGAGTTTAAGGGACAGATTATATTAGTTTAGAAGCAACTTAATTACCTTATTCCATACTGCACATGTGAAGCAGTATGGAATAAACTGGGACATATGGAGGGTAGCAGAGCAGCTTGGACTTGCTTGGTAAAGTACAGAGAGAATATACCAGGGGTAAGTGCTGCTTGGAACGTGCCTCTGACAATAGTTGTTCAGGGTCTGTTCATAGCTTGACTCGACAAGAAAAGCAACTTGGCTTTGAGCATAAATAATTCCAACAAGTTGACTAAACCCAGCTGTGAACTGAGAGTTTTCTTTTGAAGCTGGCTGAGATTTTTTTCAGTGCAGAGCATCAGTTCAGCCTCACAGGGATGAAATGAAAGGGCAGCTGTGTGAGTACCAGCAGTGAGCTCTGCCTCGCAGACACCACTGACTTTTGGATGTCTGAGCATGCATGAGCTGGGAGTGTTCTCAGATGATGCTCTGCTTGTTTTATTGGTGATTAATGAGAAGGTTCATGGTACAAGTTATTCTGTTAACATAGTTAAAAAAAGCACTAATATCTCTTTGTAATCGCTTGGGGTTTTTATTAAAGAGAGGAAGGGAGAAAAAGGGAATAGAAACACTGAGGAGAAAATTGTGCAGCAGACGAGGCTGAGGAGATGGTAGCAAAGTGAGCTGTGTCCTCAGGTGTCTGTCACCCTCTCACTGCAAATGGGGGAAAGATCTGCAGATTTCTCCCTGCTGAGGGTGGAAGGGATCAGATATGTGAAAGAGGAGGAGGAAGAGGAGGCTGTAGGAGCCTTAATGACCCTGGAGCAGGTTACTGGCTGGACTGGGGTGGTGGCATGGAAAACCTCCTGGAGACAGGGCTACCACAGGATCTTGAATGATCTGTGAGAAACAGACCTGTCACCTTCAATTGTGCACATATTGAAGTCCTTGTGCCCAGGGCATCCACAGGTTGTGTTTTTGCCAGCTTTGTTGGGTAGTGTTTGAAATGCATGGGGGTTCTCCTGGGACTCAGCCCGTGATTTGGAGGAGATATCAAACTCCTGCAGGATGAAAGATGATTTCTGAAACCAAGATATTAATAGGAATGACAAGATGTTTTTTCCCTTGCCATAGACTGCTTTGTCCTACACCCACCAGCAACTGTCTGTAAAGAAAAACATCTCCTACCTGTGATGAGATCTGAACGGGCTGGATTGCTGTGGGTAAATTCCCTTGTCTCTTGCAGTTGTGCTTTTATTTTTGATGTCCATTCCATGAAGCAGCCTTGAGGAGGACAGCAGTGAGTGACCACTGATTTTGCCTATGCCTTGTTTCTGATTTTCTCATAGAAAACATAAATTTTCAATCATACATGTGTTTGTGAAGGTGCTCTCCCTTGCAGCAGCTGGACTTGCACATCCTGCTCATCAAGACTGAGAAGGTTGCAGCAGTTAATTAATGTCACTCCTTCATACCCATTTTTCAGGGGAAAGATGGAATGTATCAATAGCCAGCGAGTTTCCTCCTTTGTGTGCACCTGAGCCAGCTGAATAAGGCAAACAAAATTGGATTCAACATCAATTGGAAGTTACTGTTGGCCCCATTTGATAATGGATTAATCAAATACTTCATGAATGCACCTTTCCAATCACTTCAGATCAACTACTGCCTTGTTAGCTGGGCAAAGAGAACTCTCCTGCTCCTTCCAGACTGTTTCCAAAGCACAGCTCTTACCCTGAGCTGTATTTTTTTTCTCCACACATCCCCTTCCACCTGATTTAGCTTGAAGATTGTCTTGGGACAGTGCAGGGGTGTCAGACTAGCACTTGGGGACCCATGTCATTTACACTGTATGTAGTGAAGAGAGTGGTTTATTTGATGGGAAACTTTCTTTAATAGGTGCCTTTAAATTACATGCAGGAAAAAACTCACTGAGGTATGGTGGAGTGTAATTTAATGCTGGGTTAAGCGATGCAATCCAGTGCGTTTTCATTAGATGTTCTGAGACACTTCTCCAGCAGAAATGCTTTAAAGGCTGTTGGATTGCCAGCTGCAATAACTATTTTGATTGCAGCCTGAGCTGATGGTGGGCATCCTACCAGAAAAATAATGTGCTCTGTTTTAATTATGGCACCTGCACTCCAGGATGGAGCCTGCGTCACTGTGGAGGTGTGATAGGGTTGTGCTGGATCCAGTGCAAGAGTTTAATATGCAACAGATGGAGGTGAGAGCTTCTGCAGAGGGTCTGAGGTGTGGCCCATCCTGGCTGACTCTTCTTTTTCCAGGGCAGAAGTGTCCAGTTGTGGGGTGAACCTGCTGAGCAGAGCAGTCAGTGGGTCTGTCTGGAGCCCAGTTCATTTTGCAGGTGGATGGGAGAGTTTTCCACCAGGGAAGGACTTTGTGGCATGAATTCTTGAGCCTTGGCAGCTGCTGATGTTCTGAGGGGTGTTGGTGCTTGTGGCACTTCCAGAGAACCTATAAAGAGATGGTGGCTACAGCAGCAGCTCCTTTTTACTGGCATTGGCTCTAGCAAAGCTGTTGTGTGAAGGAGTAGAAGTTCTGCAGAAGTACTTGAGGTGTTGGTGGCAAACCTGAGGCAAAGAGTGGAGGAGGTTACAAATGGAGGGAAGGATTTCTCTGCTGATTTTTTCTGGTATATTGATTTTTGCCGTTGTGCAGAGCAAGGGCAAACTCATGAAGTGGCTTTTCTGGCACTGCTTTTGTTTGGTTCCACACAGTAGGAGCAAAATTAAGCCAATGAAAAACACATTGAAAATCTCACACAATCAGTGTTGGCTCCAAGCAACTTAAGGGGATAATCACTCAATAATCCATTTGGCCAGGGGTAGAGGAGAAATGAAAGATGATTATTTGTGCTGTTATTGCTGCCCTCACCTTCTTGTTGTGGCCCTTAATAAAAAGAAAGAACAAGAGTTTGCTGCTTTTTTCTCATTAGCATGTATATACATATTTATTTTTTTTAATTGCTACACTAAACAGTTGTGTCAGAATTGATTCCTGCATGAGACCTTTGGGGAATGACTTCATATTCTCTCTGACTTATTGATGCTCATGCTTTAAACTTGCCAGGGCTGCAGATGTTGGGAGGAAGGCAGGAGGACAAGGTACCAGCCAGGGCTGACCAGGGCAGGGGGTCCAGCCAGGCTGGGTCTGTGAAATGGGTGCTGAGGTTTTCCAGCAGTGATTTGAGCATGGGCTTGTTCAATTATTGTATCAAGAGGATATTGCCTGGGCTCTGGCTTGGAGAAGAAAAGGACATCAGAAGAAGGAGAAGTTTTCAATTGTGTGCATTGGTTGAAGGCTTAGGGGAGGAATAACTTTCATTTTGATGGCACTGAGGATGGGGAGGAATTTAATCTCCTTTCTAGTGCAGGTTTTCACGGCAGGAGGAGATATGGAATTAGTGGCATAGAGGGTAGGAGTTGCTATACAGATATTTCTCTTATTGAAGCAGTATTTCCTGGTTCCTTCTGAGTAAGCTTAGTTTTAGCACTAATGGGGGCACTTTTAATCTTCTGTGGCAGGAAGGCTGTTTGATTTGGAGGGGAGGACAGGGTTTGGTCACCTCTGTGGTGTCAGGCAGCCCATTTTCTGCTGCTGGCTCCAGAGACACGAGATAGACTGAAATGAACCTCTGCAGCAAAGGGCCTGGGGAGCTGGTTGGGTTTATTAATCTTCAGAGGTTCAGGGAGCTCAGAGGTTCCCAGGAAAATTGTCTGTTCAGTCAGTGGGGAATCTGTGGAAAGTCTGAGAACAAACCCTCCGTTACAATTTCATGCCCTTATGCACAGGTCATCCTGTTCTTTTAAGGCCCTGTAACTAGAAAATGTGAATAAATGTTTAAGGGCAGCCTTGTTTCAGGTAGCACTTGAGTCCCACTGACTCTAGTGGGACACACACACTTGATTCCAGGTAAGCAGACAGGTAAATGCTGCCTGGAATGAAAATATCTGCAGAGTGGGATCATCCCAGTCCATGAAGCAGAAAGCTTAGTTAGGAGAGAACAGATCTACTCTGGATGTAGAAAGCACAGGCTGGTGTTAACTAATTCCTATATAATGATAAACCACTGGTGATTAGAGGAGGAGAAATTGCCAGGTCCTGCTGTGCAGGGTATGCTTTTGTTAAAACTGGGCCATGAATTTCCAGGTGTGTTTTGAGTGCGTGAAAGTTTCAATAAACCATTTCAATATAACTGCAAAATAAATTAATAAAAACTAGGGCACTGTAGTTCTGTGCACAGTAAAACTCTCCCGAGTTCTTCAAGATCCTGGAACCTTTTATTTTGAACAGGCAGGAGCAATTGTTCTTGCAGCTGGTACAGCCACTAGTTTATGCCGAGAGCGGGTGAGTTGTTCTTTGCTGACATTAAAACTGTGTGAACTTTCCCAATAAC
Organism: Brachypteracias leptosomus; assembly: GCA_013401335.1. Taxonomy (NCBI): domain Eukaryota; kingdom Metazoa; phylum Chordata; class Aves; order Coraciiformes; family Brachypteraciidae; genus Brachypteracias; species Brachypteracias leptosomus. The sequence continues at coordinate 528,208 of VYZX01022728.1, forward strand.
AGGACATTTTGCTTTAATAAGGTTCTCAGGCAGAGCATGTCAGCTTTCATTAGGGTTCAATCTGTTTGAAATAATGTTTAGGTTTCCGAAGTTAGAGCCAGAGTAAGAAGAGTTGAGAAGTTCACTCGGTCTGGAAGTTGTGAGGGGACTGGTGGCAACTTAAAGGAGAAATTTCTTGGGTTGGAAATTGTTGTGTCCGTGGTCAGAGAGGGGATGGTGGTCCCCAAAATTCAAGATGTGATTTTGTTCTATGGGTGTTTTTTTCATTCCATGTGATAGGAGGAGAGGAGATGCTCTGAATCAAATCTGTGCTTAATCTATTTAAGGGCTCAGAGTGCTTTTATCACGAGCAATCTTTTGCCCTCTCTGTAAGGAAGATCAGCTGCTGTATAAGGAGATGTGGGATAAACTCTGAGGATGTGTAAGAAGCTTTGAATTTCCTTCCCATAGCCCATTTATCTCGTGCTGCTTGTGTCCTTGTGATCCTTGATGTTGAGTGATACCGTGTGGCTGTGAGTTCCTGCAGCTCCTGCTGTGGCTTTAGGAGTCTGGTTTTAGGGCAATTATCAGATTGCATCTGATTCTTAGTCCTTGATAATGGCAGGCAAGAATTTAATACAAGATTGCCTTAAAACAAATGTTCCTTATGTAAATCTATTATGTAAATCACCTTAGCCAAGTGTAAGGAGAAGGCTGCTGAGTTCTAATTGTTTGAGAAATGTATGTAAATGTTCTTGGGCTGTGTCAGGGGTTTAGAGCTATGGATCTCATGCCAGTTTGAAACCATTACTAAGCAGACTTCTGTAATAAAATTAAGAGTTGTCTCTTAGCTCTGGGTCTCTGAGGGAACTGGGACCTTTTGGAGGTTCTTTCCTGCCTAAAACATTCTATGATTCTCAATACTCTGAAGGCAGCCACACTGATGGGCTTTCATTAATTGACAACATTTTTTTTTGCTTGTTCTCTTATGCTATTTTAGTTTGTGTTCCATCTAGTGTAGCTTGTATAGGGCTTCAGACTCTTACCTGGTATTTTGACTCCAAGGTTCTCAAAACAAGTTATAAGCATTATTGAATAGCATCTTGGGCTTGCTCAGCAACCTTAAATATTGCTCCCATTCCATGAATGGGCTCAATGACTCCTCTGCAGTCACAGAGCTGGGGTGAGCAGATGTTTGGTGAACAAGGTGTGAAGCAGATAGACTGGTTTAAAATATGGTCAATCAAGAAATACATGAGTAGCTTTCCTGGTAAGCCAGGAGGTGTTAAAAGCCTGGGATGGGTTTGCCCAGCGTTTGAACAGCTCTGGAGTTTGAGCTGTGCTGGTGTAGCTCTGCAGCTTGGCTGGGGTGTGCTGGGGGGAGTGGGAGCTGTGCAGGAGCAAGGCAGGGGTGGTGAGTGTAACCTTGCTCTTGGTCTCTTGCAGGTTAACGGGTTTCCAGCTGCCTGCCCCCATCGTGAGCACGGGGGTGGTGCTGTCCCTGTGGCTGCTGAGCGATTACGCCGTCAGTGCTCAAGGCTTCCAGGCGAGCTATGAAGGTAAGTGCCCCGTGCAGTCCTTGGCTTCACTTGGATCTGCCTTTGGCTTCTCTAGGATGTGGGTGGGACTAAGGTGCAGAGTTTTTGGAGAGCTGTGCACATGTGCAGGTGTTTAATCCAAGTCAGGAGTGCCTGGTTCTTGTATGGTGTGATCCTTATTTTCAGGATGCAAATTGCTGATTCCTTCCAAGTGTCTTGTATTTTTTCCTCTTGGCATCTGTGCTCAAAACATCTAAATGTTTTTCCTTGGAGTCCTTAGAAGCTCAGCCTTAGTGATAATTGCTGGTGATGACCCAGTACACTGAACTGAGTGGGTGCCTTCATTGAGATGCTGCTGTAGTTTCTCAACATCTTCTGCACTTGACAACTGCTCAGGTTTGGGGGGTTCTGTTTAAATCCCCTTTAATTTCTGATTGAAAGCATTGCTCCACATTGAGGTGGCAGTGAGATGGTTTTTCAAGTGTTCAGTGTTAGATGTTGATGGTGGCTGGGCAATGGGTGTGGAAGTTCACCCTGGCTGGAGACCATGCCTGGTTTATCCATGGGGTAAGTGCCTCTGGAGGATGCTGGTGGTGTGTGGTGGCCATCAGGAGAGGGGAGCAGAGCAGGGTGACAGGGGAAGGCAGATCCCAGTGGCCATTTACAGTTTCTCCTAGAACATGTCAATCACTGTCTAGTAGACATGACAGCACTTCTCTCCCAAACTGTGGCAGAGGACATGTAGCTGCTGTTGTACTTTCTTGACATTTAAAGTTCAGTTTTTGGCATTTACACACAGTTACTTGTATGCTTTGTAATTATTATTTTTTTTTTATTACCTCGATGCAGCAGGTAATCTTGTACAAAGGCTTGTTCCAGAGCTGCCCTTTAGTCACATGTATTTTAAATTATCTGAAGTTTATTTGCTTGGTGATTAAGAGGCTTTAAAGCAGGTAACTGAGTGCATCTCCAGGGGAAAACCATTGAGTGACCTGGGGCTTGGTGTGAAGGAGGGACCATAGCCCTGGTGTAAATAAAAGGTTCATTTTGAGGGGGAGAGAGGAGCAGAGTTGCTGAAAATGCTGCTCTGAGCTTGCCTCCAAACAGTTGACTTCTTGCTATTTGGGTTGTTGTTAACTAAGACTGAGGAGGGGATAAGTGTGTTTCTGATCAGAGGGACATGCTGCTGCTGTGGTGCTCTCCAGTTCAGTGGGGATCTACCACTTGGTGAATAGCTCCTGATTCAATAATTCATGTTTAAAGACACAACAATGCACCAGAGTCCTTGCAGCAAATGGCTCCTTTATGATCTGCTCTCAAAGCATGTTCATTATTCTCCTCCTCCCTTTAAGCAATCATTGGGAAATGCACCAAAAGGAAGAACATTTTAAAATTGGAACCAAAGATCTCAGAAACTCTTTTAGAGGAGGACAGCAAGTGTGTAGTTGGAGGCATCCCAGTGCCCCAAACCCAACGTGCTCAGTGACACCTGCTCTACCCTGACCCTCTGGGAAATACATAGTGTTGAGGTTGGCTTTATCTGAGTTAACATCTTCCTGGCCTCTCTAGGCACTATGATGCCTGCACGATAAGATCTCTTACAAGCAATTTCTTGAGAACAACACAACCCCCCGTGCTCATCCATGAGAGTGTTTGTTCATTCCTGATTGCTTCAGGACACAGCTCAACTGTTTCACTGGCTAGAAAAAGGGAGGGCTTGTGTGCAGCAGTGGTAGGATCCATTAAATGATATTTCCACTGTGAGAAACTTTAGGAACAGAAAGCAGAGGGAGTTTCTGGAAGCCTGCAGAGCTTTTCTGGAGCCCCAGGTGAGGCAGGAGCCAGAGCAATGGGATTTGAGGCACAGCCAGCTCTGGGGCTGCTCTGCTGTGACACCTCCTCCCCGAGCCCACTGTGTTCTGACTTTGTTAGATGTTCTTGTGCCTGGCTGCCAGACCTCCCTTAATCCTTTCCCCCATTTTCTGACTTTCTCATCTTTCTTCATTTCGTTTGGGGTGTGTTACCAGCTTGTTGCTGTCTGCTCCCATTGCCTGCTTCCTCCTGGTCCCCATCTCTGTGTGTGTTGGGATTTTTCTCCAGACTCAAATATTGTTTCAAAGCTGAGTAAACAGTAGGGTTTATATTTTTCTTCTGTGGAAGACAGTGTGGAGAGCAAAGGCTGAAGTTCTTCCCCAGCCCAGCAGTGTCTCCAGGGGTGGACACGGCTGCAGATGAGGATGATGCTGTTGAGGGTTCAGCATCTCTGGGTGATGGCCCCAAGTCACAGCTGCAGGGATCTGGCTTCTCTTCCCAGCTGTGCTGCAGATGGTTCTGCAGCATCTCATGTTGGTCATGGGGTCTGGGTCTCCAAGCTGCAGAACAAGGTCAGGAAGGCTCCTTGTTGTGAATTGGGAGCTGCTGGATGGGAAACCCCCAGCAAGAGCAGGGCTGGGGAGACAAGACATGGTTAGATCAGCACAAAGAACTGTTCAGTGGAGGAGCTGGAAGAAGAAATGAGGCAACCACTGCAGGATGACTGGGAATTTAAAAATCAGCTTTTTCCTGCTGAATTGAACAGAGAACATTTCATTTCCATTTAAATATAATACTTCAAAGGTATTTTTTTTTTTTACTTAAGACATTCTTTTACTAAATATAAGGGGTTCTTAGGAAGCTTAATTTAAGAACATACCATTTAGGAAATATTTAAATTAAGTGCTTTCATGCTTTTGGCATCCTTAAATTTAGTGGTTTTTTGTTGAACTGTCCCTTGAATTTAACATGATTTCACAATTAGCCTTGCTCACCCTCAGACTGGGATTTTTTTTCCCTTTTTTTTTTTACTAAATGATTCTTCTCAAAAGCTGTAACCAGCTGTTGTGGAGTCTTGCATTTCATTTTAGCTGCAGGAGTATTTCAGAGAAGAGGCAGCTATAAATAAGTTAGAATTTTCACTAGGACATGGATCTCGACAGTCCCATCTTGTGAAAAATATTCCTGAAGATTTAATGACCAGAAATGACCAATGCTCCCATTTATTGCTTCCCCTGAAAGATGTGGAGCTAATATTAAGACACATGCCAAGAGTACAATGTGGAATTAATTACAAGCACTGCCAGCACACACCTGATGAATTCATAGAAAGCTGGCATTTGGAATAAATTGGACAAGTCTTCTACAATAAGAGGAAAATGGATATAAATTCCACATCATTTCCTCAATAACGCTAATAACAGCTCATGATGAACAGCAGATGTTTTGTAGTTTACTAATGTAGATATAGAATAAAATGCCATTATTATTTGTAAACCATTACCTCTTGGCTGCCTTGTTAGCCTGAGGGTATGAAAAATAAAGGGATTTAAGGGAAGATACCCAAACCTGCTCTTCATCATCCCTGACTGGAGAGCAGGGCTATAAACCACTGAGGCTTGGGAGTTTAATGAGACTTTGTGCTCCTCAAGGCTTCAAAGGTCCTTGTTTCAGGGACTCCCTGGGTGTTTATCAAGCACTGAGCAAGAAGTCAGGGCATGAGCATCTTCCTTAGAGCTCCTCTGTGCTCTGACATTGGTTTCCAGCTGCTGCTGAGGCTGGGGGTGTTTGGGGAGCTGTCTGGGACAGGACAGGCAGGGGTTTCAGGTGCTGGCTGCAGGGACTGGGCAGAGGTCCTCCTCTGGGATCAAGTCCAGCCTTCATCCCAACCCCTCCCTGACCCTAGACCATGTCCTGAAGCACCACATCTATTGTTTTTTCAACACCTAGTTACCAAAAAGCTGCCTCTTCATCAAAAAGTCAGAAAAGTGACCTCACGTTGTGAGCAAGAAGTAAAATAGAAACTTCCTAATAAGTACAGTTTTCTCTTGTTAGATAATAAGAAAATTTGGGGTAATTACTAACTCTTACTGGCACATTTTGAAAACATTGAAGGCTACACACACCTGTCAGTTTACTTGTTGTTAATTGCTACTGGTTGTCCTTTCAACAAATAGTAAATATTTATTTTCTTTAGTCCACTATCTCTAATGCTTGCAGGGGTAGAGTTTTTGCACTGTTGAAAGCACAAGCTCTCACCTGGGGCTTGTCCTGCTGTGGCTGGGACAGTCTTGTCCAGTGAGTTTCTAGTAGGAACAGGCAGGAATTAGGTTCTGGCTTCAACTTTGTCCCTATCCTGCTATATTGATATTCTGGAGTAGTTCTCACCCTGCCTCAGTTTCTCTCTGAAATGAGATTACATTTTCATTCATGGTCTTTGTGTTCTAGCCATGGAAGTGCTCTATAAAAGAAGAATCCAAGAATGCTGAATACATTGGTTGTGTTAATTTTTTTTTTTTAGGAATCCTCATCTATGTCACTTTACTTTTGGATAAAACCAAGTTAAAGTTGAGTTAAAACCCCTGGGATCCCCAGGGTGTGCTGCTGCAGCAGTGCTGTGAGATGCAGCAGGATCTACCAGGAGGTGAAGCTTTCCCTTCCCCAGACATGGTGTTTGATTACAGCTGCACCAAATTTGATAGCAGCAAACACTAAGTGCCTGATTGAAAAGAAACAATTATGCCTCGAAAGAACACTGCTTATTTTAAGAAATTACAAGTGTTTAAATGCAGAGGAAAACAACCCCAAGTAAATGGTGCTGTTTTCCTTCAGAATCAATCCCCTCCTCTTTCTCCAGCACAAATATCTCCCTCTTCAGAGGCTGTTTGGGGAGTGGTGTGTGCAGAGTTAGAAAATACAACTAAAAACTGGTTCCTGTCCCTCTCTGACCATTTCTTTTGTTAAAACCAAACGTGGTTTCCTGGTTCTGTGCTGCTCTGGGATGTGTTGTCACTGTGCAGGAGTTGGAACTGCTTCATTCCTGTTTTCCCATCCGTCACTTGACTTTCCAGTAACAGTCGCCCCATTAATGGAAGACAGATTGACCAGTTGAGTTCTCTCTTGTCTTTTGAAAAAGAGCATTCAAGGTTTTTGTAAAAACAGATGACAACAGGTCAGCTTCGGATGTGATTAAAAAACAATGCTGTCCTTAGGAGGGGAAAAAAATTACCAAAAAATGGAGCTATCCCAAGCCCGTGAGCAATGTGCCTTTTTTTGGAAGTCCTCTGATAAATTGAGAAATAGTGATAGTATTTTTAAAATATGAAGTGGAGGAATTTGGGTGTATGTTGTGTGGCATAAAACTCTCAGGGACTGGACACCTTTTAGGACTTGTTTTTGTTTTAACAGATATAGTTCTTTACCCCCTGTTAGTCAACTGCTCCTGCAGGTTTATGCTGTGCTAAATGTTACTTTCCCTTAGTGGCTCTTTGTTCTTTTTGTTTACTACGCCTCCTAATTTTAGTATCAGTTGTGACCTGGGCAAGGTTTAGCCTTGTCTCCCTCAGGCTGATCTCTCCCTCCTCCCCTCACCAGCTGTGTTGGGGTCATGCTGGAGTCAGTGCTTGGGCAGGAGACCTGGCTGGGAATCCCGTGGTGCTGACAGGGGGTAGGTTGGGTGAGTCAGCAGAGTAATGAACCCCATGGCATGGCAGGGTTCCTTTAAAAAATGCAGAAAATTCACATTGGGTTGAGGAACGTGGTTGCAGTCAGTGATGGTTTGGTGCTTTCTTTAGGTTCTCTTCTTCTTTAGGTTCTCTTCTTCTTTAGGTTCTCTTCTTCTTTAGGTTCTCTTCTTCTTTAGGTTCTCTTCTTCTTTAGGTTCTCTTCTTCTTTAGGTTCTCTTCTTCTTTAGGTTCTCTTCTTCTTTAGGTTCTCTTCTTCTTTAGGTTCTCTTCTTCTTTAGGTTCTCTTCTTCTTTAGGTTCTCTTCTTCTTTAGGTTCTCTTCTTCTTTAGGTTCTCTGAGTCGGTTGGAGAAGACCTCTAAGATCAACTAAGTTTCTTCAGGCACACAGCAGGAAAGAAAGGATGGGAACCAGAAATAGATGTTACCCCTTGTGTTGTCACCATCAATAAAGCTGGAGGAGAGGCAGTGGCTCTGTCTGCTGATGAACACCTAAAGGACAACCCTGCAGAGGATCCTCTCCCTGCTCTTCTGGCAGAACATCAGGCAGGGTTTAGCTGTGAAGGAGCATGATGAGGAGCTGCACATCTCTCAGCTTAGGGTTCATATTGCTGTGCTTAATGTGGGCACGGAGCTGCCGGAGCTGTGCCCAACCAGCTATTCAGGCAGCACAGGGAGGTTTAATTTGCTCCTTGTTCACAAGGTATTAGGATTTGTGCTACATGATAAAGCGAGGTACCAAATCAGCAGCAAGGCAATGCAGCATTGTCAATAATATTGAGTGACAGGATTGTTTCACACCGTGTAGTGACTGCAGGAGAGGGAGGTGGATAATTAGATTTAAAGCACAGCATTGCATTGAGTCTGGCTCCAATTAAGTGTTTTGTACCTAACATGAAATTTGGTTGGCAATAGGTTTGCCTATCATATGGTTACAGATTTTCCTTATTTTTTTTTTATGGCTGCTCTTTGGAATTCTTCCACCATCTCTCAGCTCTGGAGCTGTCCCTGTTTGTCATCAGCTGTTTGCAGTGTGCAGCTCCTCCTGGTTTAATGTACCATGTGCATATTGGAGACAAGGGGTTTGCAGAGTCAGCTCTTCTGCTCAGCCACGTGTTTGGAGGCAAACTTGGAGAGGAATAGTGAAATATCTCGTTGGTCAAAGTCAGTCAGTTGGGCTTTATATCCCAAATTAGTTCCTGTCAGTGCTTCGTGCTTCCCCTTGCTACTGGACTGGGAGAACTGGTGTTGACTTGACAGTGAATATGTAACTTTGATGCCTTAGCAGTGATATTAAAAATAAAAAAGCCCCACCACCTACTTTGGTAGTACTTTAGACAAGAGCAGTTGTTTTATGAGCAAACTTTTAAAGGGTAAAAAAGCCCTGAGGAGTGTGAAGTTGGCTTGTAAACCAAATTTTGCTATTTATTTCCAGTTATCTCTCTCTGTTTACTCCTTTTTGTTCCATGGAGGAAACTGTTCTTGTGGTCAGAAGCATGTTCCAGTCATCAGTGGCGTTTCAGCCTTGAAAGGGGAATGAATGGCAAATTGGCAGGACAGTGGTGGCTCAATTATTTCTCACAGCCTTGGCAGGAGTTGGTGTAAATGCTGCTCAGCCCGATGCTTGCACATGATGTCCAATAAATTCGCTGAAGGAGAATCAAGCAAATAAGCCAAGTGTTTGCCCCTTGCAGTGTTTATGAGCCTGGTGCTGCATCAGGTAGTCAGGCACTCATAAAACAACCATCTAGGTTAGGAGATGAGGAAATAAATGTGAATAGCTGTGCTGGGCACTGTTTCCCTGGGAAGCCTGGCTGGGCAGATCTTCTCCTGTTTATGAATGGGCTCCTCTTTAGGTGGGGGCAGGTTCTGGTGCAGAGACCTCCTGGGGCAGCAGGATGAAATGAGCTGTGTTGCCAGCTGAGCTGTGGTTGGGCTGTGAATAATGAGAGCATCTCCTGAGTGCTCAAGGTCAAGTACTTTGCGTGGCTGGAGCTGGTTGTACATTGGCTTAAAGCAGCAAGCTCAGGGCCCTGGTGGCTTGGAGGAGCTGCATCGAGTGAGGGGAAATGCCTGAAAAGCTCCACTCCAGTCACTTGTCTTGGCTGTTCTGCTGTTGCATGGGGGTGGTGCCCAGACCATCAGCTGGTGGAAACTGCTGATTTCCATGGGTCTTCTTGCTGCAGTCACTTAATTCCAGAGTGTTGCTGATGCTGAGCACCCATCAGGATGGAGGAGTTGACCTGGAGCATTCAGGTGGGGGGTTTCAGCAGGTCTGCCAGAGGTGGATGATGCCTGTATCAGGGAGGAGGCTGCAGGCTGGGGTTCTCTTGGAACATTTAATTGCCTAAGCAGGTCATGGAATCATTTAGGATGTAAAAGACCTCTAGGATCATCAAGTCCAACATCTCCCCGATCCCTAGACCATGTCTTAAAGCACCACATCTACTCTATCCTTTCCACCACAGATCCATTCCTTTCCATCATGACTTCAAATCAGAACAACTCCCTGGGGAAGGAAGAGTCAACCTTCCTATTCTTTTTTCTTTTTAGCTCTACAAAAGATTTTTATTACTTCAATGAGCTCCCAGCAAGCCTGCCTTAATATACTACTAATTGATTTTAAGACTTGAAAGCAGCAAAGCTTATTAGCTTTTGCTGACTCAGCCAGAACCCCCTCCCCACGTTCTGGAGGATGGGGCGAGATATTGACCCTTGGTGCTGCTGCACTCAATGAAGTCGAGGGAATATTAAGTGCCTCATACTGGTGTTGGATTTGCATATGCAAATGAGATCAATCAGTGCAGACGCAGGAGAGCAGAATTGCTAATGCTGTGCAAATAGGATCCAGCATTAAGCATTTAAACAAACAGCAAATGACACTTTCTCAGCTACAATACAGAGACACTCTGGTGTCAAGGAGGTCCCGGTGCTGCTCCCCTCATGGTTCAGCTGCTCTGATCAGCCCCTTTTAGAGAAGAGCTCATAGAAGTAGTGCAGAAAATGCTGAAGAATTTGAGACTTTAATATTAGTTTTTGCTTTCGTGGCATTTGGAAATGAGGCTGTTTGTGCTCGAGGTGCTCTCACCTGACCCGTGTGGCTGGAGAGGTGAGAGGTGTTGAAAATCACCTGGAGGTCTCAGCACAGCAGTGAGGGTGCTTGATGGACTCTCATTGTGGTTCTTTCCCAAAAACTTCCTTTTCATCTCTTCTTACCCCTTTTTTTGTTTTGCATATAATAGGGAGACATTTCTTTTCAATCAAGGGCTCTATTTGCAGAACGTGGAGTTGCTGGTGGAGTTGGTTTTGTTTCAACATCCATTTCCATAAAAAGTCACCACTAACGAGCTGTGCACTAACTGCAGCCTTCCTGCCAAGGCAGTTTGGTTAAAGGCTTGTCCTTCCCTGTTGCTGTTTGATCCTTACATAGACCCAATGTGCCTGAGCAGGTACAACCCTGGTAGCTATAAAAAGGAAGGTGAGATGCTGGGGATAGTGTCACATCTCTGAAGAAATCCTCCTTGCTGTTAATGCAGCTGCTATTCTCTAACTTTTTTTTCTCTCTCTGTGTTTTGGTTTCCCAATTAGCTCATCAATGGATCACGGTTGTGAGAGTTAAAAGATCTTCTCAAAAACTGGAGTTTCTTTTCATAATTAGAATTGGCTGATACATCTTCTAATTCTAACCAGTGCTAAGGAGGATTTTGGTCAGTTCATCTTCCAAATCATCTGCCATTGAAGTTCTGTTGAATTTGAAAATCAACCCTGGACTTTGATTTCCCTGTTTGGAAAGTGTTGTGTGTTCTTGATATCAGGGCTCCTCCCTGGGCTGCTTTATCTGCTTGTGTTCCAGGAGGTTGTTAGGTTGAATTGGTTTTATGATGTTTTAGCTTGTTTTTAGGATGTTGTACAGGACTCTGTGCACCTTGGCAAGGGAGGGAACTATAACTTTTATAACTACAGGTTTTATTATATCAGCCTTTTGGTGTGACCAAGGTTTGAATGCTGGTTCAGTTCCTGGAGCTGTGGAAATGCACCAGCCTGGAAAATGCTTCTTGTGCCCCAGGATTCACAAATGCTATTTTAGAGGTCACTGAGGGTCATAAAATCTACCAGTTTTTCTGTGTGTAAAGAAAGGAACACCAGGGCTGGTCCTGGGCTGGAGAGATCAGCTTGTCTGCCTCCCATCAGCTGGGACTTCTGTGAGGATCTTCAGCACTGGAGATGCTTTCAATAGTCCATAGTGTTTTTTTCTTTAGTGGGATTTGTATTTGAGTGTCTGCATCTTGATTTAGGCACAAATCCTCCATCTGATACACGGAGGAGATGCAGATTAGAGTGAGTTGTGTGTGGATTGCTGGAAACCCAGACTGAAGCTGTCTGTGTGCTGTGATTGAGGGAGCATTAGCTGCAAGCTCCAGGTTCTCCAGGAGTAGGGGCTGGTTGACTTTAACGTAGGCAAAGCAATTAGTGCAGAACAAGAGGAGGTGGGTTGGCTGAGCAGTGTTGGTTTTAGGGGCTTGCTGGACTCTACTGTCCATAGCAGCAGGTTGCAGACACTGAAAGGAAACCTGCTTGACTAAGTACCAAAAAACCCATCCCACAAAATCCTCTGACATGTGCTGATTGGATCTAAGCTCCTGTGAGACATCTCCCCTCAATCTGTTAAATCCACCTACCCTGGATGGTAATCCTTCCCCTTTTCTTCACCTGCTGGTATTTCTTTCTGGTTTTGAGATTAAAATGTCACCTGTCCAAGCAGAACCTGAGTATCAGTAAGTAAATAACTTCAGGGCAGTTGGCTGAAGAGCCTTGCTCTAGCTGCAGCTTCAGCTTTGAGCTGCTGCTGTCTCCTGGGGGGTTCTTGGAAGGAAAAGAAAAGTGGAGGGGCCCCCAGGTGGGATTTAATGGTGGAGGAGGACAGAAGTCTCCTCTCTTTCTGGGTGTTCATAGGGCTGAGCTATGTTGAGCAGAAAGCATCGTGTTTTAGGTGAGGGATTGATCTAAGAGGTCAGCATTCAGGTCTCCATCAGCTCCACTCTTGCCCTGGCACTGAGTAGGCATGGGGGTGATTGTACATCTTGTACAGCCTCATACATCTCTGCTTTGACCTCTTATCTCCTTCTCTACGTCAGTTTTCTTTGAGCTTCCAGCACACACAGAACCTGTGAACCATGTGGTGTGATGTAGGTGTCTCTTGGACATGTGAAGAGCTCTTTAAGGACTCGTCCTGTCCACTGAGGAACAGTGTTTTTCTCTGTGGAAAGCTGAGAGCTGAAGCAGATGGTATGAGAAAGTTCTCTATGTATGTGTTAGACTGCTCAAAGCATCTTCAGGCAAGCTTAAATAAGAGGCCAGTGCCCTGTGCTCTGTACCTTCCACTTTAGGGGCTCCATCAGCTCAAGCAGAGTGAGTCTATCTTAATTCAAATTTAATGAGTATTTAATTAACTTTATCTCCGCTTCCAGAAGCGAATGCACATGCTACGTGGTGATCTGTGTCTGATTCCTCTGCATTCTCACCTTGAATAATATTTTGATGGAGAAAGCAGCAGGATTAGCTGGCAGCCATTTAAGATGGAAAAAAATTAAGCTCCTCCTCTTTCCAAACACATGGTGCAGGCTGAGTTCAGCTGAAATGAGTGATTTTTAAGACCTAAGAGCAGGGGGTTCTTCCAGCTGTGTGCAGCTGGAGGGATATGGAATCAGAATGGGTTGGGTTGGAAGGGACCTTAGAGATCATCTCGTTCCAACCCCCCTGCCATGGCAGGGACACCTCCCATTGGAACAGGTTGCTTAGAGCCTCATCCAACCTTGTCTTGAACATCTCTAGTGTTGGGACATCTACAACCTCCCTGGACAACCTGTGCCAGGGTCTCACCACCTGATGTGCTGCTCCTGGCTTGAACACCTCATTTGCTTCATTTGAGACACTGAGTTCATTTTGGAAAACTGAATCTAGGCTAAAGGAAAATAAAGCTGTAGTTGTGTCCATGATGCACCTCAAGGGATCAATGTGGCAAAAAGCCTTCTGCTAGAAGATTTACATGGACTGAATTTTGTTAGTGAGTCCCCAGATCATAGTGAGTGATGCAGCAAACCCAGCAAAACTCTATATATAAAGGATGCTGGGCAATTATTTTGGGATTTGCCTGGAAATGCTGTTCCCAGTCCCTGCTGGGGCTCTCCAGCAGCTGTAGAGTTCATGGATGGAGCTCTTTGCTTCTGTTATGTTAATTTTTCTGTTCCTTGGCTCAAAGGTGTTGCACTCTGTACAGAAGCTGTTGTTGCAGATATAAGCTATATTGAGAGTGGTTCAGCTTCACGTGTATAAATAGAAAGGGTGCCTGTGTACATGTGCATGTGTAAGGAGATTTTTCTCCTGATTTAATATTTTCTCCCTGCCCTGAGTATCAGCTGCCTTTACAATTCTTGCTGTTCATTACCATAGACAAAAAATGGGTCAGGGAAAAAGACATTTCCTTGGATGCACTTGCAGCTCGTGCCTGGAAAATGCCACGTACAGATAGCTGGGGCTGAGCAGAAGCAGAGATGCTTCATTTGGAGCAGGAGCTGCTGCTGTGAGGAGACTATTAACAACTCTTTTAGGGAGGTGGCAGGAGACAGCACCTGCAACACTGTTGAGAGCCTGATGAAAATGGACTTTTCATGGGCAGCTGCTTTGTCATCCACATTGGGGCTGATTGAGTGTCTGGGGGTGCTTCACCAGGGCAGAAAGTGCAAATTGGTTCTTTCCCCAAGTCTTAGAAACCCTGAAATGCTATTTAAAGAAGGGGGGGAGGAGGGGCTGTCATCAGGCTGAGTTTGTTGTTATCACTCTGGTTATTATGGGCTGATGTGTCTGGAGATGAAACGGCTGCAGCATTATCTCACTTGCTCTGGTATATATTTTTTTTTATCAGCTGTCACTTTTCAGCAGCTTCTTCTCAGGTGGAGAAGGTCACTGGGGCTTTTTGCTCTTGGATCTTGCATCGTGTTATTAGAGAGGGAAAACAATGATTATTGCAGTGCAGAAAGGCTCAGTGGTGTTATTATTCATAGGAATGGGGCCTGCCAGTCAGTAATGCATGAAATGGGGAGCAAAATAGGTATGACCTGGGTTCCCTTCACCTCCTGCAAGTGTCAATACATCTGACCCCTGTTTCCAAGCCTTGCAAAGTGTTTCTTTCTCTGGATGATAGTAAAGCCTGGTATAATTATATATAAATATAAATAACAGACAATCCAGCAATTTAAAATAAAAGGAAAAAGCTGAACTGAACATACTAGAGTTAAAATATTTCAGGAAAATTACTCAGCCTGGTTTATTTGCTAGATAAGTCTGGTCACTGAGAAATGCTTTTAATGGAAAAGTGAAAAACTCAAAGGAAATAATAATTTGATACAAAGAGTCAGATCTCCCCAAATTCATACAGAAACCTGCAACAGGTTCCAATTTGTTCCTGCAAATTGGCTTTTACACTTTCTCTTTGTACTGGGAGTATTTAATCCCTAATGGTTTCCTAGTAATTCTATATTTTTACTGCAAAAACTTTAATTACTTAAAGGTGCTTAATTATTAGATGTGCTGCTGTGATATGGCCAATGCCCACTTGACTGAAACTGAGCATCTCTTGGAGAATTAGCTCAGGTTTTAATATGAAATATTGTGTGTATTTGGTGCAGTTTGTGGAGGGAGCTCAATGCTGTGTCCTGACAGTGAAATCAGATACAGCTTCTTGTGAGAATTACCTGCTGTAAACCTAGAGGCACATCTCTGGGCATCCTGGACCTTCTAACATCTAATTCCTGGCTGTCCTGGTAGCTCTTGATAAAGAGCAGGCTCGGAGAAAACTTTTTTCTGAGCAGTGAACTTAATTATGCAGAGTGTAGCTGGTCAAAAATGGATGATTGCAATTGATGTTCCTGATTTGCATCATTTCTGCCCCAGCCTGGTGCTGGATAAACTTCATTAAAAGAGAAATCCATTTAGTTTATAAGAGTTAAGTGTGTGACCTTTAATTTGTGTAATAGATGGAAAGCAAAATGTCTTACTGATGGCATTTATTTCTTTAAGTGTGGATTTTATTAGCTGTGTCTGAGTATCCCTCTTTTAAAATTCATCATGTTGTTTTTAGCTGGGTTTCTGAAAGATGTGAGGAATGCAATTATGGCCTGTGTGTGGACTGATCATTTCTTAACCCAGTATTTCAGCTGAATTGAATAGAGATTAAGTGCTATAAAGGATCATTCAAGTCCTGCGAGTTTTACATTAAAACCCACAAGGTATAAACCAGGACCAGTTTGGAAAGATGAAGCTTTTCTAAGTCAAACAGGAGTAAACTAGACCTGCCAACATCTGAGAGCTCAGCTCCTGGGGTGCTGTCCTGAGGTTCAACAGAGGGTGAGAAACCAAGTCTACTGGGAAAGAAAAGAAAAAAAAACCCACAAAACCCCCCAAGCAACCAAACACCAAAACACCCTGAAAAGCTCATTCTGATTATTTGGTCTTTTCTCACTTCTTCCACAGCCTCACCCATTCATTAACTCAAATGAGCCCTTGAATATTGACCAGTAAATATGATGTTCTCTCACGGCAGGTTGTTGGTGTGCACAGCCCGTTGCAATCTGAGCAGCCTGAGAGGTATTTTTTCAATCTTCAGCTCACTCTGAAGCAAATGAGCTGCAGAAGGACAAGATACCATCTTTGTGTGAGGTCATCTGCTGGCTTTGATCAGCTCCGAGATGTTCTTTTCTTGGGGCTGACACAGCTGGGATAGTCACTTGATTATTCTTGTTATTTGCATGAAAATTATAAGTAGCTAGTTGATAAAGTCAGGGTGGCTGCTCCTGCCCCGGGGGAGTGCTGTGCTCAGCTTTATCTTGGACACTTCCCAGGGAGAGATCTCCTCTGCACGGCTGGGAGTCAACGCTTGGCCTTATCCCTCTTTGCTTCTCTCACCAGAGCCTTCCCTGCACCTTGGCCCCAGCTGATGGACAGCCCAGCTCTATTCAAATACCTTTCACTCAAGGGATTAACTTGTCCTCTTTTCACACATTTTGGGTACAGTTGTTCTGATTTGACCCATATATTTTTTTTTTTTTCCGAGCTAGAAGTAGCATCTCAGCTACGGAGCTGTTGTGGTGGGGAGGTATCATCTCACTGGTCTTTGGTCTGGTTCAATGGGGACTCAGCTGCTAAGGTGCACCAAGGGGATGCACCAAACTCCTTTTTGCTTTGTTTTCAGTGCTATTTTTTCCCCCCCCAGAGGTTCTAACTATTTCTTCCTAATCTTTCAACTAGTTTCACGGCCAAAATGGTTTCATGCACAATTTACACCAAGAATAATAAAGGAATTTACCATTTTAGCTATGCAAAGTGGTTGATAGCATTGATGTAAATCCAAATGTTTGGTTCTTCTCTGATAGGTCAGATTTTCCTGTCCAGGTATTTATTGGGAAATACTGAATACAGATGATAAATCACATACTGTCAGGGTATTTCAGACTGGGGGGAATATGAGCTCATTCATTCAGAATAGTTCTTTCTGCCAAAGGGATATAAATACACGTTGCTGCTTCAATATTGTGGCCTCTGTTCTTGATAATAAGCAATTGAGAATGGAGGGTGGGGAGTTTGGCAGCTCTGTCTCTGCTCCCATAAACAGTTGGGATGGGATGGCTGGATATTTCCAGCTTAGCACAAAAGCTGAAGGGAAGAAAGAGGTTGGGTATAAAAAGCATGAAAACATGGGTTCCAACCAATCCATCAGAGCTTGGTGCTGCCAGAAGTGGCTGGTTTCTGAGCGGTTCTT
Source organism: Brachypteracias leptosomus (assembly GCA_013401335.1). Classification (NCBI taxonomy): domain Eukaryota; kingdom Metazoa; phylum Chordata; class Aves; order Coraciiformes; family Brachypteraciidae; genus Brachypteracias; species Brachypteracias leptosomus. The sequence goes on from VYZX01022728.1 coordinate 545,034, forward strand.
CCTTGTTATTTCTGTCTGGGTTTTAAGAATAGTCTCTCCAACAGTTCTTTGTGTGCCATGTGAAATGCAAGCAGTCTGGTGCTGCTCTTCAGGAGTGGTGACTTTGTGCTGTGCCCTGTTTGAGATGCACCTGCCACACTGATCTCTCCTATTTTTGATGAACACCACATTAACTTCATGATTGTTCTTCCTTGGCCTTATGGAGGAAGATGATTTGCAGGAATATTTTCTTTTTGTTCTTGCTTTTTTTTCTATTTTTACTCAGCTCTCCCCTGTGTGAGCCGAGGTGATGGGTTTCTAGATGACTACGTGTTCAGTTGCAGGCCATCTGTAGTGGAAGATGCAAACGTCTGGCCATCTATCTTCAGAACATGGGAACATCTCCTGGTTCAGCCTCCTCCTGACCCCTCCATGCTTTTTAGGCTGTGAGCTTTCCTGCTCAGCCTGAGCCCTCGCTGCTGGAGCTCTTTGCAGTGCTGCGTCATTGAATTCCATGAATTTTCACCTCCTGAGGACTAATCACTTTAGTGCTCATGCTTCGAGTGTCTGGGGCTGGGCACTTGGCATGATCCCCTCCTTTAATAGACAGCTCCTGTCGCTTGGCATCGAGTGAATTCCGGTTTTATATTAAATTCTATAAGCCCCACTCACTGCTAAGAAAACAGGCTGAATGCGAAGCACAAGTTTCCATAGTCCTAATGGAAGGTGACACAAAGGTGATTCCAAAATTATCCTGCAGCTCTCTAGCAAAGAGCAGTTTGTCCTACCTGCTGTGTCAGGACTGGTTGGGTGAACTTCTGTCAGTGTCCTCAGCACAGACCCAGCTCCTGGACTCGCCCCAAATTCATCTTCCAGACATTTTGTTATGGGATTTGTTTTTTCCCAATTCTGTAAACGAACACAGAGGAACCTTTATGCTAATTAAAATTTCTTACAGTCATTGATCTTGCTTTTCTCCTGTTCCTCCCACGCAACCTCTCGTCCTACAAAATTAGAGCAGCCTTGCAGGAACATGCAGTGGGAGGCAGAGGAGTTTGTGCTCCATATTTCATGTAGTAATCTCATTAGTAGTTGTGCTTGGTTCTGGATCCATGACAGAGTTGTCCATACGTGATTCCTTGAGGTCTTTTAACCATCTTCCAGCATCTTCATCTGTTGTTTTAACCGTGGCATGTGCACGTTGGTGTCCTCCTGAGCTCAGAGCCTCAGGGGGCTGGTAGTTTAGAAACAAAAACTTCAGTGGAAAGAAAAACTTACTGGAAGTTTGTTTCCTTGTTCTAGATATATAAATATGAGCAGATTCTCAATGTACAAATGTATAATTTTTATATATTACAGAAAAGTCTATGTTGCTGGAAGTTCATTGGACCAAAGTGCAGCAGAGCCTGGTGCAACTCCTGTGTGTGGAAATAATAGCCATTAATTTCCCTTGGAAAATTCATTTCAGTCTATAGTGCTGAAATTAGACAAATGTCTTGGGTAAAACAAGGATTATCACAATCTTTTGTTTAGAAATCAAATTAAAATGGCAACTTTAGAGCTTGAACAGGTGTGGTGTTGCTCTTTTGAGGCTGTAGGATGCAATGAAGTGACACAGGTTGTGCTACCCCCTGAACAGATCTATTTTTCCAGCTTTTCTGGCACAAGTGAAGGATCTGTTATCAGAAAATCCATGAGAACTACTGCTAAATAGACTTCCAGCCTGGCTGACCAGTCCCCTGAGCTGCAGGTAGTGCCTAAATAATGCTTTGAACATATAAAATATTATGTAAATGCCACATTTGTTAAGCTTTCTGTTATGTCTCTGTATGGTGGAATATATCCAATTTTACTGGAGCCTCAGGTAGCTTTCCAATGCTAGTGAACCTTTCCATGGCTGAAATTGTACTAGGCAGGAGTCAATCAGGGAGAGCAAAGCTGGCTGCTCATCACTCCTCAAGGGGTGTAGGGCCAAGCCCAGCTGAAGCTCCTTGTTCTTCTCCCACGTCTCCTGGGAGCTCCTTTGTCAGCAGGGGAGTCAGGAGGGATGACAGAAGGACCTGAAGAAAAATTGAGCTGACTGAGGTTTGAAGCCTTTGATCAAGAGAATAGATGATTTTTATTTTTTTTTTTCCTTGGAGGCACAGAACTTGGTTTATCTGGTAGCAGTGACCCTGTTATGGAAGGATCTGGGTGCAGAAGGGTGGGGGTTATTGGGGTTATTGGTGGAAGTGCTTGGCCAGCCTGTGAAGCAGAAACTTTTAAGAACTAAGTAGCATTAATTTACTTGCCTTTGAAAGATGAGAAATGGAGGTGAGAGGAGGTTGAAAGGCAGGTGTAATCCCCTAGCTGAGGAAGGATGTTTATTCTTGCTTGTGAAATGCATTTTTTTCCTATATCCTTTAGTCGTTTGGTCCATGTGTAGTGAACAGAACAACCTCAGATGTAAACCCAGCTGCAGGGGCTGCCTTTCCCAGGTGCCTGGGCTCATAGGAGGGGGGATGCAGTTTTTGCCTCCATGGGAATTGCCTGAGGAAGGTGGAGAGAAATGTGCTGTAGGACAGCAGCAGTTTTTCTGATCTTCTCATGTGTGATATTGGCTTTGTTCTGACTTATGGCACAACTACTTCAGTAAAACCTTCCAGCTTTTTGAGAAGCAGGTGGGTGGATGTCTTTAAACATGACTAGAAGGTTTGCAGTGCCTGCTGTCAGTGATGGGAGGTGTGGAGCTCAGCACCTCTCCTGGTCACGGGGTGAAGTTCATCACTTCAGGACACTTTACAAGATGCTGAAGCTCTGGAAGCTTTTGGTGTTGAGCCTATAAACCTGAGCTTAAAAGATGCTCTAGTGGAGGCTGACAAAAGAGCCTGTGCTGGAGAGTTCATCACCAAAAGGTTACTTATATAACTTTCTCTCTCCTTTGTGGGATGCCTGTAACTTTTCTAAATGTCTTTTATGCTGTCAGCAGGAGACAGGGCTGAGGACTGGCCATAATCTGGGGTGTGTGGCTGTTGAGTCCAGCAGCTGCTTTGTGCTCTGTGGAAAAGGGAAGGTTTAATCTGCGACCCAAGGAGCCTTTCTCTCCTACTGCTCTGATCTTTACCTCACTTAAGCCCCAGCCTGCTGGGCTGCTTTGGAATTTATTTAATAGCTGGGTTGTTTGGACATGATTAAAAATATAATGCATGGAGTGAAGCAGTGCTAAAATGAACAGCTCATGAAGGATTTGGAGCTAAAAATACCTGTTCTGGCTCAGCTAGTGAAGACTGAGGTGGCAGTGACAGGAAAGTCACCTGCCTGATTCTCTCACAAGCTTTAGTGCTGTGTGAGGCTTGTGTTGCCTTCTCTAGTTTATCTTTCACAATGGACCCTATTTTTTCCTGCTCAAGCATTGCTTCTATTCCCCCGTGTTTCCCCTGTGAGCTCCTGCTGCAGAGCTCCAGAGAAAAGAGGGTTTGCTTGCTTTAGATTGAGTTCATGTCAAATGGGGGCTGTGGAAATTCTTCCCATTGTGAGCATTAGGAGGGGCTGAACTTCATCCTTTGCCTGCTTGAGAGGTTCAAGAGCTGGAGACTGTTTAGATTAAGGTTTAGTGTTCTCTTAATAGAAGATGTTGAAGGTGTGAAGCGATAGGCACAGTGCTGGGTATTAGCTTGTCTGCCAGAGAAGAGAATGAGGAACTTGGCTGAAAAAGAAACAGATTTTGTTCCTGCAATAAATCTGCAGCAATAAAGGGTGGGGGGTGTCTGCTTCCCCTGCTTCCCACCTGAATTTCAGTGGGGTTGGCATCAAGGGTAGGCTTGTATTGTGTATAAACAGTGTTATTAAAACAGCAGGGAAAAAATGGAAGAAACTAATTTTTAACTGTTCCATGTTGAACGCTCAGTGCAGCTTTTATCTTGTTGTTTGCATGTGGGAACCTAACGTGGGATTTTTGTGGTTACATTTGCACCTTTTCAGTGTGATCGTTCTCGAGGTAGAGTTGCATTATCAAAGTCCAAGGTTAATATCAGTGATGTGAAATTTAAGTAATATGGAGGTGGATCAAGATTCAGGCCAGTCCTGAGATCTTGAGGTATCTCCTAGGTTCAGTCCTAGTCCTTTCTCTTTCCGTTCATGGGCTCTGAGTGTCCTTTAAAGCAGATCTGTATCCTGTTTCCATGACAATACACAATTCTTGTAGCATGTAAACATGGACTTTGTGTTTTGTTTTTCCATCTGTAACATGTTTGCATCAATTCCTGGTATATTTAAGGTGTCCGTGAAATATTTGGACCACCATAAATGAGCATTCCTGAACAGATACACACCTAAAGCTTCACAGCATCTTGCCTGGGAAGGAAAGAGTCAATGAGGTGAATAACTTCCATTTTTCTGATGAGTAAAACAGAAGGACAGGAAGATTTGTTGTGTGATGGGTGGTCTCTCCAGGTTTCTCTGCACTCCTCGTCTTGTTTTCAAGTAGAAGATGGATTTTGTTTGGGAGAATGGAGCTCTGGATTCATGCTGGTGGTTGCAGTGAGAACTATCAGACATTTAGGTCTCTGAAGGATGGCCAGCAGCCACGCTGGCTGCAGAGGTGCTAAGTGGGTGGCTGGACATTTCTTCCTCTCCAGTACGTGTCCTGCAGAGGTCTCAGAGTGGCTGGTGGTGATGAGAAGTGACGGGCAGGCTGCACATGTCCCTGCAGGGCCTGGCTGGTGGCTGCTCTGGCAGCAGTGAGAGACCTTCAGTGCAGCTCAGCCACGTCTGGTCCAAAAAGGGCATGAAACTGCACCCGTGTCCTTTGAGCCACGTGCTCAGAAGTGACAGGCAAGTCACCTTCCAACTGGAGTTCAAGATGTTTGCTGTGAGTGACTAGTCTGGGTATCATTCAAAGGAAAACTCTTGAAGAATGCAGTGCATGGTGATCTGTTAATGTGCTCTGGTTCTGTGTTCCTGTGTTTCATCAGCCATGAGATGATGGATCTGGAAGCTGTAGATGTTCCTCTGTTTGCAGGACCAAAGGGATGGCAGGAGGGCTCTGCTGCAGGCTTCTCCTCAAAGCAACACTAGATCAGGTCATCTGTGCTTTTGGCTGGATCTTGAAGATCTCCAAGAGCAGCAGTTCTGCAGGGGCTCTGGGAAGCCTGTTGTACTTCCCTCCTACTGAAGGATATTTTCTTGACATCCACACTCAACTCAAGCTATGATTTTTGGCCGTTCTTTTAAAGTAGTGTTAACCTTAGCTTGCATCAATGTCCTTTTAATGTCCATTAAACAGATGGGGTTGTGTGAAAGAAAAGATAGGGCAGGTGTGAGCAGCCAGATCCACAACATCCACCTCTGAGTTAGACAAGCATCTGAATTCAGAGTGAGGTCCTGGAAATCTGAATAAGCTCTTGCTTCTGAATGTGTTCAGGCACTGGGGAGATCCCAGTGGGGCTACGAACTTGTTCTCTGAGATGAGTCCATGTTATTGCAGAGCTTGAAAATTGTGCTTGTGGCAAATTCTGCAAGACAGGCACCTGTGAACTTAGGAAACAGGACTGAGCCCTAGGCGTGTTTTTATGACATAATTAGATCACTTCAGCTTTGTTTTCAGTGAAGAAGATAAAATTACCTTCTAGATTTTTTTTTTATCAGGTATGACTACAAATTATTAATGAATCTCTAGTGCCAGAAGCAGAAAACTGATTGCTGGGACACCTCAGTGGACTCTTTCCTGGCACCATCCTTGAAATAGTTATTGATGAGGTGTCTTCTCTCTGAGGTCAGCACTCCTGGTTCCTTCTACTATTGACCACTCCACAGTATAATACCTCACCTTTCCTGTTCTCAAGGGCACACAAACTGTGATATCACTGATAAAGTAAGGCTGATATCACTGCTCTGTGAGGTTGATGTCCTTTGTCTGCAGCATTGTCCATGATGTGATATTGGGTGGCCAAGGGGCTGCCCCTGCCCTGCCTTACCTGCCATACCCAGAGACAACTGAGAGAACTGGAAATGCTGTTTGGTGAATGCCCTCCCTCTGTCTGCTCTGAAATATTTATTAAAACAGATGTAGCTGGCTACAATTCCTGCTTCTGGGTAATCAGCCAATAGCTCCAGCAGATCAATAAGCAGACAAACAATGTGGTCTCTAAAGTTGGAAGTGGCTTTTTTTCCCAGAACAAAGAACCTTCCCTGTCCAGGGCCAGTCTCCAGCAGAACTCAGAGCGGATCAACACTGGCACCCAGTGTCTGGATAGAATCAGTTCAAATCTGGCTTTCCAGTTGTGCCACCCTTTTCCCCCACTGCCCCTTTGCCCTTCCAGCCCTGGTGCCCACAGCAGTGAGGTGCTTAATCTGACATGGCAGCTGAACTCCCTGGGGCTGTGGATTTCATTCTGCTTCCCCTTGGGTCCTGCAGTTGTCTTTTGGAGCTGGTAACTGCTGCAGTGCTGCTGTTCTTGCCTTGTCTTCTGCCTCACAAAGAGCTGCAGGTCTTTGTTTCCCTTGCACTGGTGAGCCTGGGCTCAGGCAGGGAGGGAGAACACGAATGCAAACCCAGCCTCCTCCCTGGGGAAGTTCCTCCAAGTTATTCTGCAGCTGTTAAATGCCAGTTCAATGAAGCCTTTAACCGTACACTTAAACCCATTCCTGCTAAGCAAAACACTTCAGCACATAGTTTAAATTAAGGCTGTGTTCAAGTGTTGTTGCACTGAGAAGCGGCAGGACTGGAGCATGTTCACTAAGATAAGCACATTCTCAAGTGCCCTGCTGATTAAACTGATGCAGGAGAGCATCCCGGGCTGGGATGGCACGTGAGGACCACTGCTCCTGGGAACAGCATCTACTGAGGTCTGTATCTGCCAGCATGGCATCATTCCTCAGAGCCCAGCACAAGACTTACGTGGCCAGGCTTCAGTATCTGCATCTTCCTTCTGTCTATGCTCCTCTTCTGTGTTCAGCAAGTAATGAATTTATTTGATAATATAAATAATGAGTGGCATAAAGTCCCAAATGTTAAAGGTCTCTGCTCACTGCATCTCCAAAGATCCTTGGGATTGTTGCTGAATCTCCCATGGTCTTGCTGCTTTCAGGTTTTGGATCTCTTGCTGTTTGTACAGTGGGATGGTTAAATCGTGTCTCTAGAGGTCCTGTCTCAGCTTGTGTGGTGCTCTCAGAAGTTGTGCTGAAGTTGCTGGAGCACATTTCAGGAAGGTAAATTGAAGGCTGAAAATGAATTTCCCAAAAAGCCCCAGAACTACTCCCACAAAGAAGACAGATGATGGACCATTCTGGGCTGTTATTATCCAGAAGTAACTATCTGGCTGTTTTTTAGTGAACGAGGAAATATGAGAGGTGGAAAAAAATAGTTTCCATTTAGCTTTATCTGTTGGCTGTACTGGAAATGAATCATGACATAAAGGGTAAAATGGAATGAAAACCATACCATTTATTTCCTTTTCTGTAGCACACACCAGACACTTATTCTGAAAACAGATTGCCCTAAAACACTGGTGGAAAGTATGGGAGAGTCAGGGAGTGTTCCTGTGGTACTTGGCCCAAAGAGGATGGATGAAGGGGGAGAAGAAATTGGTTGGTGTGGATCTCCCCTTCCCGTTGGAGTTCATGTTTGTGCAGCCCAAAGGTGCCTAAATGCTTCATTTAATTTTGTTATGGAGATCTTGGAGATATTCTCCTTAAATAATCTGGTTTTCCTAGAAATTCAAGGAGAAAGTAAGAAATACATTGTGGGTTCTCTTGAGTGAGATACTGCTCTGCCCGGCCTGGGTCTCTAGCAGGAGAGACCTTTCTGTTGATTCCCTTGGACACCTTCACTTCCAACCCCCACTAGATTTAGGGAAATGCAGGAAAATGGACAGAAGAGTTTAAAACCCATCGTGGTGATGAATTTGGGAATGACAGTGCAGAGCTGATGGAGCCAAGTGGTCTGGGTCAACGGCTTTGTTTGGCTTGCTCTCTGTAGCATCCTTTCATTGGGATTTATAAATAATTCCTGCTGTAATAAGTGCATTCAGGAGCTGTAAGTGCCTGCTCTGCCATGGCTTGTTGCTTTCTTTGCTTTTTTTATTAGGAAGGAAAATTAGTTGGGAATGAGGAGGTAATATACGGCCTCATATCATAAAAGTTGCACTCCTTGATAAGATTTCAAGGTTAGAACAGTGATAGCGTTGAAATATCTGTCGTAAACCACCATAGATAATTCAAGCAATAAAAAAAAGCTTCTTTTAGCTATGTAAATAGGGTAATAGAGTGGAATGCAGTATGGAGATGTATTAAATGGTGGGGTTATTTTATATCCAAACAATATCAACAGAGAAAATGGAGCTGAAGATTAATTTGAATAGGAAACGGGGAAGATTTCTCTTTGGACTGGTGAGTGAGCTGGGGATGGATTGGAGCTGGTTCTGTCTGAAGGTACCTGAAGTGATGAGGCAGCTCAGATGGATCGGGGGGATGAGCAAGGGGAGAAACATCTCTCTGCTTTTTTTTTTTTTTTTTCTCCTGACAAAGAGAGCTCAGGGTTTTTAGGAGAGGCTGATGTAATTAGGCTGAATGCGCCGTGATGGTGGGATGCTGGCCAAGGATGTGTTGAGTCACATCTAATGACTTAAAAACTACTAATTAATTTCGAATGAACTGGAACAAGGAGACACGGCTTGACAAGTACTGGGCTTTGAAAGCTGCTGATTTTGAAAACTTCCAGGGTAGTGATCCTGGGCAAGCGGGTGAGGGATGTTGGGAACAGGCTGGTGAGCCTGGTGAAAAGGGCAGGAAGCAATGGGGGTAGAAATTGAAGTCAGTGGATGGTGTGAAGCTGCTGATGCAGATCAGGATGGTACAAAGCTTCTGATCCAGATCAGCAATTCTGGTAGCTCTGGAGATGCTCCTTAGCAGCTCAGGAATCGATGGTGGAAACTTCTCAAATCTCTTGTTTCCATTTCCCATTTGTTCAGTTCATTTTCAAGCACCATGCTCTGAAATCTGTGAGATATCTCTGGGCTTGTACTAAGAGATCTGGTTCCATGAGCAAAATGCATCTTCATGGCTCTGTTAAAGCTGCTCAGCACACGAGATCTTGGGTGATGCTCCCAGGGTGGGATCAAGGGTGAGAGAGAAATCAGTGGAGCATGTGTAGGTTGCAAAGGATGGGGCAAAAGGGGCTCAAGCTGGAAGGTGAGAGAAAACAGAAAAAGCAGAACAAGCTGGGAGCAGAGGGGAGTTAAGTTGGGCAGAGGTTGGTCTTGTGCCCTGCAGGTTTCTTTTTGATAAGTGGATTTGAAGGAGAGATTGAGAACTGTGGGAAGTGGGCGAGTTCTCTGCTGGGGTGGGTTTATTCCTGACTCTCTTCCATGTCCTGACACTTGAGAGTTTCTTGCTGAGAAGCTGCTGTTTGTGCCTTGCTCTCAAATCATCCTGTCTCGTGTTTAGGCAGTTGTAATTCTCACCTAATGTCCTTTCCAGAGGTTCTGATCTGCTTCTGTTTGTGCTGGCAGTTGACACCATGATTGTGGTTCCTCTCCTGTGTCCTCTTGTACTACCCTGCAGACCTCACTCCATCTGAGCAGTGCTTGGGACAGGGATGTCGAAGGTGTTGAGGAGCTCTCCAGGTGCAACTGCAATAGAATAATCCTATTTCCTTTCCTCTGTCATAAAATAAGATAATGGTTTGGCAGCTGTTCAAATGAAGACAAATAAAATAAACTGCTCTAAATTCATCATGGAGAGAAACAGACTTAGCTACAAAATGACTAACAGGACCTTGTATTCATCTCTACAAATCTGGTCCGTGGCTGCATTCATTTCCATACAATCACTGGAAAATATTATGTTGATTGCTGGGAACAAAGCTTTTATGGGGAGGAAAAAACCTCCACGCTCCTAATCTACAGTGGAATTGGTAAATGGGTAAGACAAAGCTTTAATAATGTTATTCTGTGCGACATCTGATGTAAATAATACAGTTCTATTAATCTCTCAAGCAATCGGAGTCTGGCTGTTAGAGGCAGCCAAGTATGAGCAATAATATTATCTCTTCTCAGGAATGTTGGAGCAGAATCACAAATCCAGTGCTGGGGAAGCAGCGGCTGCTCCAGCTCAGCAGTGGAACAAAGGCAGGAGCTGCCCCTGCTCGGGGGTTTTGGGGACATCTCAAGACTCCAGATCTTGGTTGTCTGGGCTCCCACCCTGCAAAATCTGCTGCAAGGCTGTTGTGAAGCCTTCTCGGGAAGCACAGACATTGTCCTTTGACTCTTCTCCCCCCTTGTGTAGAGGAAGGTGTAACTTCATCAGCTCACGTTTCAGGGCTAGACCAAATTCATCTTCTGCACAAGTGCCCCAAGGCAGGACTGGCAGCAGATCCTCCTCCTCCAGCTCTGCCTGCTTCTGGTGTTAAACCCAACTCTGGATGTAGCACCAGCTCTTGTGGTCCATGAGGCAGCAATTTGAAGAAGGGTTTGTATTCTGCAGAGGTGCATTGGTGTGTTTTCTAAAAAAAAATAAAAATAATAAATCAGAGCTCCTCAGTTCCTGCAGCAACCCCCCTGAATCTGAAGCAATTGCGGAGTTAATGTTGCCTCCCTCCAAAAAACCATGTGTTTGTTGTGTGTCCTGTACCAAGATATTAGTTAAGGCAGCCAAATGAAGCAGAATTTTTAAATGAGATCCTGTTTTTCAAGTACGATTTTAAGATACGATGCAGGTCAGGGTTGTCTGATTCTTCACAGTTCATTAAGTAAAGAGCAGCTAGTGTTAGAGATTGACTTTTAGAAATGATAGATTTTTATTTATAGCAAAGTTCTAGTCATTAATTTTAGAGGATGGAAGCATAAAAGCAGGAATTGGGTTCGTTTTAAAAAGAAAAGTGACATTGGTAATTTAATTAAATTGGGGTTTTGAGTATCATTACAGAAAATGAAACATTAAGTCCTGTCCTGCTTTTCAACTCCTCTGCAGTTGATAGCACCCCTCTGCTTCCAGACCTTGCATGGTCATTAATATTTGCATGTGAGAGTTGCTGCTGAACTTCCCAGCTCCAGGTGCCTTGGGGGAGGCTGTAAATAGAATTTTGAGGGAGGGAGCAAGGGGAGAAATCTTGTCTGTCAAGAGCTCCTACCTGGCTCCCGTTGCTGGTCACTGGAGGGCTGTGTGGGGAGACTGGAGCCCAGGTTTGTACCCCAGGGTGCTGAGTGGGCTCTTCTGGAGCTCTGGAGGTGGGTCCTCTGCACTGGCAGCAGGAGAGAAGGGAACCCAAGCAATGCAGGAGGCGAGATGGATGTGCCATTAAAATTAATTGAGTTTAAGGTGGGAAGGTTGCATTTAATCTGGAAGCGAGTTAAGTAACAAACAAGGTGGTCTGGCTGGAAGCTGGAAGCCTAATCCTGTATTCATTACAGATTAGCCTCTCATTTCCCTGGCTGGGAGGGATCCCTGGCAGAGCCCTCCAGGGGGACCTGAACCCTGCTGCAAGGAGGCTGCTGGGGAGGGGCTGGAGGCAGAGCAGGGAGGGTCCAACTCCTGCTCCTCAAGCCCTGTCCCATGGTGGGATAGAAGGGTCGTGTCTCTGCATCAGTCAGCACCAGGGATTTATGTGTTGTGGCGCACAGTTGTGGTTGTGTTTTGTCCTGCTGCACACCCTGAGTGCTAGCATATGATTTTCCTTTTAATCTTCCTCTTTTCCCTGGCAGAGCTGCAGCCTAAACCTCCCTTTGCTCGTAGAAATTCATCTGGTTTTGTTCATGCCCCTGACAAAATTGTTTGCAGTGATGAAGCATCACTCAGCTTTCAATGACCATGTTTTCCTTCCTCTGATGTTTCAGCCTTAATGAAAAAGAACGATAATACAAGATGCTGCACAAGGGCCTGATTCACATTTGATTAAGTCAGTCTTAGGCTTGGTTGCCTTCATTGGGTTTTTTATTGGGCTCTAAAACCATGATTTGAATGGATCTTTTTGGAGTGGCTTATGGGAACCCGTAGAGTTTTATTTAAATTCTCTCAAACTGCTGTGCAGAGACTTTGGTTAAGGATTTACCAGCATTTTAGCTATAGCTTCTCCAGCTTGTATTCAAATATCCCCTATTCTTTCTGATACACACTTTTGGACTGTATTTTGCCTTTGGTGGAGCTGGGTCCAGTGCATTGTTCAGAGTCCAGTTCAGTGCCTGTCTGTGCAATCTGGATTAAACACCCAGTGCAGTGAATACAGATCTGGGTGGGGTGAGATGTGCTTGTTTTGTCTAGGCAAGAGTTGCTAATTACAGGTTTTGTTGTTGTCTCTGTTACATCTCTGCTTTTGTTTCCAGGGCCTTTGAGGTGCCTGGCAAAGGTCTGTTGAAAAATGTTGGTTCAAACAGGATGTAATCAGCTGTAATTGTGTTAAATGGAGCTGCAGGGGACATGGGGAGGAGGGAAGCTTTGGGTTAGAACCTGCTACAACTGGGCAGGAAAGAGTGGAGCTTGTTTCTGACTCCATAGCTTGAGGAGAGGGTTTTTTTGCTTCCTTATACTCAATAGAAATGGTACTGAAATGTTAATGGGAACTGGTCTGATGAGTTCTGGTGCAACCCAGCAGGTAGGTTCTGTGGTTATTTGCTCTTCACGCTGTCATGCATTGACTTGGAGCCTTCCCTCTGGGTTCTTCACCTGTTACAATCCCCGTCCCTAACCAGAACCAACTTTTCTTTGGCAGTTCTCCCAAGTCACACGTGTGGGAACCCGGGAAGGCTGCAGAACGGGATCCAGCAGGGGAGCACCTTCAGCATCGGGGGCAAAGTGAGGTACAGCTGCAACCCAGGCTTCTTCCTGGAGGGCCATGCCCTGCTCACCTGCAGGGCCAGCTCAGAGAACACTGCCTCCTGGGACTTCCCTCTGCCCTTCTGCCGAGGTAAGTGGCCTCCCTTCATCTGGAACATGCCACAGTGAAACGGGGTTTGATGAGCTACTTGGGGTTGGGAAAAACTTCATGGAATGCAAGCTTGACGTAGGACAGGCTTCACAGGATGAGGGGTAATGGTTTTAAGCTAGAAAAGGGTGGATTTAGGTTGGATATTAGAAAAAAGTTCTTTAATATGAGAGTGATTGATCACCAGAGAGGTGGTGGAGGCCCCATCCCTGGAGACATTCAAGGTCAGGCTGGATGGGGCTCTGAGCAACCTGATCTAGTTAGAGACATCCTTTTTTATTGTAGGGGGGTTGGACTGGATGACCTTTGGAGGTCCCTTCTAACCCAACCCATTCTATGATTCTATGAAAAGACTTGGAAACTAAACATGATGTAGCTACTATTGAGGTGCCTTCTATTGGATTCCTTAGAGCTGCCAAGGTTTGGGTGAGTAATAGGAAGGTTATGAAGTGCTGAAACTATTCAAAATCCTGCACGGGTACTTGAATTTTTGTCTAAAGAAAAGTGGGTCGAGGGGAAGCAGGAGCATTATCCATAAGACAAGGCACCTACCCAAGACCATGCAGGTTTTCATGTCAAACACTAGAGGATGAGGCTGGATCTTTAGCTTTCTACAATGTCAAGCTGCTTTTCCTTGTGACACATTCCACAGGGGTGCTTTGCCTGGAGAGAGATGAGTCTGTGCTGGGTGCTGAGGGTTGCTGGCAGGCTTAGCTGGGGATGCTCTATGGGAAATCAAGTCCAGCCTTTGTTTGAAGAGCCTGGCCAGGTTCCCTGCAAACCCTCCTGGGGTGAGGAAGCTTAGATTCCTTGATCAAGATAGAGAGCTTCTTGCTAATTCCCTGATCCCACAAGGGACCTGGGAGTCTGTAAATACATGAGTGTCTCTGGTCTTAGCCCAGAACAATTGCTGCTGCTTTGAAGTCTCTTCCCCTCAATTCCTTGTGTACTTCAGCAGAGCATCTTCTATTGATTCTTTTTATTGACTCTGCTTGTGCAATCAATCAGCAGGTCTAAGCTGTAGCGTAAATCTGGAATTTCAAGTGAACAAATATTGTTTGCTTGGTGTGTTTTTAATGCTTGAATGAGTTACACAGGGGTATGTGTTACTTAGAGTGTTTCTTGTGCCCTTACCTCCTGTGTTGGGGCCAGGGGCATTTATAGCACTGCAGGAGGGGGTCCTACAGCCTTGCTGACACTGGGGACAGATGTCATTGACATTTTAATATATCTATTAGGATTCTTTGCTTTTCCTTTGAATTAGGACTCTAATTGGAACTTTCTTTAATTGTTTCTTTTTTTCTAATTTCACTGGGAGTGTGTACAGGAAAAACATTCACTGGAATTCAACTTTGAGAGTATGCAAAGCAATATTCGCTTTAGAAGAGAAATAAACTGTGCCTCAGTGAACCAGTGTTCCTCCAGCCTGAGAGCAGCTCTAGCATCCAGCCCTGGCCCTAAACCTGGGCACCTGGGGGGAAGGCAGCATCCTCTCCTTGTCCTGCTGTTATCCAGACATTTGTGTAATAGATGAAATCCTGAGCCCAGCAGGTGTTGAAGTCCAGGGGTGGCATCATTGTCATTGTTGTGATCCCTGCTGCAGATGGAGTGAAAAACCATTTTTGCATTTTTGTCTTTAATTACCAGGTTCACTTTCAATGCTGCCGTTTCAATCCTGAATCCAGCAAAGTTGATGGTAGCATCTGATACACCTCAGAGTAGAGAAATATTCAGTCCTCTGGTCTTTGGATCAGTGCTGTGAATTACTGATGGCAGCAAAATGTGCTGTTGATGTGCACTTGAAGCACGTGCCTGAGGTTCCTGGAGGTAGCCAGAGCTTTTAATAGATTTGATTCTGATGCCGCAAGACTTCAAGTAAAACTTTCCAGGCAATTTTTGGAGGCAGGAACCAGAGATCTCATGTAACACTTAAATCTTGTTCCAGGCAAGTAGGAAGTAGCAAAGCCAGTCTGCAAATTGACTTTGAGTTTGCAAACCAGCTGCACTCCTCCTGCCATAGGAAAGCTTTCAGCAGTCAGGTGTTTGTGCTTGGCTGATAAACTGGAGATACAGAGTGTGGGCATTGCAAGGGGCAGGGAGATCTCCCTGCTGACAAACAGGCTCCTGCTGCCTTCTGCAGGAAAAGAATATTGTCAAAACAGTTGCCTGAAGAATGTTTCCTTAAGAATGAAAAGATCTTTGTGGCCTATGTAGCTTATATTAGGAAATAAGAGAATCTGTACAAATAGATTCAGCAACCTTTCAGGTGACAATTACCAGCAAGCCAGTATTAATAAAATTAATTTTAAGTTGGAGATGGATTGTGGTTTGGGGTCAGATCCCAATAAATGGAGCTGGAAAGTGCCTTCTAGCTAAGCACATGTTCATCTAAGGAGCTGCTTTTCTGGGGAATAGCCTTGTCTGATGTCACTGCAGGGGACAGGGTTTGGTTCTGGGGACTCTGCCCTCTCCATCTTTCTCTCCAGTATAATGGCAGAGGTGCGAGACAAGAGATGAAAGCAGTGTGAAGTGTCTGCCATGCTGATCAATATTCTCTTTTGGTTTCTTTATGCTCTTTTCTTTGTGCTTGTCTTCTGCTTTGTAATGTCCTTTTCTGTATGTTGGTCGCCTTGTCTCTATTCCAGTCTTCATGCATCAAAATAATCTAAGATACAAAGAAATACATAGAAAAGAATAAGAAATAAAAGTGCTGGAAAGGGTGTGGCAGGACAGCAGCACTTTGAGGAGTACAGGGGTTCAGCTGCTTGTCCTCCATAGGAGTTGTCCATGTTCCCTTAACTCAGTTTTGAGGTATTTCTTTTATAAAGGACAATTGTAATCTCCATGAGAAGGGAATGTAGAAAGGGATTCCAGCTGCAGGAAGAGCCATGTGGTGAAATGTCCTTGCAGAGCTGGTGAGAGCAGGTGGAGCTGCAGCTCAGCAGTGCTTTGGAGAGCAGAGTCACATCAAAATTGATTCCTGGACTCTGAGCTCAAAGACACTATAAATCCAGCCTGCACAGGCTCTGCTCTGCTGAGTTATGTGCCTTGCTTACGTGGCAGGAAGGATTAGAGCTGTGCTGAGCTCATTCAGGGAGCACCACAGCAGCAGCGAGTGACGTCTCCAAGCTGGTCTGCGAGGCTGGAGAGCAGGGAGCTGGGTGGCAGCTGAGGAGCCCAGAGGAGGACTTGGCTGTGCCTGGTGGACCACGTGGAACTCAGAGATTTGCCTCAAGGGCTGAAGATTCTCAGTCAGTCTGGGCCAGACTAAAATCTGGAGTAAGCTGAGATTTATCCCATCTCTAGGATGTGTGTCACAAGTACCTGGAATGGTTCCCTCGCTGCATCTTGGGTGGTTCTCCACACTCCCTGCACAATGTTTTATGTTCACAGGATGAAACCAGGTCTAGTACTTCATCCAAATAGGGCTTTAAGTCTTGCTGTATTTTAATCCTGACAGTTGGTCTCCTGGAGGCAAACCCCCAGCAGACTCGGGATGCTGAGGGAACAACCCTCACCCGGCTCAGTCAGGTTGAAATAAAAATAAATGGTGCCTTTGAAACACCCAAAGAATAGTTGGGAACCTCTGAACGTGGTTTGTAAAGCTCTCTGATGTGTGTGGAGAGGAGCCTTGCCCAGCTTGTTTGCTGGATTTAAGTTGAACTGATGGGTTTATGGTTCTGGTGGGCGGCGGAGTAAAAATTCGGGCAGGCAGCCGAAGAGTTGGGAACATTTGTGAAGCTCCATTTTAAGCGTATCAAATATGCAGAATCTCATTAAACAGGGTCTGTCTTACTCTAACTCACACAGCTGCTTAGGCTGCACCGGGCCCAAAATAATCCAAGGGCTGCTCAGGAAGATTTTGAGGAGATTGTAGGATATGTTTAAACAGCACTAACAAGCTCTGCAAACTCAGGCAGTGTGTATTTAGAGGTGGATCGGGAGGGAGGATGGTTTTCATTAAACACCTTTTGCAATGAAAAATTTGCAAGGAGTTTAAATTAAAGCTCTTTAATTAAAAGAAAAGAGCCAAAGCCACCAGAGTTCTAATAGAATATGAGGGAATAGGGCATCGAGTTGGGATTTCAGACCTTGTTCAGCCCTGGTTTAGGCTGCTGCAATGGCTCAGTAGTTGCATGTCTGGCTACATATCTGGGGTGTTTTTATCATGTTTTTCCTGCTTGCTGTGAGCTCTGCAGTGGCCCACCAAGGTACTCCCAGCCTGAGCACAGAACTATTGCCAAGGGCACAACACAACCTGTGCAGTGTTACTGGGGTAGCCCAGGATGTTCCATCTCAGTCCCTGGGATGTCTCTGTCTGCCTGTGTCTTCTGCTTTTAAGTTAGAGGCTGCAGGTTTCATTAGCCCCTGGAAAGAGCTAAAAGCTTAAGGGTTCTCCTGAGCATCCCTGCAGAGATGTCCTGCCCTTTCCTGGGGTGACCCATTGCACTTCAGTGTCCTCACCTCAGTTAAATTCCAATTTGGGAAGGTGGTTTTTTAAGAAAAAATAGCTTGTAATGAAAATAAGTGTTTATAATGCAAAGCCCCAAGCTCCTTGACTAAAGCATCTGAAATGCTGCTCTGTAATACATGTTGTAAAGTTAACAGGCTTTTCTAGCAGCTTTCCAAAGAAGTGCTGAGCTGATGCTGCATGGAGGAGAGCAATGAGCTGCCCTGGTGCTGGTCACGGTGATTCTTGGTTTCTTTTATCTTCCTGCCCATGTTTTCTGTAGATCTTTCTCCTTTAATTGCTCTAACAACTCCCACTGATAAAATTCAGCTTGTAAAAATGGAAGGACCTGCAGCAAACAGCTCCATTGTATGACCAGGGAATGTCACTGCTGAGTTTCTGAACAAGTGGTTAAGTTTTTACTACCACAATATTGGTAAAAATACACATTTCCTCAAGAAATGAGAGCAAACACAGGCATGTAAGGCAGGTGTGTGGGCTACTGCACTCCTTCTCTATTAGGTTTCTGTTAAATACATGCTTCTACTCCGTGTCTTGTTGTTCCAGCCCTTGGGGGTGTTTCTGTTGCTCTGAGATCTGAGTTGGGAACCAACCTCTCTCCCCTCTGTGATAAGAGTTTTCACATGTCTGAAACCCTTCTCAGCCCCTGAATTCCTGGTGGTTTTCCTCATCCTTGGCTGGTTACATGGATGGGAGGAGAGTCAGAAAACACCTCAGAGGGTCATAATCAGGAATAAGGGTTGGAGCAGAAAACTGATGTGAGGAAATAGTGTCCTGGCAGGGAGATGTGTTGTGCTGAGGAAAAACCTCCCAGGAAAGTGGTAGAAGCTCTGTTGGGGTGGTTAAAATGAGAGTAAGCAAATCACTACTGAGTGTACAGTGGGGAATGGGCTGGTGTTTGCAGGAGACTCTGGCTGACCTCAAGGATTCTGCCTCCTCCACATCTTTGTCTCTTAATAGTGTGCAGTAAAACACCCCGACAGCAGCTCTGGGGGCTTTTAAAGCTGTGCTTTGAGTTCAGGTTTAGTCTGTTTTGATGTTCTGCTTTGTGCTTTTCAGCAGAATGTGATCACCTGCTCTCTGTTTGCAGCCGATGACGCCTGTGGAGGGACTTTGCGGGGCCAGAGCGGGATTATCTCCAGCCCTCACTTTCCTTTGGAGTATGGCAATAATGCAGACTGCACGTGGACTATCCTCGCGGAGCCTGGAGACACTATTGCTCTGGTTTTCATGGATTTCCAGCTGGAAGATGGATATGATGTTTTAGAAGTCGCCGGGACAGAGGGGTCTTCGCTCTGGTAGGTTGCTCTTGGTCGTGCTTCGTTGTCTTCTCTGCAGTCGTGTGGTACCTGGTGATGTGTGCACAGATCCAGGCTTTGTAGGATGCTCAGTGAGGAGTTTGTGCCTGAATGAGGGGGTAGTTCCCTCAGGCTGTAGCTGTTGGAATCACAGGTTGTAGCTGCTGCCTTCTCATGAACCTTCCTTTCTTTAAGCTTTTTATTTGCTGATAAACTTCGCAGTGACTATTGTCTACTTCAGATCATTCTCTGCAATAAGACTCTATAATGTAGCTGGTATAGAAGCAATAAACTTAAAGAAAACCCCAAACATCCACCCAACACTTCAAAACCCACGAAACCCCCTCAGACACTGTCATGCTCAGACCTTGGTTTTGCTAAATCGTTTTCTGATGATCACCGAGTTCGTTGCTGACAAGTTGACTTTGCTGTTAATGAACTTCTGGCAAATGTTTCTGCAGCTCAGGTTGTCCTTTAGACAAAAGGCTGTGTCTGGAATTTCAATACCCCTCTCGTCCCATTGTGTGCCTGAGCAGTGCTCTCACAGGTATTGCTTTTATGTATAATAAATGCCACGCTGAGCTTTTCTGGTATTGAAGAGCTACCCAGATGAGCAGTGCTGTGAAGTCCAGGGTGAGGACTTGCAGAAGGAATTTGATGGATTGCTGATGGTGCTTTCATAGCAAAGGACAACTCCTGGTTGGTCTAGACACTGATCATTGGGAGTGCACTCAACAAACAGTTAAAAATCCTAATGAGCAGCAAATGGGAGGGGTCTTAAACCCCCCATCCCTCTGGAAAGGGAGAATTAAGTGTTTGAAATAATTAGGTGTTGTCTGGGATTAGCAGCAGGAAGTTAAATTACGATTATTTCTGAGGGTTCAGTCACAAATAACACTCATTTAAGTAATTTATACTTGCCTGGCAATTAGGGGGGAGGAGGATTTGAATTTTGAGGATGTATTCATGTGAGAGAATTTGCCATTTACCATGTACCACTTGTTTACTGTTCCCAGGACCCCCCTGAAAATTACACGTTGCTGCTACATGGAAAAAAAACCCACCCTGGTTTTATTAGAGTGCATTAATATTTTAGGGCAGTGTTAGTTTTTAGCTGTTATGTGCTGCAGTGAGGATCAGCCATCTGAGGGACGTGGGGAAGATGAATGTAGCTGGTTAAGAAACATTATTCAGCCTGGAGGTGTTGCCACTGCAATGGTGTCTTGTCACATCAAAAATAAAACAATGCCTGTCAGAGGGAACCTGCTGGAAACAAATTTAATCAACTACCCAAAAATACAGCAGGGTAGAACTTTAAAAATGGCAAAAAAATTGAGTCCTTTGACTCTCAGCAGTACCTGTGCTCATGCACTACTTTAAAAAGGAGATTTAGTAGCTCTTTTAAAGGGAGTGTGTTTTACAGACAGCAGTTCTGGGGCCTTATCAGAGGGAATAATGATGTATTTGCTTTCCCCCTTCCCTGCCAAGTGCCCGTGTGCTGCACATTTAATGATGCTTTTCCCTCCAAATGTGTTTGCACTTGTTGGAATGGGCTGGTGGAGCAGCCCAGGTGAGGGGAACATGGGGCACATCAACAGGAATTTCATCCAGGGGTTGTAGGAGAAGCTGCTCCTGCCTTTTGAGGATCATCCTGCATTTGTAGAGTGCCATAAAACACACATGGCCAAGATTAACAGAGCAGTCAACTCACAGGGCTCACATTTGGTATTCTTGAGAAGGAAACTTTGCAGTCCCACAAGCGGAATTACAGAGAGTCTGATTTTCCATTTCATTTTTTCCAAGCTAGCCCTCACAACTCCGAGCTGCATAATTAAATTCAGATGACTCATTTTTCCCATTTTTTAATAATTTTTGCCCGTAGGGGGAAAAACACTGGAGCTCATATCTCCTCTTTAAACATGTTGATATGATTCAGCTTGAAAATAGAGCTAAGCCCCTTTTTTTCCCCCTCTCTGTCTATGAAAACCTAGTTTTAATTATTAGTAATACAGCAGATAGACTTGCAGCCCAATAAACCATTCCATTGAAGTGTCCTGCAGCTAAATATTTCATTTCCAAAGCATTTTAAGTAGTTTTAATCTGGTCCAGAGATACACACAAATAAACAAAATTAAATTTCAGCTGGAGCATAATTCATATGCATTTCAAGCTATGGAATATTATATAGTGATAGTGGTTCTGAGGCCACTAACTCAGCACATTGAGCTTGGCTTGGCCTGAACATCTCCTGCCTTGTCATTCACCTCCTCTCCTGTTTTTTTTATGAGCCAGGTTCCCTCACTCCTGTTGTCTCCAGCATCTCCGCAGCTCTATTTTTTGTGCACACAACTGGTCCCTGGAAGGTCCCATGAAAATTTTGATGTCCCCAACCTGTTGGATGCAAATCCTGCAGTAACTCTTGCAAGGGAAAGGATGTTGCAGGTCTAAGCATCCATGTCAAGCAGCTATTTGAGGCATATTAATAAAATAACATATTTACAGCTCTTTTAACTGCTGTCGTGGTTCTGTTGTGGGACTTTGGGTCTAGATTTCCTTGAAAGGTGGTAAATTTCTACTGAGCAGAGAATAGGGACAGGGCGGAGAAGTAGCAGTGTGAAAAAGATCCTGTCAGACTTAGAAAGGACATGTGGGGGTTTCCAGGCTGGAGATGGTGGTAGGTGCCTGTTCTCCTCTGAGGGTGTCTGGAGTGACCATCCTCATCATGACCCATGTCTACTAGGACAAGGACACACTGGACACAGAGGGATACATGGTGTGTGTGTTCTCTTCTGTCATTATCACCGGTTCTTATCTTGCCTTCAAGACTTGGGGTTGTCTCTTCCCCCCCCAGTTTTGTACTAGCTACGAGATCTGAAAGGATTAACGAAATTAAATCTAAATACATGTAAAAGAAGAATATCCCTCAAAGCAGCTTGGGTTCCAGCCCTTAAGGTGCCTGAGCTCTGTTGATCATGCTCTTTGTGTCAGTATCTGCTCTGAGCTGACTAAATCCCTCTTAACACTTCTCAGGAATATCTGCTGATGATGTCTGGTTTGTGGCACCTGCTTTAAAGCTTTCTGCAGTGGTGAGCACCCCCAGGGATGCTCAGCTCACTCAAAATACCAAAGCATTTCAAGCTGAGCACCTAAAACATCCCGAGATGGTGTTTGAGAAGTCCCCAGGCTGGTCCTGGGTGGCACTGAACCTGCTCTGTGGCAGACGTGTCCCAGCCTCATCTTCCCTTTAACAGCTCAGTGATTGCTCTGGAGCTTTGGGTGGGTTTGTCTTGGTTTAAAAGACTGTTTGATATCCTGGGTGGTTTTCTGTGAGTCCTTAGGTAAGTTGCTTGTCTGAGGTGACAGGGTGGGGTGGTAGGACCTTGGGTACCACCACTCAGCACTGGTGGCTGAACCTTCTATCACTTCCAGCATCAGTGTGTCCCCTGAAGGTTCAGAGGAGGAGTGTGCTGGGTTGTTTGATAGAAGGATCTGGATCTCCTGGCTGTGTGCATTTGCTGCAGTTGAAGCACGTGCAAACAATGAAAATGTGGTTGTCTGTCTCCTGCACTTCTCTGCTTCATCTGTTCCCATCTCATCTGGCTGGTCTGGGACCTGTATCTGATATCAGGTGTAATGACTTGTGCTGTGCTTATTAGAGCATTATGCTGCTCTTGCCAGGGAAGGTGCTGGTGGAGGAAATGACTAATAATCCAATTTGTGTCGACGTGTTTACAGAAATGGGCTGAGATCAAGTGTACCTTTTGCTGAGTCTAATGTGGATATTTAGCAAACAAGGTTTTGCAGCCACTCCAGGAGGGCTGAGGCAGGAGAGACGGGCCCGAGACAGAAGCTTTGTTCTTGGGCTGTGCAGAGCCACATGTAACAAGAGTTCCTGTAAGAACTGGAGCTGGGATTTTGAACCTTGTGGAAACCAAGGAAGACAGTCCAGTGGTGCATTAAGTTTCTTTTATGCTATTGAGTTGGAAAATAGGAGGAGGAGAAGGGGGACCCTGAGCCTCAGCCTGTCTGCTGAGCAGCTCTGGTGGCCTTTCCCCCCAGAACGGTGTCTGGAGCTCCACGGCTGTTTGTTCCACCAGTGGAACTATTTAGAAAGCTCTGCTTGTGCCAAATGAATTAGTTCCATGAGGTACTTGTTAGTTTTATCTCATTTGTCTGACTTTGACAGACTGTCTGGCATGTTTTGAAGGTTCATTAGTTGTTTCTAATTTTCAGATGGGAAATGTAATTTGAGATATTAGATGGCTTCTGTAATAATGAGGCTTTTCAAATCTTTCAGAGCTGTGTTGCATCTTGCAACTGTAGATGGTGGATCATGAGAATCCCAATTGGTAGGGGGGACTAGGAAAGGTTCTCCTGTGGCTGCTGTTTTGTGGTGTGGTGTTTTCAGACCAAAAAAACACAACAGTGTGTAAGGGTCAGAACCTTTTGTGGGCTGTTCTTTAGCCTTGTATAAGGTTCAAGTCCAGCAATTAACCCTCTTCCCCCTTCTCCTCCTTAACCATATTTCACAGGCATCTTGCTCTGCTTCAGAAGTTCTGTGGTACAGATGTTGAGTGTGGATAAAGCCAAAAGGGACCATGTGCTGGGATGAGCTTGAGAGGAGAACTGAGGACCTTGGAAATTGAAGTTCCTCTGGTTAATTTTGTAATATATTTTCTGGAGTTGAGACCAGGAGACCCCTTTTATACATCAGCCCTTTCAGAAGTTCTCTTGTTGCCACGTTTCTGCAGAGAGTTGAGTTAGGGGGAGGGATGGTTGGAAGCACCACCTCAGTTTCAGCAGCTCCTTAACTGCTGCTGCCTTTATTTCTTACCTTGTCATTATCTGCAGTTGACCCTTCCCTCCCCACCACCCTTGTCTGGCTACTAAGTGGTTTCTAATGCTCATTAAAGTTCTCCTGTGAGATGTGCTTTGTGCTTCCCTCTTGATGCCAGTTATTCCCCACCACTGGCCAGGCTGGTCTATTAGCACATCTGGTGCTCTACCTGTAGGAGACTGGAGTACTCGTGTTCTTGAAGGTCACTGCTTCAGATCATGAGAACGTTGGTCTCTCTGTGCTTCTAATGAACCAACTCTTTTTCTGTACATCAAAGCAGTTTCTGATCCTCAGGTGCTCTCTTGGAGCTTTCAGCATGTATCTTCAGAGCTCAGTCAATGTCTACTGAAGTCAATGGAGAGACTTTGGCTCCA
Organism: Brachypteracias leptosomus; assembly: GCA_013401335.1. Taxonomy (NCBI): domain Eukaryota; kingdom Metazoa; phylum Chordata; class Aves; order Coraciiformes; family Brachypteraciidae; genus Brachypteracias; species Brachypteracias leptosomus. Next base: position 568,888 of record VYZX01022728.1, read on the forward strand.
AAGGGCTTGTGAATCAAGCTGGAGTGTATTGGCACTTAACTAAATTGTGCTTCTCTTGCCACCATATTGCAGCTCAGGAGCCCTGGGGCTGCTGCTGGTGTTGCTGCTGGTTCTACCACTGCTCCCAGTACAGGGTAGTGGGAGAGTGCCTGAAGGTATCTTGCAGGCTTGCCATGGCCATGGCTCTGCTCCCTGCTCTGCTGTCCCCACGTGCTCCCCAGCAGCTGCTGTTCCTTGCAGGGACTCTAGAGCAGATTGTCTGATGGCTGCTTTCAAATGATTTTCATCTCACACTTGCCACTTCCTTTTTGATATTTTTTTTTCCCCAGTCAGTAATTGCTTTTATTTGAAAGTTGACAAGCATTATCCTGCCCCGGTGCCTGCACGAGGCTGAAGCTTTGAGGGCTATTGTGTGCCTTGAAATAACTTATTTCATCACTAGTTAAAGCCTGGAGAAAGCAAGTGTGAAAGGTTTTTCTTTTTCTCTGCAATAAATTAAGCTTCTTTATTATAAGAGCTGGTTAACTAATGTATACTTTATCTGTAATATTCAGATGTTTTTCTTCCATGGTAATGTTTTCTATAGAAGTGGGAATAAATAAAAAACATGTATGAAGTGGCTTTTGAAATCCAAATTGAAATGTCAGTTGCATCTTCATTGATTGGGATCTGGAAAATAGCCTTCCTTAGTGGACTGCTACAGTTTGATTTTGGTTTCTAAAGCATTTATGATGCTTTTAATTGGAAACAAATTCTACAAAGGCTTTAAAGCTGTAAAACACTGCTAGAAGAGTGCTTCCCACTCAAGCAAACTCCCTTTTCTCTTAGAAGGTGTATTCTCTGGAGATGAATTTTGGGGAAGTGTGAAAGCCAAACCAGCCTTGTTGAGGTTCCAAAATCCCTGTGACTCCCCTTGCCCAGGGTGCTGGTCCCTCCTGCCTCCGGTCTGTGGCAGCTCCCTTGGAGGCACCAACCTTTGTAGCACCTCAGGCCTTATTTTAATGTGGATTTGTGGTGTGAAGAGCAGGAATTTGTAGGTCTGAGCTGATTTCTCCCTGATGGGAGGCAGCCAGCACAGCATGGGGAGCTCCTGGTGGCAGCTGAGAAGTGGAGCTGGTGCCTTCCCCAGTGGATGGAAGCGGTTGGTGAGCATCTCGATTGCTGGTTTGAAATTATAGGATTGATGTTGTGTAGAGAGGAGTCCCTGCACGTTGTTCTGGAGCTGCTGGGCCTGGTGTGCTACACAAGCAGCTGGAATGCTGGAGGGAAGGGCTGAGCATGCTAAGATGGTATTTGAAGATGCTCCGTAGTCCAGCCTGTATTTCTGGCAGGGAAGGGAGGATTCCACCTACCCCAATTGAGAAGAATGATGCTCAGGCTGTGTCAGCTCTTATCAGCTGAGGGCTTGGTTGACAATCCATGTGAGTCCTTCCTGAAGTCATAATGTGGCCAACGTGGAGGCATCAGGACTTGCTTTCCCTCACTGCCTTCTCCAGGGCCCCCTGGGAGCCTGGACCGCTCATGTGCCAGGGACAGAGGCTTGAGTGACACCTTGCCAGGGAAGGGCCTCGTGACCTCTCCCCCTCACGTTTCATTCAGCAGAACATGATTAGAGCCACTTTCTGGCTAATCTTATTTTTTCCATGCATTAATATGATTAATTCTATTTGCTAGATAGTAGAGAGCACTTCATGAATATTCAGGCTCGCTTTTTAAGCCAGGGAAGATGATGCTTTTAGGCTGAAAATTACCCTGATCATGTCTCAATTGTCCTTTTTATCCCAATTTGTCCTCCTTTGTTGTTCAGTCACCTCTGAGGCTGAGAGAACCCTCTGCAAAGGCTGTTGCATGGACTGTACCCTCAAGAGAGGAGGTGCAGGAAGGGCTGTAGTGGGGGGAAAAATCCCTAAGGGTTACTCAATGAAGAAATTAATATTTAACTATTTCTGTCCTGGATGCAAACACATGTTGGAAGAAAAAAAGACAGAGTTGTTTGCAAGAACACTCAAAACCTGCAGCTGAAGAGCTGCTTTGAAGGGCAGACCTTGAACAAATTAATGTAGAGCTGGCTGGAAGCTGAGGAAAAACTCCTGGTCATCTCAAGTGTACCTGCTGGACATCATCCAAAATAAGGGACTATATAGGTTGTAAAATGGTGAATAATCCCTTTGTTTGGCAGGGGAAGGAGCCTTTAAGTGCAATGATGTCACAGGTTGTAAAAAGTTGGACATTTGGGGTCCTCTTTGTCCCTTCCTCTGCTCTTGCAGCAGGACACTGAGCTCACCCAGTTTAAGCAAGGATTGGGGCACCTGTTGGTGGGAAAGACTTCAAGGAGCTTCCAGGAGATGTCTCTGCCTTCCCATTGGGTTTCTTCTTGTGCAGAAAGCAATTAATGTAATTTTCTGTGCAGTTCTTGAGGCTGGCTGAGGATGTGCATGTGCTGAGGGTCTCCCTTTGCAGGGGTATTCACTATGTCGAGGGAGTTATTTGCCTGTCAAAGTCTATCTGCCAGAGCTGGTGATGGTTGTGGGTTACACTGACCCTTGTCTATGACTTCAGAGTGAGAGTGGAGCCATCTCTGCAGCTCTCTTGCTTTCCAAGACCTTTCTCCTGGGGTTTCTTTGCTGTCCCATTCACAGATGGTTTCTTCCATTTGCCAGCTGTGTTAAAGAATGTAAATACTTTATTTTCAGATGTCACCTGCTTTAAATGGTCTTTGCCTGCTGGGTTCCCTGCAGCTGCTTTCCCACCTCAAAGCTTGTGCTCCTTCACCTGCTCTGTTCTGGAGCTCTCCTGCATGTGGAAGTCAAGGCTGATGGATTCACTTTGGTGCTGAATCCATCTCTCCTGGTTAAATGGATGTTTTGGATGCCTGGTGCTAACATATCTCATGTACTGCAATTAAAGTACAACTCTCCTGTAATTTACATTATATTTTAATTTATTAATGTTGGGGAGGAGCTGTGTTTAGCATGGTTGGCATGAGCTCAGGCTGTGGAGAAGCATCACTCATTTCTTGTCAATTCTCAGGTCACACATCTCTCCAAACTGCTCTTTTCACTTCTCTCTAGAAGTATTTACGTGCAGGAAATGCAGGGAAGAAATAGAGAACCTGCTTTAGGAGACATTTGTTGGCTGCTAAGAGTAATGTGGGGAGGTGTGTATGTTATTGCCCTGCTTTTTAGACAAAACAGGCTTTTTTGGCACTTTTATCAGTTTTTCTGTGCTTAGAAGTCCAGTGTTTTTCTTTCTGCACTGGGAGATGCTGCCACTGATGGACGTGTTTGTCTCTCATGCTGCTTGACTCCAGCAGGGGCTGCCAGTCTAGTCATGGCAGTTAGTAAATGCAGAGTTAATCTAAATGTCTCTTAACATCTCTGGTGTCTTGTACACAGATCAGCCTTGCCCAAGGAAGGAAATCCTGGCTGTGGATTAGTGTGGCTGCTCTATCTTGCTGCTGCCTCTCGGTTTGGTCCTGGCAGGTCGTGATCTCTTTAGCTCCTGCTGAGTCTGTGACAGCCTTGGCTGGTTTACAACAGGGATGGTTTGATTCCTCCTCCCAGGGCCCTCTCCTGTGGCTGGATTTACAGCAGAGATCAGGAAGATGCCAGAGCATCAGTAAATATCAGAGGATTAGTAATGGGCAGGGTTGTCAGCAGCTAATGGCTGGTGGCTCCTTTGTGCCCACAGCAAGCTGGAATTTTCTGAGAAGTGGGAAAACTGGAGGAGTTCATGATGCTCCAATGATGGAGTTTTGTGCATTCATACCTTACCAAAAAGGTGAAATGTGAGTAGCTGCCACTGACCCATGGAGCTGCTACATGTCGATAAACTGTTGAGTTGCTTTTTTACCACTGATTTTGAACTTAATCAGCCTTTTCTACACTCCTAAAGTAGGAGCTTTGGCTTGAAACTTCCCAGTTGGAGCATGGGGAAATCCCCATCTCCACATGCTCCCCTTTGTCTCCATTCTGCACTTTCTGAATTAATTTTTATAATCATCTTTTAAATGATGGAGCAGTTCAAATTACCTGCATTAAAGATCTCCCTTAAAAGAAAAGCATAAAAGTAATTAATTGCTTCAATTATAATAATGTGGCTTAGCTTGTGGTTTTCTGTTAGAAAAACCTGGTTTTGATAAGTCAGCTGTTCTTAAAAGGGGAAAAATAAAAGTGCTTCAGGCTGGAAGCTGGCACAGAGGGGTTTTTTTTTCTGCAATAAGGTTGTTCACTCTGTAATGTAACAGAATAAATTAGCAGCATCGATCCTGGCACGAGGCCCTGTGCTGGAACCAGCCCGACAGGCAGGGGAGTGCTCAGAGAGCTCTTGCTGCCCAGTCACTGATGCTTTGAATGACTTCACAAATATCCTCTGGTTTTCATAAAGCCACGTTTGGAATTTTTGGAGCCTGGAAGAAAGTCAAAGGAAAAGGAAAATGAAAGGAAAATCTTGGAAATGAAGCCAGGCTGTGCAGGGTTAGAGACTGAGTGTCTGGGTAGTGAAAAGCCCCTTGGTGTGGGTGGCTGAGGACCTGGAGTGATGGTAGGAGGGGAGGCAGGTTGAGCAAGCACTTCAAGCCTTCTGCTGTTGAGCTGTGGCTGGTACATCAGAGAGAACCTCCCAGGGAGGTGGCAGAGGATGGTGCTGTGGATTGCAGTGCTCAGCCCCCCTGCTGCCCAGGGACCACCTCCCCTCTCTCTGCCTCTGCTCCCTGTGCTGCTGCTGGGTGCCCCTGCTCCAGAGCTGCTGGAGCTGGTGTCCTGCAGCTCTAACGTGCCCAATGAGGCGTCCGTGGGATTTTGCAGCTTACTGCTTCTAAGTGCTGCCAGAAGTGCATGGCTCCTTTAGTCCAGCCTAAGCAGGAGGGGTTTAAAGGCTAGCTGGTTTCTGGTTGCAGTTAATGGACTGTATGAGGTGTTGTGGGAAGTGGTGCCTGCTTGGAAGAGCATCCAGTGCTCAGAGCCTGGGCAGCTCTGTCTGCACCACTCAGTGGGTGCACAGTCATTGCAGGTCCAGGAAAGCTCATTGTAAAACTCTTTTGATCTTCCTAAACTCAATAATACACATTCTGATTTGAGCCTCATCTCCCCTTTAAAAAGAAAATGCTCCTAAACATCTATAATGTCACATTTCCTCTAATGATAGTTTTAAAACAAAATGTTTAAGCAGGAGGGTTTATATATTGCTGCTCAGTATCTCTGCTCCATCCCCACTGGTCCCCAACAGAAAGACTTGTTCAGAGTATTGATTTTTCTTTTTCTTAGGCCTCTTAAGGAGCTATAGATTTTTAGTGTTAAATTGATATATTGGAATTTCCGTGGGAAGCATAAAATACCCATCAAATTTTGCTACCCTGGAGTGTGTATAAAACAGAACTGGCGATTAAAATTCATTTTGGAGCAAGTTAACAGAAGTTTTGTTAATGTTTAACACATTTATGGGTGCCCTTCTTTGGAAATTTGGACTAATTGAGTCCAAAGGGACAAGCTAAATGGGTTCAGTGTTTGCTGTGGATGCCAGAGCTCCCTTTGCTCTGGGCACTTTTCCGCTTGCTTTGTGCAAGTTCTGATTTTAATAAGTTGCCAAAAAACCCAAGTAACTACTTTGCTTTTTATGCCATATCATCAAGAATCCATCTTTCTAAGTCTCTGAAAGGCTGCAACAAATCTTTGATAAATTCTTGCTGCTTGCTTACCCCACTGACTCATGGTGTTTCTGCCATGATTTTCAGATTTCAAACTGGATTTAGATTTTTTTCCTTCTAAACACAGTTAACACAACTTGCAGCTGCTCTGGGCATGTAGAAGTCTTGGATGGACTGGAGGCTCTATCCTGACATTGACCTTGGAGTTCTGGTGTTTCCTCAGCTGAAACATCAATCACCCTGAAGTGTTTGGTGTTGTGAATTTCATGTTTCTTCCTCTCTGTAAATGTTTTTCCTGGGATCCTTCTCTTAAGCACTTTATAGGGAGCAATAAAAGTAATGGAAAATATTTCTGAGTGTGTAGCTGCCATAATAAATCTGAGAGCAGAACCTGACCTCGGCAGAGCTTTGAAACTCCTTCAGCTTGTGGGTTAGAAGACAGAGTTTGGAGAGTTCTTGTCTGTAAGATTCTTCCCAGCAGTGTTGTATTGAACTAAAGTTTAATGAGATCAATGGAGGATATTTTTATTAGGCTGCAGGAGCTACTGTGGCTGCACCAAACAATGTAGAGCTTGCAAAGGGTTGTTAATGGCACTTTACTGATTGAAAGGCTGGAAATTTCATCTAAACTGGATAATTCTGATAATTTCCTTGCAGATTTTCCTCCTGTGTAGCTAGAATTGCTGCTTTGACTTAAAAGCAGCAATGCTAATAAGCCTTTCATTACATTGCTGCTGTCAGTAGCAGAGCTGGAAGCTCTCTCTGAAAGGCCACTTGGTGTGTCAGTTCTTCAGCTGCCTTGGCTCAAGTTTACCCTTGAACTCCTGCAAAGGAGATGCTCGAGCCCTCAAAATGAGGGATTCCACAAACCCCTGGGCTGGCTGCAGCCTGGGATGTTGTTGGCCTGCTCACTGCAAGGTGACATTGGTGGCCCACGTTCAGCTTGTCCCCCAGGACCCTCAATCTGTCTCTGCAAAGCTGCTTCCCAGCCAGCCTGTCCTGGTGCTCTGAGTTACTCCTCCCCTGGGGCAGAACTTTGCATTTCCCTTGGAATTCATGAGGTTTGTCAGGATGGCAACGAACCCATCTAGTGTCTGAGCTGCTCCCCAAGTTGTGTGTTGTCTGCAGACCTGCTGAGAGGTGCCAGCCCATCACCCGGGTCATTAATGGAGATACAAACAGCATCAGCCCCACATTAACTGTTGCATAAAGGTGGAATTTCTCTTTTTTTTTTTTTTCCCAACAGAAAGCAGACTCAGTGTCTGCTGCCTTTCCCTGAGAGCTGCCATAGTCTGTTTCATTTCAGACCGAGCATGTGTTTCAGGACACATTATCTGATCAAACACTTGGCAATCCAGGATGATGGGCAGGCGAGGGGCAATCTGCTCTGGTGCCACAGTTCATGTCAGCTGAGGAGGCTGAGCGGGGAAGATGCAGATTGATCTCCTCTGAGGATCTGGGGGATGAGGAGAAACTGTTCTAGCAGCGAGGAGCACACAGAAGGCAGGCTTGAAAAACAAAGAGTTAGGCAGGAAAACCCACGGGCAAGTGCTTTCAGCAGTCACCAGCTTCTGCAGGTGGAGGACTTCACATTGTGTTAAGGTCACCCACACAGGCTGCTGAAAAGGGACGTTTTGCCCTTGTCCAGGTCTCATTCTGCTGTCCTGGCAGTTTTGCCAGGTCTGCTCAGGTGTTACTGGTCTCTTCATCTTCCTCAGAAACCACCTTGAGTAACACTCCCTGAGCTGGGCACTGGAGGGGAGAGACTGGCCCAAGGTGCTGGGACAAACCCATGGCTTGGTCTGGAGTTGTCACCCAGCCCCTGCCAAGCCCTGCCAGAGCTGCTGCCATCTGATAAAGCTGTTCCTGAGGGCAGCCAGGGAGGATTAATGTGTTTGTTTTGTCTCAGCTGTGCTGGGTGCAGGGCTGTGAGCACTGGGATTAAGTCAGGCAGTGAACTCCTCATTGATTTCTCAAGGCACGAGGTCATCCTGGGATGGTTTTTTCCTCCCCCTTGAAACATAAGCCTTGCTGAATCAGTGGCTTGTGTGTTCTCTTCATGCACGTGTAATTGCATCCTCTAGCTCTGGTGGTGTTCGTCTACACATGCCTGAAGAGGGATTGATGTTTTCACCCTCCTGATCCAGCCACTGTGGTGGATCATCCAAATGAAGTCATCACCAGTAAGAGGTACTTGAGCTTCACCATCCCTGCCTCAGTCCAGTCCTGCTGCACAACCAACCACTGGGACTCTGCAGCTGGTTCTGGTTGCTCTTGAGTAAGTTTTCCAGTGTCTTGCAGATTCACAAATAGATATTTACCTATTTAATTGATTATTGGTTTACTTCTGTGGGTGCTGTTTTGTTATTTACTCTTCTAGGAAGCACAAAACTTTTTGCAGTGGAAGTGATGGAAAAATATACTTCAAGTTATTAAACGTATTTAATATTATCTGAATTGGTGGCCTGGTGAAATTTTTAAATAGAAAAGAAAATAGTATTTTAACCTTATTCATATTCTGTGTTATTTTATGTGTAGTATCATATGAGAATTGCAGATCTCCTCTGTCTGCCTGGTTTTGAATGTACCTGCTGTGGTTTTACATGAGGTTAGGAAGGTAACAAGTGAATATTTCTTCTGTCAATCTAAATGATGGGTTAAGGAGGGTGGCAGGATGAAGGGGGCTCTCTCAGGTGTGGACCCATGGGTATGGGCTCTGTAATGCTCAATCTGTGCTGTGCTGCAAGGTGGACCTCACAGCAGCAACTGCTGCTGCCTTCACCACAGCCCTGGTAGCTTGTTAGCTTCTAGCAACTTGGTGTCTTTCTGATTCCATGAAAATCAAGCTGTGAAAAAAAGCAGATTATCGATTCCTTAGAATGAAAAGATTCTTTGCCAGGCAGTTAATGAGCAAAGAACACTTCCAGTTTGAGTTTGAGAGTGCCTAAGTTGTAACATCTCCATTAACTCCCGACAGGGCCCTTCGTACCAAGCCTCAAAGTCATAAAGAATTAATCTGTTCCTGACTTAGCAGTTTTGGGGAGGTCTCTGCCAGCCTTGCCTGACTCAGGCTGCTGTGGATGCTTCTCAGAAGCCCTTTTGGGTGGAGCATGGAGAGAAGAGGACATCCCTCTGATGGGACCTGCCCAGGCTCAGGGCTGCTTCTTGCTGTGGTGCTTTTATGGGGTGATTCTGGGGACACAAGTGCAGCCCGTGGGTTACTAGACTGCACTGCAGTTGAGGTGAGGTTTTGTTATGATCACCCCTGGAGTCATTCGAGGTCAGGCTTGATGAGGCTCTGAGCAACCTGCCCTAGATGGAGATGTCCCTACTTGTGTAGGGAGCTTGGACCAGATGACCTCTGGAGATCCCTTCCAGCCTAAAACATTCTATGATAATTTAATCTTATATTCTTTTAATATTTCCTTTAACTCTGAAGTTTTAAGGCTGATAACTTATGAAATATGCTGAAGGATGACAAATCTTCAGTGGCACATCTGCTAGAAACCCCTCACAACCCCCAGACAAGTGCTTTCAAAGGCTCAGCTCCTCCCTGCAATGTCTAGAAAGATCTGCAGGGTTTTGTTTCTGGGTCTTGTTTTGCTTTTAATCCCAACCTGTGTGATACCCTGGGTGCACCAATGAGCTGCTGTGAACACTTCTTCTTGTGGCTGTTCCAACAGCAGATAAGGCAACGGGGTGGGAGCATTACAGTGGAGAACATCTATTAAATCTTCTATTCAGAAATCCTCGAGTGTTTCCACCACTATTACTGTAATACAAGAGCTTTTGGGCTGTGTCTTCGATACCGAGGAGAAAATTGCTGGCATAAAGAGTGGAGCTAAATGAGGGAGGGAGGCTGAAGTGCCATTGTTCCCATTTAACAAGTAAAAAGGAATATCCATGGAGATAGGCTGCTCTTGATGTCAACAGGAGCATGAGTGGAGCATCCACATCTCCTTACTGATACTCTGTGCTTTTGTGCTCAGATTGGTGTTGATGTGAAGGGTAGTCCAGCTGGTTTTCTCCTGCAGAATTTACAAGGTGTTTTTTACTCATCTTTCCCGTAGTGGTGATAACAAGGTGATTTTTCATCCTTAATGCTGGGCTCTAACAATAATTTCCATCTATACTCTAAATGCCATTAGTGTGAAAACAGATGCAGGTGAAAAACTCGACCAATTTCAAGTGTTCCCTCCTGTTTTCTGACAGTAAAAGATTTCCCACTGCAAATAACTGGAATTCTGTATTTCCTGAGCTGGCAGAGTTGTCCTTAAGCCTCTCAGATGACATTTCAGCTGAAGATGCTGGTGGAAACAGCCTCCCTGGGAGTCTGCTGGAGCGTGTGTTTGCAAAGAGGGGGGTGTTTAGAGGCAGTGCTGCAGGTATTTGAAGACATTCCTCAAGCACAGACAGTGATGTGCTAAATTGAGTGGAACCCATGTGCCAACTTCAGAGCGTGTTGTTACCTGAGTGCCAGTCGTTTATGAAGCATGCGAGGTGCAAGATGCAAAGGTTCCCTGAAAAGTATAATTGGATGGGTAATATCTTGGGCCTTTTTGATGCATCTTTTTTAACTGCTTCCTATTTGTAATGTGCCAAAAATAGCTGTACAGTCTGCTGTGGCCATCACGGTGCAGCTGGGAATAGATTTTAATTGATGGCTACTGTCAAGCTGTTAGCAGCCATACAGTCAGGAGAGCCATTAAAGTGAGATTTCTTGTCCCTGCTCACTTAAACACTCTGCTACCAAGTCAGAGCAGAGTATTATTTTTTACTTAATACTGTCAGTGTTTGTACTGATTGCTTACTAGGGCCTGATCCTGGATTTTTGTAAGTTTTCCAACAGTGAAAGCTGCTGACCACTGACTTCATCTCCAGATGTTACAGTAGATGGTGCTAAGACCCTAAGAAAACCCAATGTATGGGATGAGAACATCTGTGGAGTTTAGTTTGCCTGTGACTTTTTGAGCTTCAGTGTTTCCCTTGGTGCACACGGAATCATAGAATCCTTCTGGTTGGAAGAGACCTTTAAGATTGAGTCCAACCATTCCCCATCCCTGCCAGGGCACCACTAACCCCTGTCCCTCAGCACCACATCTCCATGCCTTGGAAACCCCTCCAGGGATGGTGCCTCCACCACCTCATGCTGCTGGTCAGAAAGTTGAAGGTTGAAAGCAAAGAACAAACCAAGCAAGCTTATTTCCATTTAAATGTTTGATGGGAGGACCCTTGCATTTTAAAGCTACATATTGCTATAATACATAGTATAACATAATATGAAAGTGGCTCAGAGGGTTCAGAGCTGGAGCTGCTCCCTGGTGTGAAGCAGCAGCAGAATGTAGGTCAGCAGCAGGCTCTGTCCTGTGGCCTCTGAGGCACGTATGGTGTGAGCTGTGGCCAGGACCCACCGGCCAAGCAGGTGACCAGCTAAGGAGCCCTGGCAGGGCTGGAGAGCCTCGTGTTCCCCCAGGGCCAGTCTGCGTTGGCTGCTGTCTCTCAGGCTGCAGGACCTGCAGAGTTAGAGGGTCAGAATTCCTCCTTTGTGGAAGGAATGATTTGGAGGAGAGAGGAGGCAGGGAAGACTCATTGCCATTTTCTTTGTGGATAAGCAGGAAGCATCCATCTCCAGGCTGCACGAGCCTTCCTCTTGCCATCACTATGGAGCCAACTGCATTAATTCTGAATTATTGCCCTGTCTAAAAAAAAAATCATCACAGTTATCTTGCGTTTGCTCTAATTTTATTAAGGCCTATGGACTACACTGAAACTTCACGAGGAGCTGCAGCTGCACAAGTGCTGAGATGTATTTGCAGAGGGTCCCAGGCTTATCAGCAAAGCAGTTATCAGAGTCTTCATCTGCTTTTTGCCGTTTCTCACTGGTGCCCTGGCCTGGGCTGTTCTCTGTTCCTCCTCAGCTGCAGCGCCTGCTCCTTGTACATCTCTTTGTCTTCTTCTGGCTGCTTGTGCCACATCTTCCCCAGGTACTTGACAGTTTGCACTACTGTCCAGTGAGGGTTTGATTTCTGCAGCTGTGGCCGATGCTGGGCCATGAAGAGGAAGAAGGGAGGCAGGGGCTGTTTGGGTATGTTGAAGCTGACCCTCTTCCTCCTCCGCCTCACCCGCCTCTTCCTCACTCCCCTTGAAGGACCTGATGTCCTCTTCTTCGGGCGCGTTGTCTCACGGTGCTTCGCCATCTCCTGGGCCTTCCCTCCCTCCCTGGCTGTGGTTTGCTGCCCTCCTGGGTGTGTATTTGAGATCTCTACGCTAATCACAGGCTCTTGGCTTGGCTTGATGGAGATGGAGACCAGTAGATAAGGGCTGTGAGGAGGCCGAACCATGGGCTGGGCTCTTCTTGCTCCTTGTTGGGTGAAGTTACCTTTTCACCATGATGGAGGTGAGGAGGTGGCTCTGTCTGTGGGCACACGGGGCCGTGCACTGGAGACCACTTGGCTGGGCAGTTATGATGTAAAACTCCCTGAGCCAATCGGGTAGGGCCAGGTCTGCTTCCTGCAACGCTATTGGCTGCAGGGTGGGGATGACATCATAGCCGTGGTGATGTCACAGCTCGTGGTGTTCCTCCCCCGCGCTGGGGTTTAACTCCATTTAACGCTCCGTATGTTCAGTGTGTGATACCCGAGGAGATAACTGGATGCCTCTAATTTTTTGTCATGATAAAATGTGAAGCTGCTGTTAGCTGCTGAGAGGTGGCAGCTCATAATGTGAAAATAGTTTAGTAGCAGCCCGAAAAATAATTGTATGTGACAGCTGTTTCTTGGTTCCTGTCAGGGTAACTACTGTAATTTAAATCTGCAGCTCTTGGACTATATGTCTAATTTATTTGGGTGGACTTTTCATTAATTTGAAAGGTTCTGAGGGTTTAAAAGCCTTCATTAATTACACTTTAGTAAATGGAAACGTAATAAGGTTCTGCAGGTCTGTGTGGGAATAAAAGGCAGAAATATCCCATGTTTTGTTTGCTTGTTTTTAAAGAATTAAATCAGTTGTTCCCAGGAATTGGCTACTTCTGTCCCCTTCAGAATTCCTGAGACTGAGAACAGGAGTATGAATAAAACAAATGGAGATTTTGACCATTCATTTTAAGCGCAAGATGATTTATTGAAGTTCCCAGTGGTGTTAAATATTCATACGTAGCGGATTGCATAAGTAATAAATTATGAAATAGCCCCTGCTTCTGTAGGACTTGTCTTTCTGGAAGGTAGAGATGGGAGAACAGAAGAGTGGGAAGCAGGGACCGTATTAGGTGTGGATAACTCTTTTATTGTATAATTCTTTTGCAACTAGTAGGACTTTGGTAATTCCTGGGTTCTTTATCAGAGTTGGGGGAAGATGATTTTTCAGGCCAGGTAGAAGCTTGTGGCAACATCAGGTCTAGACTGAATCCTTCCATCCTTTCACACTCCTATTCCCTTTCTGTGTTTACTCTCAGTTGTTTTCGAGTGCCCCCACAATAGTAAATAAAATTGGAACAAACTGGGGCTGTTTGTAGCACCAAAGGTTTGTTCCTTTCATGTCATGGCTCTTTTCTGCTTTTTCTCTGAGCTGGGAGGGTGATTTGCATTCCATTTATCTACCCTGTTTTCCCTTCCCTTGTTTCTTTTGCTCTCAAAAGAGAACCTGCATTTGTGATTATTCTGGGGCAAAGGAATAATTTCATTACAGCATTCAGAGGTCTCTTCAGCAGGTGCTTTATTATCTCAATAATTCAGCCTAAGAGACTTTCCAGATTCCCCAGTTCCCAGAGTTCAGGAGCTACAAATAAAACTCTTTTGCTCTTTCCCTGATTTGGTTTATTTAGCCTCATTTATCTGTGTTCTTTCCAGATCTTCCCTAGGAATTTCATTTAAAGGTGGAATTGATGATATTCAGTGAAATGGCCTGAAGGGGTGCATTGTGTTAAAATGCACACGAGACAGTGGGAGTCCCACTTGGGTTAGGGCATTTATAAAATTCACTTTGAATTGAGGCCATTAATCTGAACTCAGTAGAATGTTTGCTCATGTCCCTGAATTACCTACATAATTCATCAAAATAGGCCAACTCTGTTGAGATAAATCCTGAGATTGAAGGGCTGGAGTAAACACAGGTCAGTGCCAGTGTGGGGACACAACATCTATCTTGTCCTGCTCTTCTCCAGCACGGGGAGATGTGGGAGGGTTTAATGTGCTGCCATTTCCATGGCACCTTTGTGGGCAAATAGACTATAATAAAGTAGCTTTATTGCTGTGATTTCCTCTATTTTTCAGCTGGGACAGGAATTGTGAAGAACAAATCATTTGTGGGCAGCAAAGCCCAACTTCAGCTGCACTTACATCTAGGACAGTATCTTCATGTGACTGTGGCCACTGATCTCTCTGGTGTCTGATGGTGAAACCTTTTCCTCAGCAGCTTATTGAGCATCTGCTCTCTGCTACACAACGTGATTTTTGTGAAACTTAGAGGAGTTTCATGACTTAGAGCCCTCCAGCCTCTGGGATACGTGGCTTGGGTTGGTTGGTGGAGCCAGGAGCTGTTTAGTCCTCACCCAGGTCTGGGTTCTTTAGGAAGCCAAGGTGGAAGGTGGAAGGCTTGTGCTCCATCCAGACTTGAGCTGAGAAGTTTGTGTTATTGGCTAAATCTCATTTAAAGGCCAAACTGGTGTGAGCTAAATACAGTCAGTGCCATACTTCAGGGCAGAACCTTCACCTCTTGCTGAGCATGGAGGAGACAGTGAAGCTCAACTGGGCCTTCATCATTGTTTCTCCTCCTGCTTCTGTGAGCAGAGGTGGTGGGTTCACACCCATCTGCAACTAATCCCTCAGGCCTGGAGGAATATTCCTCTGGGAACGCAAAGAATATCTTCCCTTCCAAGTGGGGTTTTGTGAGCTCCACCTTGTGTTGACAGAATAAGATTTCTGGGCACCGAGGAACTTGGCCATCAGTGTTTCCAGCTCTGAGATCCCAGCTCCTCTGTTTACACCAGCAGGCTTTTGGCTGGGTGGTTGTGGGCAGTGAATTCTAAGCCTGAAGATCAGATTAATTTAATAAAATTTGTTTAAAATACTCCCTTTTACAAATGCCAGTAGTTGGAATTATCCAGTTAAGACATGGAAGCATTACCTGATGGATGAGAGCCTATGAAAAGTTTATTGGAGGTGCCAGGTGGATGTTCTGTGGTGTGGTGTCTGCTCAGCCACGTGCTGGATCTCACTGTCCACACCTTGGCTTTTTCCTTCAGCTGAAAAACCCCTTTTATGCTTGTCCTAGTGCTTGTGGAGTTGGCTGCAGCTGGGAATGGTGGCACAGTTGTTGCTACCCCCCTTCCACTGCTGTCATCTATGATAAGGCAGGAACATCACAACAAAGTAGAGGGAGTTATCTGATATGACTTTAGAGGGAGCTACAAGTTGAAAATGTCCCTTCCTGCTGACACGGGGAGGTGAGTTGGGTTTGCTCTGTGCTCTGCTGAGGGACACAAGTTCAGAACAGGAAAGATAGTTGGTGATTTAATCCCCTTCCAGTCTTTATTTTCACTGGAGAGGGTTTACCTAACAGCTCTGTGCTAGCTCTGCTGGCAACCTGACTCTAGTTCAGGATAAATCTTTCTGGGATGTGGAAGCTCCCTTGTTGTGTTCCTGAGGGACAGTTCTTGGTGTCCTTGTTATCCTGGGCAGTGTCTGTGGGGCAGTGTGAAGCAACTGGGGGCAGAGGCTGTTTGGATGCACATGGAGGGGCAGCAAAAGCTTGAAAAAACCCAGAAGACTTGGAGCATTTCCGAAACAAAAGTTAATTTAATCCTGGGTAAAGCATCAGAGCTTTTACTGCTTCACTCTTGGTTATCATCTCTAGGTGAGACACTGATTTGGTGGTTTTGCTGGTTTTTAATGGGGTTGGATGTGAGGCAGCCCCCATCCTGCAGGGATTCCTTTGGGTGTCGTGGAAGTTGTGAATGCTTTTAGTGCAAGCTTCAAGTATGTTCTTTCAAATAGGTGGGATTTTTGAACCTTCAACATAGCTTGTATTCCCTATCATTGAACCCCAGTCATCATTCCTGTAGGTGCATGTGGGTGTTACCCCTCTGCTCATCAAAAAGGATCAATCCCAGGGGGGTTGGGACTAGATGGTCTTTGAGATCCCTTCTAACCCAAACCATTCTGTGATGATTCTGTGATCTCCTTGTGTAAAACGAGGAGTTTTAGATCAGTCAGGAGGCTGCGAAATGGATGGAGTGGTGCTATTTGTTTTATCATACAGATACACGTAAAAGCATCCCGAAATTGTTCATTAAAGTGGCTTTTTAGCCCATTTTCCCAGGTGAAGCTGAAGGAGGCCTCTGGCTGTGCTGAGCTGCCAGGGCAGTGCCATTAGGCACTCAGTGCAGTGGTTGAAATGAGTCCTGAGGCTGCAGACACCTCATTAGGAAGAAAAGATTTTTGCCATTAGTCCTGGCAGAAGAAAATTTTTATTGTGGCCCTATTTGGATTTCTAGCGAGAAGCAGAGTCTGTAAAGCTTGTACATACCACCTAATGCTGTTTTCCTACCATTTAATGCTTCATTACAAAAAATCCAAACCCAAAGAACCCTCTCAGATTTTGGCCACTGAAATGGCTCACTCAGCTGAGACCTTCCCTCTCTGCCTATTAGTTAATGAGTGGTGATTAGGATATGAAATTGGTTTCAATTTGCCATGGTAGGTGAAAATTTCATGCTGGAAGGAATAAGGTAAAAGGCAACACAGGAAAATTAAGTAGAAGACTCTCCATGAATTGCAATTAATGTAAAGGTAAACTTATTGCCAGAGTGCTTCCAGCAGTGCTGGAGGTTATTGCCTCATCAGCAGTAATCTTTGCAATACACATTAGCTGGTAATTTGAAATAATTTTTTTTACTATTTTTTTAAAAAACTGAAAGTGGAAACAGCCCCTTGACAAACTATCAAGGCACAAAAAAAAAAACCAGCAGGAAGATGAGAAAAATGTCACTGCTCGTAATGATGTTAATTATAAGGTAAATGAATGTTGACATTTGAGAGTTCAGCTGAAAAGAGCAGACACACACTAAGGGGTAGAGGGTCTGTGTAAAGTGATGTAGAGAGAAGGAAAAGTTGTGTAATGTCTGGAATCTCACCATTTATGTGAGAGCAGGAGGAAGGAGAAGGTTCAGCACCATCTTTCTTTGCTGCCTCTCATAATTATACAGGGTGGATCTAGAGATACTTATTCAAAACTTCATCTCTTGGAGGCTTTCTGAGTCTCATTTGTGATTGCAGAAAAAGGTCCCACAAGGTGATATTATCTTAAAAGTCACGAGGTAAATAGAGGTAATATATTACCTTTCAGAAGCTGATGATATTTTGATGAATGTTTTGCATTCATTAGAGATACAGGAATTCTCAGTTGCCTAAAGCTAAGGTCAAAGACTTAATTTTAATCAGAATAGCTCCTGTTTCAGCTGAGGTGTGCACATGGGGCCCTTTAGCACAATAGTGGTGCATAAGCTATTTCCACACTGGTGAATGTTGCTGCTGCTCCTCAGACACTGAAGGTAGCAGAGCAAACACGAGCAGGACACGCGTTCTTGCCACTCGTGCAGTTTTCTTTGATTAAGGTTAAAACACTTTCACTCCAGTCTCTGACAGCTTCAGCCATCATCATCATGCCTCAATTCTGGAGTCTGGGAGGCTGGATTTGTGCCTTTTTCAGGCTGAGGTAAGGAGAGCTTTCCCTAGGAACAGCTGAAGTGGTGCCTGCCCCCAGCAGTGCCTGTCCAGAGGATGCTTTTACATTTTTTTTATTTTAAGTCTCTCTTTCCGGGTTATAAAACTGGCAGGTCAGTCTGGCCTGGTTGCCCCTGGCAAAAGGGCTGTTTAACTGGGGGAGCTGGTGGTTGAAGAGCTTGAAGACCTTGGGCTGCCAGCCCATCAAGATGCCAAGTGCTGGGGTTGCCTGGAGCAGAGGTTGCTGCAATGCACCAGGTCCGGCTGCGTCATGGGAAACTGCATCTCTTGAGGTGCCTTCTCCATCACCTGCCAGGGGTCAAGCCCAGTTTATCCCCTTTGCTTACCCTGTGGAGTGTGTGCTTTCAACCCCTCCCTCCCTTTCCCCCCTTTATTGTCCTGACTGGCAGGCAGAGGTGACTGGGAGGAGAAGGGTCCCTCAAGTGTCGCGCTGGCTTCCAGGATGCTGCTCAGAGATGCCAGATCTCCAGCTGCATGTTATAAACTATTTATTTTCTCTATAATTCACACTATGTTGCCTTTTATTTCCCATCCTTTTTAATATGCGTACTTACTCATGTTTTCCACTTTAATGCAATTATACTATACTTTGCCTTTCCCCTATTCCAGGTAGCTGACAAGCTTGTTCAGCCATTACGTGGTATTAAATGAAGTAATTGCAATATTAAGTTCTTACTTCCATGCCATAAAAAAATGCTGTTAAAGAGTAACTGTGTGATACCACCTAGAGAATTGGGGGTTGGCCTGAGAGCTCCAGAGGCACATTTTGTTGGTATTGACCACCCCAGGGTGCCTGGGGGAGGGTTCTCCTGATATTTTTGAAGCTACGGAAGGCTCTCCTGATTTTTTTTTTAAGGTACAGAGGGCTCTCCTGATTTTTTGACCTCTGCATCTATGCTCTGGCAAAGGGTTGAATGCAGGAGTGTCTTCATGTGGACTGAATTCAGGGAGAATTAAACCCCTCCTGCACCACTCCAGTTCATCTCCCCCAAATAAGTAAATCTAGCTGATACACAGATGAAGGCATCATAAAGTTTTTTTTCTCCTTTTTATGCTGTGTTACTTCATGGCAAGAAACTCATTTCACTGCATTCTCTTGATGGCATCACCAAGGACACCCTCATTTTTGGAGGATCATCAATACCCATGACCATCCCCTGTGTTTTCTTGGCTGCTGACATAAAGCCATTTTGGGAGGTGATGTGCTGAGGTGTGAAGCTCATCACTTCATCTTGATTTGGTGGCTGCTTGTACTTCCAGCGGGTCAACCCTGGGCTCCCACTGCTTGGACTTTGTCATAAGCATTTCATGGCTTCAGCCTGAGCCTCAGCTCCTCTCCCTGTGAATCCCAGCCCTGGTGGGGAGAAAGAAAGGACAGGCTGCAAAGCCATCTTGGAAGGGAAGGAAGGGACAGCACAGGAGTGATAAGCAGTTCAGTTCAGGGGAATTATTTGCAGCACTGTATGTAAATGCTGCAGAGCTGGAGAGCTGCGAGTCCCCAGATAAGATGCTGGTGGGGGAGATAAGAAAGGTTTGAGGAGCACTGATCTCAGGAATAGTTCTTGTGTTTGGATTGAATAAACCGCCTGTTTTTCCTTGATAGTGAGATCACCCCCCCCCTCCCGTGCCCACTGGGCTTTCCATTCTGTATTTGGTTAATATTTGTCCACACAAGTGACAAGATGCTGCTGCCACCCCTGCCTTGCTCTTGGGTTTGATGCACCTGCTCTTACTTGGTACTAGAGGCTTTCATGAGAGCATGTCCTCTGCAGCAGTGACGTGAGGGTGGGTAATTTAATCTTGTGGCTGTAAAAATCCATTCCTGCTTGTACTTGTTGGTAATTTGACTGTGACACAGCAAATATGAAGTGACTCAGCCACCCTGGAATAGAGTTATCGTAGTGCAGGTTGATGTGGACCAACAGGTGGAGGAAGTTGCTCAAACTTTGTATGTCTTAAGAAAAATTGTCACAATTGACTTTTTCCCAGTTGTTTTCCTATTTTCACATCCTCTCAAACATGAACAAGATTTATTTTGTTCATAACAAATGCCTTCTCTGCAGCACTTTCACCTCCAGTTGTCCAGGGCCCCATAAATGGGTTTAACCAAAGAAAACCAGACTAGAGGAGAAAGTCCTTGTTCCACGTGTGTGGGTTTTTAACCCCAAGTCCTGAGACAGTCTGGAAGGTAGGAGATGCACCACAGGTTGGAGTCTTTTCATGTCCTGATGCTGTAGGGGTGTGGAAGAAGAATGGCTGCTCTCCCTGACAGGGAGCAGCTGCTCCTGGCAGAGTCTGCCATGGGATTCCTGCCAGTTAAATCCCTGTTCCTCCCTCTGTCCAGCTCTAGAACAGGCACGAGCTGAATCCATTGATATTAAGCAGACAGCATGAAGCTGCCTCAATTAACAAATCCTCCTTCCTCCTCCAAAACTTTTGACTGAGCAAAGTGTTTCATCAACATCAGATGCTGTTGACAGGCCTGTTGCATGGTTGTACTGTATGTTCTCTACATAAATGGCTTCTGAAAATTATTGATTTACTCCTACACAGCTTGGGAACAATCCGTTTGTGTGACCTTGGCTCGTTCCCTTCCTCTTGTTCTTGTTTAGTTAGTGGGAGATGTATGTTCTTGGGGAGCATGGGTGGTGTCTCTGTGGTTGGTCACAGCCTGTAGCCATGGGCTGTCCTGATGGGCTGTCTAGGAATGGTTCACATGCTGCAGCTTTCTGTGATTATTGTGCAGGGTTTTCTTAGGTGCAGCTGATTCAACAAGTGAAATGACATCTGCAAACATTGGGTTTTCAAGGGCTGAGGTTGGTTTGCAGTGCTGTGGCTTGCATCAGAGAATACCAGCACCAACCTAGTTGTGGGTGTTTTCCGAAGTCCATCAAGACCTTTTTTCTTGAAGACTTCAAGTGCGTGGTGCAACAATAATATCCAGACTTGATGGAGCTAAAACCATCATGTCTTTGGCAAGAATGATGCAGTAGAAAAACCTTGGTCTGTGTTAAGATGAAAATGTTGCGTGTGAAGACTAGATTGGCAAGTCCTGAGGACAGATGCCCCTATTTATCAGTAGAGGGGATGTGCAGAGAGTGGAAATACAGTGCCCAGGGTAGACCCATTTGTGGGGATTTCTGGAGGACAAATGGTTCCTTCACAGATTCAGCACTTCCTAGGGCCTTGCAAAGGCTGGTGGGCATCAGCTGGTGAGAGATGGTCGCTTGAAGGAGGCAGGAGCATCACTGATAAGCCATCTGTAGATACTTCACTGATGAGGGTGGGATTTAAAATGGGGTTGCAGAATGAAGGAGTCTCTGAAGTAGTTACTCCTGAGTTATTGGATGTGCTGGAATGTTGAGAGAGACACAAGGAGCCCTCATGTCACTGCTGAGAATGTGCCTCTTGGTCCTCAGAAACAATCATTTATTTACTTGGATCGAATGCTGGGAGTTCTCTCTCAACAACCAACTATTTTGTTACACCAGCCCTTTGAAAATGGGATTTTTAAATAATTCACCAGCAAGGATAGGGACGGGCTTGTCTGAAGCTCTTCTGCTCCAGTTATTCAGCTGCTTGCTAAATAAATATACATGATATTGCAAGCACCTCTTCCAAAGGGCTCTCTAGATGGGAAGAGCTGAAGCCATTAGTGTTGGTGTGGGAAAGAAAGTGTCAGGGTGAGCAAAGGGGGAGAGAATGGGTCTTATTCTTCCACAGCTTCATTGAGTGTTGCTGAAGGAGCTTTCTTGTCTCTGCTGCTGGATTACAGCAAATCTCAAGCATTAGTTCATTGGTGAATGCAATCTCAAAGCTTCCTGTACGTTTTAAGCAGGTAACTCCTGTTCTTTCCAGAGAACAATGTGGTATTCAGTGCAAAAAATGAGACTCCAACTGAATTTGCTGCTTTAGCTGGTGTCTAGCACCTCTCCCAGGGCTTTGATACCCTGGCAAAATAAGTATTTATTACTTCACAGGTCTCCCATTAAATAGCCTGGTGTAAAATGACAATGTCAAAGCAAGTTAAGGATCTGCTTCATTATGAGAGATTTCCCTGCAATAATCCTATATATTACACTTGTGTAGTCTTTGTGGAAATTACCAGAGGGACCACTCAGCACAAACGACCACTTCAACATCATCATTACTGAATCTTTGCTCCCTCATAAAAATTCCTTCCAGTGATTCCACAGATAATCTTCTTTTGTTGCCTGTCTTATTTATTAGCATAACCAAGCAAAGCAGCTCTGCCCTTTGGAGGGATGGGAGGAGGGCTGGGGAGGGCTTGGTGTTTGGAAGGGCAGGATTGATGTACTTGGAGAAGGGGGGAAGGAGTTTGGTGCTCTCTGGAGTGGAGCTGGGTCATAGAGACTGGAAAGGGCTGATGCAGTTGGTGTTGGAAAATTGTGAGGAGCTCCTGAGCTGATCAGCATTAATATGCTCAATTGGTCTGTTCTCCAACCCCTGATCTCAGGGTAAATACGCTTCTGGACCTAGAAGAAATTTGGACAGAAATATTTTATGTGCTACATAAAACACAGGAAACATGAGGACAAATGAATCAGGGTGGATATATGACATTTCCAGAACAAGGTCTTAGCCAGGCATGTCTAGACTCCTAAGCAGATTGCACATGAGAAAAGAGCCCCAGATCTGGGCTTGGGGACCTGGGCTCGGGGCCATCAGCCTCTCGTGTCACCTTGGCCACGTCCCCTTTTGGTACCGCAGATAATTATCCGCTGACCTCTGGTGTGAGATGCAGAGATTTGCTGAGGGGCTGTCTGGGGAAGATCCAGTGCCCCCGGGCCCTCTGGCTGGGAACTGTGCCTGGCTTTTGTTGAATTGTTGCCCGATCCCAAGCACCTTGCTCAGAGGATTGGAGTATCAGAAATTAATAAGGTAAACATGTTCAGGGCTGGAAACAGTCCTTATCTGTGTCTTTTCCTCCTCCATTCTGCTCGCTTTGAATTTGATCCAATGTTTGACTTAACACTGGATTTCCTGCCTTTTATAGCTCTTGCTCAGAGCTTTAATAACACATGATCTCTTTCTTTTTGTGAGGTTTTACTATACAGGGCATGTGTATTTCAGTTTTATGAATCTTCAGGGAGGCCTCATTTACTGAGGCTGCTTGAATGACCTTGGAGAGTAATTTAATTTTTTTTTTTTTTTTTTTTTTTTTCCCTGCTTGCCCCTGCAGCCACCTTGCAGGCTTCAAATATTAATGGTTTGTGCTGGAGACAGACATTCTGACTTTGAATAGGAAGGTGTAAAAGGGGTTCCCATAAGACAAAGGAGCTTCTCTGTCCTGTGGTCAGTGGCAGCTTCTGATCCAGGGCTGGGCTAAGATGAGGTGTCATTTTCCTTAAATATTAACTAGAGAAGCCCTTGATTTGAAAGCAGTTAAATGGTTTATTTGGGGGAACTTGGGGGCAGACCAGGTGGCCTCTGTGAGCTCTGTGCATCTGCCTGATGCTGTAGTTTCCCCACAATGGGAGTGGGAGACAGGGGACCACACAGTCCAGTGGCCATACTGGTGTCCAGAAGAAGGGGAGGGACTTTTCACAAAGGCTTGTAGTGACAGGACAAGGGGGAATGGCTTTAAACTGGAAGAGGGGAGATTTAGACTGGAAATCAGAAGGAAATTCTTTACCCTGAGGGTGGTGAGACACTGGACCAGGATGCCCAGGGGGGTTGTGGCTGCTCCATCCCTGGAGGTGTTCAAGGACAGGTTGGATGGGGCTTTGGAGCAACCTGGTCTAGTGGGAGGTGTCCCTGCCATGGCATCAGGGTTGCAACTAGATGATCTTTGAGGTCCTTCCCAACCCAACCTATTCTATGCTACTAAGCAGTGGGCTCACTGGGAGGCAGATGACAGCAATCTCTTCTTTTACCAGCCCCACTGGTTTGGAGTTGGGTGCAACGTGGAATATCTTCATCCCATCCAGACTTAAAGCAGAAAATATCTCAGAATAGGTGCACAGCACAGTCCTCCCTGGCTGTTCTCCCCCTGCCCTGAGCACGCAGCAGAGCAGGCACATCTTTATTCCATCTTTCACAGCAAAGTTGCTTTTGCACGTCTGTTAACGGAGGTGCCAGAGCAAACCCCATCCTGTAATGAGCCTGCCATGCTCCTCCTGTTGGAGATGGTGAGATTGAGCTCTGAAATATTGGCTACAGCTAATGGACCTGCTTCCATCTGACCTCCTTGTACTGCCTAATTTGAAGGACATGGTTACTCTGATTTTTTTTTTCTAACTAGTGTTGAGAGGAAGGTATTTTAATGTTGTCTCCTATTTGAGCACAGGCACTTGCAGCTGTCAGCTACAGAGTTAATTTTTTTCTAAAGCTTAAGTTTTGGCAGCTTAAGTTGAGCCCAGAAGTAATTTTTGTGATTGAGTAAGCTATTCCAGGAGGCTAATGTCTAAGGACAAAGCTTCAGTGGTGCTATTAGGAAGGAGCAGGCAGGGTTGGGTTGGTGTGCACTGCAGTGCTGGCTGGGAGGGGGGGGCCGGAGGTGATGCTCGGGGGGGTTTCTTCCTCTCTTGCCCCCATTATTTCTGGCACAAGAGACTGGAAAGAACCTTTTCCCTTAATGGCAATAGTTTTGCTCGTTGTTTATGAATGAAATGTTGAGCAAATGTGTGAGGGTTTGTAGGAAGGATGCAGCAATCTGACAAAGCAGAGCAGCTTTTTTGCAGGTGTCCTGGACTCTACCTCATCCATCTCCCAAAGTGTCTTTCACAAAGAAAAAAAAAATCAGAACAACCTTTTCTCTTCATATCTAGAATCTGGCTGTATGCAGAAGTTGGAGAGTTTAAAAAAAAAAAAATCCCAACTTCCAGCACATCTTGACAAGCTTTTACAGACAGGTTTTGCAGACGTTGTATTGTTTGCTAATGGGATATCTATAATTTTCCAGCAGCTGTCGCATGCAGGGGGAATGCCAGTTCTGAATAAATATAAGATTGGAAACAAATTCCCAGAAAGGCAGCTAACAAGGTCTGGGAAGGAAATTGCCATGGAGATGAATGTAAAAGATGATGAAGGCAGACACAGCTACTATATAAACACGCGTGGCTGTGCCGAGGAGGAAGGGAAACCACTTTCTCTTGGTAGTAGCTGAAGGTTAGAACAAGAAACTATTCCATCCCTGTCGTGGTGATGTTCCAGCCATGCAGGAGGCTGCTAAACAGCCATGGTGAATCACTGTCAAATAGAGATGTTCAGGAGAGCAGAGGGTTGTGTGGTGCTTTGGAGGAGGCTGCGGGTGCTCTCTGAGCTTTCCAGCCCTGGAGTGTGCTCCTGTGGTGCTGAGGGGCAGTGAGGGATGGAGGAGATGCAGGTGATTGACATGATGGAGCAGAGTCCAGCTTGTTCTTGGCCAGCTCTGCACCAGCAGTGCTAAAACCTCATGTTTGTCTCTTGTAAAACACGCTTGTGACATAAATCTGCAGTCTGGTCAGAAAGCTGCTGAACCTGGTGGAAGTGCTGCCTGAGAAGGTGGTATTTGGTCAAATTAGATCTTGGGTCTAGGTGTTCTTGCAAAAGAGATCTTGGGGTTAGAATCCATGGGTTCTCATTAGCTCTGAAGTTCCTGGCACTTGTGGTGATGCTCGATGCTGCTGCACTTGGTACCCCCTGTAGAGAGGACATAAGGCCCTTGCTTAAGGAATTCAGAGCAAGTTTGAGGCTGAAGTTCAGGGACAAAGTGGCTTCTGTGGGTTTGGCTTGAAGCCATTATGCAGCTTTTCTTCAATTTTGGGCTTTGTGCTAAATGAATATCTAGAGTAAATAAGCAGATGGTTCCACTAAGCTCTTTTTAACAGAAATTTGAGTCTCACTGTCACCCTCCTGCAATTGGAAGTTCCAAAGCAAAACAGTCACGACCGTGATAGTTCAGAATCGTTCTGTCTGCTAAGAAGATGGGAAATGTAGTTGCTTTCTGTAAATATCCAGGAGTACAGAAGTGGTGGAGCCAGTTCCAGATTTCCCTCTGCTCTCTATAACACAGCAGCACTTTTCATGGTCTGAGAGCCCAGAACTCAATACAGTAGGAGTTGAGCACCATGTAAGCAATCTCTGGAGGCTGTAAGTTTTGGCCGCAGGGCTGTTGCCATCACTCCAGGTTCATGTACACTTCAAAATGTTCAAAATAAAAATAAATAAAACCTCCAGCCTCTCCTGAGTTGATGAGGGGGGAACAGGACATTCTGTTCCCTAAGCTGCTGTCATCAATCAGTGTCTGTCCTGGAGGAGCTGGGGGGAAGGATCGGGGGACTGAGCTGCTGTGGAGGGACTGGCACCCAGGGACCATTCATCACCTGATTAGTTCAGACTTTTGCCTGGAGGC
The DNA here is from genome assembly GCA_013401335.1 of Brachypteracias leptosomus. Classification (NCBI taxonomy): domain Eukaryota; kingdom Metazoa; phylum Chordata; class Aves; order Coraciiformes; family Brachypteraciidae; genus Brachypteracias; species Brachypteracias leptosomus. The sequence goes on from VYZX01022728.1 coordinate 594,626, forward strand.
AGCAGCCATTAGACCTGGCTTACACCTTTCTCTGGGAGCTTTCCCACCTCACCTCCTTACACAGCCCATCAGTTCCCTTCATCTTTACAAGGGAGGCAGAAGTGCTGTGCCTGCAGAGATGTGCTTCAGCATTTGGGATGTTTGGGCCATTATTCATTATCAGCATTAACTTGCAGCCTTATGTAGAAACTCTGGTAACATTGACATTCTCCTGTACTAAACGTGAAGCCAGAAAACCACTCTGGCCTTCTGAGAACTCAGCTTCTGGTTCCTTTCTTCCCAAGGCTGCTTTGCATTTTGCTGTAATTCCTCCAGCCATGACTGCTGTCACTTTAGCCTGTCTTCGTGGAGCTGTCAGTGATCTAAACTTCACTTTTCAGATCTTTTCTCCTAGTTTCTGTGACTTTTTGCTGCACTCTACAAGAGCCTTTGTAGAAACTACAAGAAAGCAAATGAAAAAAGACAGGAGAGTGTCTTTAGAGGTGGCACGTGGGCTGGTTGGTGACAGCTGGTGACACCCGATTCACTGTAGTGTCTGATAGATGACTTGTGGCTAAACTCCTGAACATGGTGGTGAGGCTTGTTTGTGGGCATCCTCTGGGACTTGAGAGATGTCACTCGTGTGTGTGACTACCTGCTTTTTCTCTTCTAAAGAGACTTTTTCTTCCAGACTCTGGGAGGTTATCAGAGCAGGTTTGGTTGTGTCCCTTTTTCTTCTTGAATGCCTGAGTAATGCTTGACTAGAGCACGTCTGCAAGTGGAACATGCTGTAAGCAGGGCCAGGCTGTGAGGGCAGAGTCTGAAGGAGAAAATAGGACAGTCAATAGTCATGAACTTGTGTGTCTGGCCCAGATGTGGCTGAGCTTCACTGTAGACTCCAGTTGTCACTTGAGCTCAGCATCTTCCATTATTAATGTGAGTTGGGCAGTAGGAGGTTGGTGAGTTAGTGTTTAAAAACAAAGGCGAGGGCACCTGATGATGCAGCAGCTCCTGTGGCTGGCGAGCTGGAAAAAGAGACTGAAATTCAAATTCTTTCAACTTCTTGTTCTCAGCCTGTGGAACTTTGTGGGCTGGATGTTGTATAAATGTGTCCCGTGGCTTCCCAGCCTCATCCATCAATAGAGAGCCCGAGTTTAATGGGACTTGAGTGCGTTGTGGGGCTGACAAAGGGGTGAGTGTATCTGTGCATGGTGGTGGGAATGGCTGGGATTTATCTAGGAAGAAATAGCCTCTCACTATCAACACATCTGACTGTGCACTGAGCAAAACCATCTCTGTAGCACCGATAGTGAGGCAGGAAGAGCTGGGAGGAAATTGTAATGAAGCTGTAGCAGATTTCTTTGGGGGATTTGCAGTGCAGCATCAGCCTCAGCTGCATTAGCCCTTCTTCTCTTGTGTTGAATTAGTGTTTGTTTGCTCCTGAATAGAATAAATATAATCATGTTTGTTACCTTTTTTGTGTGTGACTGGAGCCAAATGCTATTTCCATAGTGAGAGTTATGGGAAGTGCTTTCTGCAGTAAAACACACTCATTTCAGCAGTGAGGGCTCCTCCTTCAGCACCAACCAGTGCAGCTGGGGGGACTGGGCTCCTGCAATGGGATTGTCAGAGCCCCTCTACAGCCTGGATTAGTTTGGGTTTGTCTCCAGTGGAGCTGGAATCAGCCAAGGATTTGGTTTACAGTCCTCTAAAGATGAGCTGGGGAAATGTCACTTAAAAATGAAAAATTAAGAACTTCTTTGTAAAGGTTCTTGCAGGGAAAAAAAAAAAGTATTGATTTGGTTTTAGCCAGCAAATTTATCTGGGAGCAGGGAGTAATTAAAGTTGATGTCAGTGACTGAAGTTTTGCTGCTGCGTGGAAGCACTTTCATCTTTTGATGGAATGCAAGTTTAAAAAAAAAGGAAAAAAAGTAAGCAAGCTGTGAGTGATAAATTAATCAGATTTCCCTTCCAGCAGCAGCTTCTGGAAGGAGCAGAGGCAGGTATCACTGGAGCTGGAAGGCTTTAGGAGTGATTTGTTGCTTTTAGAGCTAAAGCTGAATTTTTGTTGTTAAGATCAGTGTAGCTCCATTGAGAGAAAAGAAGAAGGTGGACGAGGGTTTGAGGCCAAAAGTGCCGTGACCTGGTTGCTTCTGGAGAGGGATTTACCCTTAAGCTGCATCCAGGAGCTGAGGCTGAGGTGAAATCAGAAGGATTTCTTTCAATACTTCAGTCCTGAGTCAGTGATGGTGACATTTACTGGCCCAGATTGATTGTGAGCAGAGCTCTCTCTTCTGTCCTTCCCAGTAATGATAAGTTGCTCTGGTGTCACCAGGTTCACTGGAGTTTGTAGGGTCATGGGATGTCTGGACATGCCCAGAGGCTTCCCACACTTCATTTCTAAAATAACCTCTCCTCTTAAGCACATTTCTGTTCTTCTTGGAAAAGAAGAGGAGTGCTGCTTCTCTGGCAGAGAACAGCTTGAGGTTTGTTGTCTTGAGACAACGTGGTCTCCTTCTCTGGAGACTTTCAAAACCCACCCGAACATGATCGTGGGTGAACCTCCTTTAGCAGGAGGATGGGACCAAGTGATCTCCAGAGGTCCCTTCCAACCCCAGCCAGTCTGTGACATCTCTCCCTGGGGTTAAGATGGCCCATGAGCCCAACTGTGGATCTTAAAGACCTGCTGATGAAGGAGAAGACAGCCTTGAAGGTGTTGTGTACTTCAGTTGATGACAAGACCCCAACTTGACTGGTCCAAGAAGTTAATTTCTGTTTCTGGACTTTTTTAGATGGTTCTCTGTAGTCAGGGGTCTCTGGGGTTTTAAATGTCCACAGCCTGCCCCTTGCAAAGACATGGGGTGACCTGGGCAAGCTCCATTTGCTGAGCATCCCCTCGGCTTGTGTAACAGTTAAAATGCAGGTGTGTTCTTTCCATCCCTACAGCAGTTAGCAGGGAACAATAACTTCATCTAATTATTCATTTTCCTCGTAAGGTCCATTGTGATGGAATGTCTCCTGTGACCGTAAAATGAGGTCTAGAGGTGCTTAAGTGTACTTTGTTTAAGAGAGCAGACATGCTCAAATAAGATGTTCAGAATTAATGGTACAGCTCTCATGATAATTTGAGTAGAGGTTTGGATGAAAAGTTAAAAATACAGGTGAAGTGAATAATAATATGCAGAGATATTGAAGAGCTTCTGTGGTGTGTCCCCAAGATGTGCTGGAAGGAAAATTAATCTCTGAGCAGTCAGGATGCTTCAGGGTAATAGAGATTAGGAGGAGGTGGAGGTCTCGGTCCAGGCTGGTGTTGGTAGAGCTCCAGAGCAGCACTGGGGGTGCTGGGGCACATCAGTTCTGTGCCCTGAACTATTTTGGTTAAGCAGAGCATCTACAGCCCCAAATTTTAAGTGGTTTGTGTGTTTTCTCCTGCTCTGGGAAGGCTTCAGGAGTGCACACTCCCCTCTTTACACCCATTGACTGCAGCTGTCGGATGGTGTTGGGTCTCTATGGTGGCTTTATCCTCCTGTGGAGATGCTGCTGAAGCATCACCTCACGTTGGCTAAAGTCGGGGTCTCACTTGGGGTTGCTGTGGCAGGAACAGATGGTGTGCTCTGGGAAGGGGCTCACCCTAAAAATGTTCATGTTGGGGACACCAGGAGGCCCCAGGGGCTGTCACAGCCTGACCAGTGTTATTGGTTCTTGTGGTGTGTAGTTACACACGTGAGAAGGGGATGTGAGAAGAGATGAAGAGTTGCCTTGTGCTCTGCTGCTGAGAAACCCAAGCTGGGACCTGAGATGTCTGGTGCAGGGTGTTGTAGGAGCACAAGCTATGGCTGGTCTGGGTCCCTTCCAGTACAGCATGAGCAGTCCTGCTGGTTCCCTGCAAGGCTTGTTCTTGGCCATGCCCACACACACCAAGGATCCGTGGTCCCCAACCAAGACCAGTGGCTGTTAAAATCTTTTATTCAGGTGCTGAGGTTGTCAGGCTGAATTCAGCCCTTCCACCTTGAACGTTGCTGGTGTCTGACACAAGCTGAGTCAGTCCCAAGAAGGTCTCAGAGGTGCCACTTATTAAATGTCCTCCCTGAAGAGTTTTTTTCTGAATCTTAAAAGCTCAGACCACAGTTCCCTGTCCTAAGCTGGTGTTGGTGTGACCTTGGAGGTGTAACCTCCTCTCTGAGACTCAGCTCCTTCTGTTAAAAGATAAACCAAAGCAAGAGTACAAGAATAATTTAATTTTTTTTGAAGTACCCCCAATGATGTTTGTCTCCTGGGCTCACCTAGTGTTTGGCTCCATCCTCATCCTGGGCAGCACCAAAGCACGTCCCCACCTTCAAGTTCATGCTTAAATCCCTTAGCTCAGAATAATGCACTTGCCATACTGTGATTTTGAGTGGAGTTCTTCCCTTTAGTTGTGAGCTCCCTGCAGTCAGTTCATACAGCATCCATACAATGAACTGCTCCTTGTATTTGGGTTCTTTAAGGAGTACTGCTGTCAAACTCATGCTAATCAAATTTCAAGGTGGTTAAAATTGGATCTTCTGTCTGCAAATACCTCCTTCCACTCTTCTACTGCTTCTAACTCACTTTCTGACATCTTATTGATTTTTTTTTCCCCCTATTTCTCTCCATGTATAACCAAATTAAGGCAGGAATTGGGATTGTAAATAGATAATGGTGCGTGAATGCAGATTAATCAGTGCCATCCATGTACAGTAATACTAATTGTGCCAAGGGAGGGATGGCTGAGGGAATGGTATAAATATTTAATGCCTGGATCCAATGTGAAATAGAAGAGCAAGAAAAGAAATAAAGAAAATAATTTAGCTGAGAAAGCCACACTTGAGTGCTTTTGCTCAAAAGAGGAGTTTTGATACCATTAACCTTTCTCTATTATGCCATAAAGGAATTGGAGGAGCTGTGTTTAACACGGAGGCTTCAGTTGCACTCGGGGAAAAAAACTCCTTAATGCTCTGGTTAAAAACAATACTGGAGAGCATTTGGGATAAAATCAGCTGCTGAAGAGACGCATTTTCACAGCCCATCTGAACTTGCAGAGAGTGTCCAGGGTGGGGGGAGAGAGGATTCAGAGCTGGGCTGGAGAACTGGAGGAGTCTTTGAGGGGACAAGGGAAATTCTGCATTTCTGTGGGTGTTGCTGATGGAGCAAGAGGGATGAACTCAGGACTGCCTGATGGAGAAGGACCTGGGCAAAGGGGCATGGGGCGAGTTCCAGCAGAATAAACCACAAGGTTGGAGACAACCTCTAGGATCATCAAACCCAACACTACCATGACTGGTATACTGGTCACCTCCACACCCAGAAAGGTGGAGCTGTGGAGATGGAATTTTGGGGTGGAAGCTCAGTTTGTCTTTCTCCAAGTGACTGCAGGGTTAAGATGCTTAATGTCAAATAGGCCCCAAATTCCCATCAGGGAGTAATGAGTATTGATTTTCCTTAAAAAACCAGGTCTATCCATTGCTCCTTAGTCATTCCAGAGCCCTAGATCTCAGTTAAATGGTGCCACAGTCAGGAAGCTGAATATTTAATCGGGTGATTCATATCTCCTGGTGATGGCAGCAGGAAAGGGGAGGAGGGGGGAGAATGGCCATACAGGGGCTTGCAAAGTTTTGCAAATTGCTAATAGACTTATTTTAAAAAAAAAATAGTCTGGAATACTGAACAACACAGTGGCAGAGGTCCAAAAAAAAAAAGGGCTTTTATTTACATGACTCACTGGACTATTAGAAATTCAATCATTTATTGGGCTGATGGTGGGTGCTGGAAATTCAGAGCACATAATGTAGTACAAAAGTGTGCTGGGGAAAAGGAGTTTCAGCTCCTGTTAATGAGCTCTGTGCATTTCTGAGGCTCTGTAATTAGCTCCTCCTTTTTCTGGAGGCCAGCAGAGCAGCTCTGGGTCTGTAAAGAGAAATAAAGGGACCTTGAGAAGCTGCTGGTGTCACGGCACAGTCGGTGTCTTCTCCAGGAGCTTCTCAGCCTTTCTCAGCTGCCTCTCTGGGTTTGGCAGTGCTAATTGGGGCTGCCCGGAGTTAGACAAGTCGGTGGGAGCTCCTGCAGGAGACTTGGGGTGTCCCTTTGGTTGTTGTGATTGCTGTTGCCTCTTGCCTGCTGAGCATCCTTCCCCTTTCATTTGCGATGCATCAACAGCAGCCGGAGCATTTGCATTCCCAGCCCATGCGGCTGCCTCAGTTCAACTGTGTTTATCTGTAATTAAATATTCCATTATCAATTAACCATTAATGTTTCCTAATGATTATTTTTAAACCTGTGGGAGCCTCATGGTGAAAAGCTGGTTGTTAACTGGGGGTGAACACGATGTTCTCCATTAAATGCTTAGCTCTAGCTAAGTGCTATTTCTTATCCATCAGGACATCTCTGCCCTTGACCCATCCAGTCTGGTGCTGGGCATTCTGTGCTCTGGTGGGAGGGAACCTTTCACCCTGGGCTTGTCCACCTGCAGCCTCAGAGCTGGCAGCTGGGGAAGGGAGATGAAGAGCAGGATGATTGTTTTCTGGTTGGAGTGGTCAGGCCACCAGCTGGACCCTGTGGGACAGGAGATGGGGCAGCTTTGGGATTGCAGCATGTACCTTCTGGTGTGTTCCCACCTTCAGCACTGGAGAAAGGATTTTTTTTCATTGTGTGGGTGCTGTGGGGCTGGAGGGACAATGGTGTTTATAGGTTAAATATTCCTTTTCCCATTGTATAGAGGTTTCTTTTCCTGAGGTACAGGAGAGGGCTCAGGGCTCGGTGCAGATCAAAAGTCTGCAGGCAATTAAGCTACTAAAACCCCTTTATTTTCCTGAACTATCCAATCCTCTTAACTGGAATCACTTTTAAAAAATCCAACCAAACAACTCCAAACCTTCCATGTTGTATGGTGCATTTCCATGTGCTTGTCCCTGTGTTGTCATTTGGGATTCCTGACCCTGGGCAAAGATTCTCCACTGCTGGGGTGGTTTGATCTACCTGGGGGGTGTGGAAATGGAAGGAGCTTCATCCTCTTGCCCATCACAGTTGGTGTGGTAGCTGCTCCTTCAGTGCAGAATCCAAGCTGGGAGCTGGTGACCAGCAGGATCTGAACTAGCTCCAGATACCCCCACCTGACATTACCAACGAGCTGCTTAACTTCAGGAATAAGAGATGGGGAGATAAAAGGGGAAAGCAGGAGCCTGTTGGAGCCTTCTTGTGTGCAGAGTTGTGGATGGAAATGAGGACCTGAGGGTGACTCCTTGGCTGATTTAGCCCTCTCCAAAAGCTGTCAATGTCTTGAGCTAATGACATATGGCACCGATGAAAATCTCCATGCAGGAAATCCAGGGAACTGTTTTTCCTTCCCCCTAAATCTTCTGTATCCCATCATAGCAGAGCAAAGTGGGTGCAGAGCACGGTGCTTATGATTGATTGTTTTGCTCCACTCCTGCTTTTGCCTTCAGTAATTATTTCTGCTGTTGCAAAGGTAGCAAGAAGTGCAATCCATTAATTTTTCTAATTGATTTTCAAAGTGTTAGTTCACTCAGCTGGTAGAATTCTGGCACTTCATGTGTGCAGGATCCTTGGAAGTCAATAGTGGACTATTTGTTTACCTAAAATGAAGTGCATGTGTAAGCAGATTACTGGTCTGCAGGCTATGGAATCCACTTCTCCAAAGAATATGTGTATTTACAAAAAAAAAAAGGATCGGGGGACAGGAGAGTGAAATTCTGCCTCATTCAGGCAGATTAATATTATTGCTCTCTAGTTTTTATTCCAGGCAATTGAATTTCTTGGCTCTCCACAGTTATGAAAGTAAAATTTGGCTCTGCATACCTCAGGATTATTTGTGAGAGGTTTGACTATTGATTCAGAATGAATAATAAAATACCTTTGGGGGGTTAAGAATATTAAGTTCAAGCATGTTGTCATAACAACCAGCCCTAGTAACTTTCCCTGAATTGGTTTTAGGCACCCCGTGTTTGATCACAGCTCAAAATACCTTTGTCAGAACTTGGTTATTTGAGAAAGTTTGAGATGAAATTGGCTGAGCTGCCTGTGAGTTACCCAGGGATGGCAGGATCTGTACAGCAATGGGATGCATTCTTTACAACCCCTCGTGTTCCAAAAACCACGGTGGAAATAATCAATAGAGAAATGATCAGGAACAGCCTTAAAGAACTTCAGTGTGGAGGATGTTTTCAGTCATGCTTCCTAATTATGCAGAATCCAGTTCCCCGGTAATAGAGGTTTAAAGTCTGTGCTGTAGGTGGCAGAGATGTGTTAGTTATGCAGCATGACATCCCTGCTGCTCCTTAAGAGGGGAGCAGGGTTACCCTGCAGTTCATCCCCTGTGATAAACACTCTGCCAAGCTCCATCCTGGCTCCTCCTTTGCTTAGCAAAAGGCCAGTTCACCTTTGGAGGGGTTGGTTGGGTGAAGGGCTCCTCAGATATCTCCTGGGTGATCAGTTCAGCTGTTGAAAATGTGCAGTGATAAAATGAGAAGTATCCTCTGGAATGGAATGGATTTCCAGGGTCCTGGTACCACCATCTAAACAAGCATAGGTGTCAGAATGCCCATAACTTTTAAGTAAGTGACAGTCTATGATTAAAAGAATTAAATGGGCTTTCATTAACAATAGCAGGATTCCATAATAGTTGTGGTGGTGTCATTGTTCCCCTTACCATGGTTAATGTCACCATTAGATACCTCAGAGCACAGTGATTTAGGTGAACATTGTTCCAGACCCAGACTTGGCATGTGACAACTCAGCCAAGAATTATGAGCTGGAATTTAATAAAGCAAACAGCATAATACTTAAAAAAAAAAATATATATAAAAAGGTATGAAGGGAACAGTTGCTGAAGGACTATTGATGGGCTGTTGAGCTTTCCACCTCACATTTGATGGCTGTAATCTTCTCCAGGTTGGGGTGGACCATAAATCAGTGCTTCTTGCTGGCTCTTTCCAGTAAAAGAAAATCATTCTTACAACCCTTCCTCAGTTAAATATAATTCTTTCTATCTTTTTTTTTTTTAACTGGGGTTAACCAAATATGAGCACAGGAGCTGAATAAGCTTGAGAGTCAAGTTCATCCTGAATACCTGAGGTTTAACATGTCCCCTGAAATGTTTTTATGTCAGTTCTGTGCTATACCAGTAAGATACCAAAGGGATGGGTGTGTAGAGACAGCCATGGGGGGTGTGAGGTGCTCCCTGAGCTTCAGGATGTCCTGTACCCATGGAGGAGGAGGAGGGTTCCCTGGCAGGACAGTTATTTGGGGTATAACTCCCACTCCCACTAACATTTGGCTGGTTTTGCTTGGTTTCCTTGCAGGTTTACGGGAATGAATTTGCCTGCCCCAGTTATCAGCAGTAAGAATTGGCTGAGGCTGCACTTCACGTCAGATGGCAACCACAGGCAGAAGGGCTTCAGTGCCCAGTACCAAGGTGAGTGCTCCCTCTTCACTCGGGGTTTAGCCAAACTTCTTTTTGTTGCTGAGAACCTACAACTGACTTCTTGGTGCCGCTGTATCCTGCTGACATTAACTTAGCTGGGTATCCAGCATTGTGTCTGGAGAGCTACTGCTGGGAGGACCAACACTTGAGAGCTGCAAGAATCACAGAATCATTTAGGTTGGAAAGGACGTCCAGGACCATCAAGTCCAGCCTTTGTCCAACCCCTCCCTGACCCCCAGACCGTGTCCCAAAGCTCCACATCTACTCGGCTGTTGAACCCCTCCAGGGATGGTGACTCCAGCACCTCCCTGGGCAGCCTGGGCCAGTCCCTGACCACTCTGTCTGTAAAGAACTTCTTCCTGATGTCCAATCTAAACCTCCCCTGGTGCAACTTGAGGCCATCCCCTCTTGTCCTGTCATTAGTTACTTGGGAGAAGAGCCCAACCCCAGCCCCACCACAACCTCCTTTGTGGTAGCTGTAGAGAGCAATGAGGTCTCCATTTACACTGTGTCCTTCAGCAGTAGAAGCAGATGTTTCTCTACCTTCTAACATACCAGAGCCCTAGACCAGCAGGACCAAAGAGAAAGGGAGAGGAGTTTCCTTTGAATCTGCCCCCTTGTCCTCTCTGTTCCCTGTCTGGCCTCAGCAACGTTGTCATGGCCTCAACATGGGCTTGGCTTTAGGAGTCACTGTTAATTAACTCCCCTTGCTTTCCTTTAACATATAAATTACTTTATAAGCAAAAGCCCTTTGTTTTTCCAGTGGAGCACCAGTGACTGCACCAGCTGATAGCTGTTCAACTGACATTTTCTTTGCTGTCATGATTGCTGCTTTCTATTAAAACACCTGTCTGAATCATCCTCTTCTCCTAAAGAGAAAAGTAAAGATTAATGTCATAATTTCCTCTGATTAGGTAAATGTCAGGGGGCTCTAATCTAGCACACTCCTCAGAAACTGTTTTGTTAGATATAATGAACTCTGCTTTTGTGTGTTGAGTGCTTCCAAGATGAACTTACAAAGGTGCTCTTGAAGTGCCATTGAAGCAGGACCTCTGGCCAGCTGGCAAAGGGAACCTGCCACTCGTTCTTCACACATTTGCTGGGTTTGTGGAGTTTGTCAGGTTCTTTCCATCTGTTAGGGAAGCTTTCAGTACTTAAAAAACAAAACAAGAGGCAAAGCAAAAAAAAAAAACCCCGGAATCAAGGCAAGATTTTGTTCAGTCAGTGGAATCTGTGTCCGTAGAACATTAAAGGTACCAAAGCAACTTCAAAAAACTCAGCGTAGCCTTTTCCAAGGAACATGATCTTGTTTGAGCATGAATATTTGAACAGGGATAAATAAATAAGTACGTACAAAACGGGATCTGTAATGCCATGTAAAGCACAGCAAGTAAATCGTGTTCTCCAGCAGCAGGGATGTAGCAGACCTGGGAGTGTCCAGGAGAAGGGGGAGAGGGTTGGGGTGGATCTGACTTGGATGGACACACATCACTTAGTAACAGTCTGTGTCCTCCAGGACAGTATCTGGCTTTGATAATCTGTCAGTAATTTCCCTTCCAGCTTGTTTAACATTGATACTTCATTTTAGCAGAACATTTTCTGTGTGCTCCATTTCAGCTCTTTTTAATGCATGCCCTAGTTTGGGAATCTCTTTCTGAATGTAAAAGTGAGGGTAGATAAAATCATCCTGTTTACAGGTTTTCTTTGTTGAGTACAGGAAACTCAATCCCTTCCAGGGAGACTTGAAATATTTTTCCTTTTCCCTTTTATGTGAGATGAATCTTTGCATTCTTGCAAATACTTTTTTTTCCCCCTACACCTTTAAAAGCAACTGTAGCAAAATCAATGCATCAATCATTTTTTTTTTCTTCCTCCCACTCCTCCTTGTGCCTTCCCAAAAAGGTGCCAGGTATGTGCAGGTGGTAAGAAAATAAGGTAGAAATGCCTTAGGATAGCACAGGGGTTAGGAGCCAGGTACCCCCATCTCAGCTCAGCAATGAGATGCTGTAAATGAGGGAATGTTAAAGCTGCTGAATTGAAAATTACACTGAGCAGATCTCCATAATGCTCTGGCTGGCACAGTCCAGCTCCCCACATATCCCATTGCATAACTTGGATCCCAAATTGCTTTTTAGCTGATTGTTGTAACACATAATTGCATCTTTCCTTGATCTCCCCACCCTCTCTGTCCTCCACCCTCAGGAGGGTGAGCTCCAGCCCAGAACATCAGCAGAACTGTCACCTCCAGTGGTCTGATGAACCATCTCTTGCCTGTTCTGCACCACAGAAATGGCTTTTAAGGATTTGTTTATAGCTAGAAATACATTTGCTTGGCTTCTGACAGAGCAGTCTCCTCCTTGGAGCAGACCCTTGGGCTGCAATGGGGTTATGGCTTATACTGGGCAACCTGTTGAGTCTTGGGGACAATCCAGAGAGAGACAGGGACATCATGGTGCTTCTTGCAGGCTCTGATGCCTAAAGAACCTCTGCCTCAGTTGGCTGCTGGAGGAGGCTCAGGATGGTTGTGTTTGAGGGTGTTTCTCTTCATCTATTTGAGTAAGGAGCCCTGTAAGCAACCTGCTGTAGCATCCCCAATGGTCCTAGAGCAGCTCAGCAGGAGAAGAGAGGCTCGAGGAAGCCCACGTTCCCCAGCAGCTCCTCAGCAAGGGGGATGGAGGTTCATGGAGTAGATTTCTGCTGAAATGCTGTTTTCCAAATTAAAAATAAATGAACGTCTCCTTAAATTCTCATTTAGAGCAACATGAAAGGGTTTAAAAGGAACACCCCAGACTCCTGCTTGCTGGAAGAGCTTTGTAATGTCATCTTTCAAATCTGACAGGACCTGGAGTGTTCCATCAGATCTCTCAGATACGTGTGAGCAGCAAAACTCTCCAGAAAACAGAGGAATTTCTGTTCAGCCAATTACCCTGACACAGCCCTTTGTAGTACTGCTCCACATGGAAATTACAAACAGCACAGGTTTCCATACACCAGATTTTTGAGGGCAAAGAGTAGGAGAATAGTTTTTTTATTTATTTTTTTACAAAGCCAGTGCTGGTGCATTGTGACTTGTTCCCATCTAAATGGAGTCGTTTGTAAGCTTGACTTTCATCATCGTGTCTCCATGTCACAAACAGAATGAAGGATTAAGAGGAGAGTTTGCAGTGATCTCTCTGTATCAATTATGGTTGAAAGGGACATGATGCAATTAGGGGAGTACACACTTCATGGCTAATGCAGTTTAGCCTCTGTATTTCAGGATTGGTCCTTGGTAATGACTGTCTGGGTTCTGCTGCTTGTTTCCATTACTGTTGGGGGTTGGGAGCTCGACTTTCCACCAGGCACAGACGTGGATGGGGCTCTCCCTGCCAGCTGGGCTCTGGGGGTGGGAGGGAATAGGGGTGAACATTGATTATTCACTGCATCCTTTTAAAAATTTGCAATAATGTGCAAGGCCCAGAGATGTTGAAGCTGTGAACTCTCTGTACCAGTTGCCTTCTGCTGGGCTTGGGGGATCACAGAATCATTTAGGTTGGAAAGGACCTGTAGGATCATCAAGTCCAGGCTTTGTCCAACACCTCCCTGACCCCCAGACCATGTCCCAAAGCTCCACAGCTACTCGTTTGTTGAACCCCTCCAGGGATGGGGACTCCAGCACCTCCCTGGGCAGCCTGGGCCAGTCCCTGACCACTCTGCCAGTCAAGAACTTCTTCCTAATGTCCAACCTAAACCTCCCCTGGTGCAACTTGAGGCCATCGCCTCTTGTCCTGTCATGAGTTCCTTGGGAGAAGAGCCCAACCCCAGACTCACCACAGCCTCCTTGTAGGCAGTTGTAGAGAGCACTGAGGTCTCCTCTCAGCCTCCTCTTCTCCACCCTCTGAAGTCCAAGGGATTTGCTGTAGTTCAGCAGTCAGGGTGCCCTGAGAAGTGCTGCCCCTCCCAGGGATACATTATCCTATAGATGATGTCAGCATCAAGACCATTTGGAGGGCACATGCTGGAAGGTTTTGCTTGTCCTTGCAGGCTCCAGGTTCACTGTATCATGCAGAAATCAAAGGGTTTGTGCTTTTCTGCACGTGGCTCAGAGAAGAATCCACTGGTGATTGTACAAAGTAACTTGCAAGGGAAACTGCGGAGAATATAAAAATGGAAATTATTTTTATAAAGCTGCTCTCTTACTGATGGTGCCCCAAAGCACTTTACAGAGCAATGAATTAGATACTGCAGAGTCATGAGCCATTGTACATCCTGCAGCAGCTCAAATGTACCCTTAAATACTTGGGCTTGACTGTGTTTTATGGACTAGGAGGGAACCTTGGCTGTGACTATGAGGTTTTTCCCTCTTCTTGCTTGGAAAGTGCCAGAGGATCATTAAGTGCAGCATTATGGTGAGCAGAGCAGGACCTCCTCCTCACCCCATGGCTGTGTGAGCTGTGCTGCTGCAGGAGGCTGGGAACCCCCAGCCCTGGTGCTGGGCTGTGCTGTGTGTGGATGGAGGCATCTCAGAGAGCACCAAGACCAGGATCAGGACCAGAGGGGTGGCTGCAGGAGCTGGGCAGCCTCCACAGGCAGGGAGAATTCAGTCTCCCCCACTGGAAGGGCTCTTAGGTGGGTGTAGCTGGGCTGGGGGCTGCTCCTGCTGCGCTGAACAAAAGGGTGCCAGGGCTGGGGGCTGCACCCAGAACTTCGTGGTAGGTTATAGGATGGTTTGGGTTGAAGGGACCTTTAAAGGCCACCCAGTCCAACCCCCTGCACTGAGCAGGGACATGTTCAGCCTATCTCAGGTTGCTCAGAGCCCCGGCCATGGTTCCAGGGATGGGGCAGCCACCACCTCTCTGGGCAGCCTGGGCCAGGCTCTCACCACCCTCAGCACCAACAATTGGTGGTTCCTGGATGTTACGCACAGGCAAGAGGGCACCTGAGGTGCTTCATCATCCCATGGCCTTCTGTAGAGCCTTTCATTTCTCACTTGTGATTAAAGCTGCCACTGTTCCAGTGGAGGCAGAAAGAGGTTCCAGGCTTTTCCCTTCTGTAGCCCTGTGTCTTTTCTTTGGTCCTTTGATGCTCTGCCTTAGTTAGAAGCCTTGAGGTCACACTACAGACATCCCAGAGTCCTCCTACCATGACCTGGAGGAACGTTTGGGCCATTCTGAGACCTGCTGCTTTTCTCCTCGTGTGTTTGCAGGTAGATTAAAGTAAAAAAGAAACAAGTGTGTGTTGGATTCCCTTTGAAAGTGGCACACAGTTAATTATTTTTCCCCTCTTAAAATAAGGCAAAAAACCCCCCCAGCAGATTAAAGGCACTAATACTGCTAAGAAAGACATGAACAACATGAGCTTTTCCTCATGAATATTTTTTTAAGCTAATGTGGACTTTGGTTTGAAGTTGTAACTGCTTTATTTAAAGAGGAAGCAGAAAGCTGCAACCAAAGGATGAACAAAAAGCTCTGAGGTAGCTCAGAAATCACTTCCTTAGGTAAGCTTCAAGGAATAATGTTTGACATCTCCCTGTCTGAAGCTCCTGCAAGCAGATGTTACAAACAGATTTTTTAAATTCTTTTTTTTTAAGCCAAAAAAAGCACGATTAAAAAAAAAGAATCTTGTTAGATATAGTGGTAATTTTTCTTGACGACTTTGTCTTAGAAATGTGCTAATTTAGGGATGAAAGCATGACAAGAAAAGAGCAGTTGGAAGGGGAAGATGGACGGGTTTGCTCCATAGATAAGGAGTCTGGCTCGTCAGAAAAAGGCTCCTCTAAAGTGATTTGGACACTGTGCTCTCTGCTGTGAAGTTGTTCTTTAACCACATTAACTTCAAAGGTGCCAGGAAAGATTCTGCTGTGAGTTAGTCAGGACTATCTGGGGGTGATGCTGCAGGAGCCCTCGTCTGGGTCTGTCTCTGCTGGGATCCAGATGGTTTCACAGGGGGGGGTTGTGCAGAACCCTCATTTTAGAGAGAACCTCAGCAACAACCTGGCCCAGGTCATAAAAACAAAGAGCTGCCTGTTACGGGGCAATTTTCATGTTGTGAAGAAGGTTGGGACTGTCCTGGTGGTGGATGGAGAGACTGGATGTTAGAAAAATGTTCTTTAACCTGAGGGTGATAGATCAGTGGAAGGGGCTGCCCAGAGAGGGGGTGGAGACCCCATCCCTGGAGTCATTCAAGGTCAGGCTTGCTGGGGCTCTGAGCAGCCTGCCCTAGGTAGAGATGTCCCTGCTGGGGTGGGGAGGTTGGACCAGGTGACCTCTAGAGGTCCTTTCCAGCCTCAAACATTCTATGATCTAAATCTTGTTGCTCCCCTGATGGGTTGTCTCATCCCCTGGTTGAGGTGAATGGTCACAGCAGGACCTCTGCTGGAGTCACCGGGCAGGTTTTAATATCAATATACTTGTGGTTTAATAGCCTGTAGGTTTATTCTTCTCTTTGCCAATAATAAGGTTCTAATAAGGCCCTTTTCCTGTCTTTGTGAGTTACTGTTCCTGCAGCTCCTGTTTACAGTGTCTGGGTTATGGGGTGTTCATGGAGAGCTCTGTTCCTGTGGAGCAGAGGATGGTATTACTCCATAATGTGCTCATGGAATAACTGCAGCAGTAAAACTGCATGGAACTATCTCAGCATTTTACTCTCAGGATCCCTGAGATTTCTTAGATCTTCCCTTTTGTCTGTTTCCCATTTTCTGTGTTAAGCAAAATGTGTGGCTCTGAAGGGATGGGAGCTTTGCACCCAATTTGTACATTCAGATTGGGTCAGCTTGGCTCAGATCCCCAAAGACACTAGTGCAGACCTAACATGGCAAAAGAAAAGGGGCTCTCATGGGTTTGTGGGGTTGGGGTACATTGAGCTGTTAGAGAAAGATCCAGGGTATCCTGCAGCTACAAGTGGTGCTTCATTTTCATTTTAACTAATCCCTATTGCCTGGCTAAATCTTATCCTTGTTTTTTCTTTTCAATCTCTCTGCAGTCAAGAAGCAGATGGAGCTGAAGTCCAGAGGGGTGAAGCTGATGCCCAGCAAGGACATTAACCAGAAGACATCAGTGTGTAAGTGTTTTGGCTCCTCCTTACGCCGTCTCTTGAATAACGACCTCCTTGAACATCTCATTTGACTTTCCAGTAATCTCTAAAACTCTGTCATTCTTGGAAGTTTTAATGCTTTTCCCCCTCTCCCCTCTGCATTTCTGCATCACTCCCCAGTGCTCTGTTCACCAGCATGTACTAACTCGGGGGAGTGGGGATGGAGGGGAGTATTTAATATATACTGTATGTTCCCTGCTGACTGACAGGCTGGGGCTGTGTCGCCTTTTGGTGGGGAAAGAGTCAACCTGGGAATTATAATGAAAGCAGAATTGATGTTGCTATTGTAAAATTAGGAGTAGGGATAAGGAACCACACCAAAAAAGATCTATTGGAAAATCTACAGAGGCAATAGCAGGTCTCTGTCCTTCCCTCCTCTTCTCTCCCTCCTCTTCTCTCCCTCCTCTTCTCTCCCTCCTTTCCCCCTTTAATCATCCCTGCTGACAAATGATTCCACTGCTGTGCAAGAACCTATAATACTGATTTTTCTGGTCTCCCCATTAGTTACTCACTCCTGGTGTATCTAGTGGTTGACGTTAGAGGCGTGCTCAGGATGTCCCTTGGTCAGTGCTGCCTTTTCCTCTTGCAGGAGGTGAATCCATTAGGTCCATTCATCTTTACATCAGGTTCTCCTCAAGACTTGTAGTTGCTTTATGCACGTGACTCTGGCCAGGCTGGGCTCTTAAGGGGACTCTGGGATTAGAGGGATCTGAATTAACTGGAGTTGATATTTTATATGAACTCAAACAGGAGCAGAACGTAGCATATTTTGAATTAGTTTTTGGAGGAGAAGATGTAATTGCTCATTTAGTTGCACAGTCCATTACACCCATCAGAGTGGTACCGTTTGGACGTTTCACTCGTTGGAATTTCGGATGCAAAATTCAGTTAGAAAAATGGATGAACTCAATTTAAACCATCACTCGCTGTCTGACATGAGAATGGCTCAATTCTACACCCACATGAGGGTGCTTTATAGTCTCCAGTTTTTCAGGGGCAAGGCCCAACAAAGTAACTCGATAGCAGGATGGGAATTGCCAAAAATCTCCAGAGCAGAAAATGGGGGGAGAGGGGGATTAGAGAGAATTAATTCCAGTTTAAGGAAAACCCTGTTTGCAGGGTGTTCTGGTCGTGTGGTGCATTCTTGCCAAGAAGAATTTAATTGTAATAAACACTGAGAATGAAATTCTGTTGGAAAATACCGTGAGCTCTGATTCTGTGGAGACCAAAGGGTGTGTTTGGAGTGGGACATCTTGGGTGTTGGGGAACGTGGGTGAGTTTTCACCATGTGAGAAACGTTAGCCTGGAGTCATTAGTTGACTATATGTAAGTATTGTGGTATTGAGAATATACAGGATTCCCATTTCTCCTTCCTTGCAGTGGTTTGATTGTTGCTAATGACCCTTGCTAATGACCATGGTCATCACTATCCCTGCCAGGGGCTCGGGGAAAGGCACTGGAGGTTCTTGGAGAACTTTGCCTTCCAGCCTGTGCTGCTCTGTCCCAGTCGTGCTCCACTTTTGAGGATAAAAACGTACAAAGTTCTCGTTGCCTCTGTCCAGTTTATCCTCACCCAATGCAGAGCAGGCTCCAGCCTTCAGAGCTGTCAACTCAGCAGCTTGTGTCGTGCTAATCTTGTCATCCTTGATAAGGCCAAACAGAGCATGGGGAGGCAGCTCAGCCTGGAAGCTGCTAAGCTCTAATAATATACTTGGTGATAATGCTGTGGCCCAAATCCTGTTCCCAGCGTGGTGCTGCCCACAACCCTTGTGCCTCCAGCTCCTTCCATGAGCTGCTCCCAGCAGGGCCTGGGTAGCAAACCCAGATTAACCTCTATCTTGCCCAGCCTTCTGCTGTCACACTTTGGTACAGGACGTTTTCAACTTCAGAAATGCTGTTTCCAGAGAGGACACCTCCAGAAAATGGTTCAGTTTCAGAAAATGCAGCCCAAAATGTTATCTTCTTTTTTTCCCCTTGCTTTTAGTGATTTGCATGGCGTGCCATGCCCCTTCTTCTCTAACTTTCATGAGCTTCTGAGTCTGCATATGCATCAGAGATAATTATACAGGTGGGACAGGCTGATTAAAGATCTGTGAAGTTTCCTAGTGTTGCTTTCATTTCATCTGGCTCGAAATCAGAGATGTAGAAATCCCTGTGTCTCTTGGTAATAGCCAGAGCTTTACCTCACTTGATTTTCAAAGCCTCCTTTCCCAGCAGTGTTTTCCAGCCCTCTTTGCACCTGCCTTGAAACTCTCCCTTGAAGAACCCGTGGCCCCATCAGGGAGCTTGGAGCCTGTGCCCAGCACCCTGTGGGTCTGCAGAGGGTGTCTGGGGTGCTGGGGATGCTCTGGGGAGCTGCCAGGTCCCACCTGGGCAGATGAAAGCCTCTGTGCTCCATGTGTCTGCTTGGAGGCAAAATGTAATCACCTAACAGCTGGTGGTACTGCTTCAGAAAAAGAATATAGAAAAATATGGAATTTGGGGGGGGGAGGTGATAATTGTGCCTGGTTACAGTCAAACATGCTTATTTGAAATTGAAATCAAGTGCCCTGTAATGTTCATCATCCCTAACATTATTTGGATGTCTTGCTTTAACCATGTTTAGAGGAAAAATAATTCAGCTCTGGAGAATAAGCTCATGGAATAATAGAATGGATTGGGTTGGAAGGGACCAAGAAATAGTTTTAAACTTTAGTTTGCATTTAGGAGGTTATTTCTTTGGCTGCATGCAGGATGTAAATGTATATTCCAGGTCACACACTGGGAGAAACATGGTCCTTTGCTTCCACTAAACAGCATCAAAGTGGCTGTTGTGACCGTTGGATGAGGCACTCCTGGAAGTGCTCTGCTGGGTGTCACCAGGAGGGGTTGTACCACGTAGTGCAGGTTCTGTGTACGTTCACATTTGTCAAAATCTATTTCAGATGTACAAATGCAAAGTCATTCTGGAGGCTTGGCCAGTTCTAGGTGTATGGGAGCTTGTAGATGCTCAGCACTGCACTGAGCCTGCTTTCTGCACCAAGTGTTGGTACATGTGTGCTCCTGGGTCTCTGCTGGACCCCAACCACACCAAGGGAGCTTTGAGCAGCAGAGGAGCCAGCCCTGGGCTTCCAGCACTGGGCAGCACAGCTTGGAAAGAGAAATTGTGTCTGGCTTTAGTAGGGCATGCTGTGAACAGTGTTTGCAAATGGTCTTTACAATCTGAAAATCTAAATGTTTTTTGAACTTGCAAACTTCTGAACTCTTCTGAGATGGCAGCGAGGTGGGAAATATGGGTTCAGAATTGAACTTGTTAAGTCCTCACAGCCCAGGTCTGAACCCTTTGCATGTTGGTAGACACACGATGGGTATTTAAGGTCTGGATCAGTGTCACTGAGGTCCTGGAAATGCTTAACCTTTGGTTGGTGGGTGCTGAAGGACCTTCCTGGGTCAGAAAGCAGTGAGCACCTCGTTGGGGTTAGCTCTCCTGCTTCTAGGGCTGAACTTGACCAGACGGTTGCTTAATTCTTAGCATGATCTTAAAGATGAACCTTTTTAGAATACCTCATTCCTGCTGTGGTCCTTCCCTCCCCACTCCCCTGCCAGTAGAAGAGCTCACTCACTTTTACTTCACTGCATTTCTCATGCTGAGAAACGTGGAGTCTTTGTAAAACCTTTTCTGAAGCTGCTTTATTTTGGTAGCTCCTATTTTACGTTCCTAAATTCAATAAAAAATTGTCCCCTGGGAATTTACCCATGAACTTTCTTTATTAAGATGGAGAGCTACAGAGAGCTAAAGAAGGTTCCTTGTTCTTTTAACAGATGGAGTGAATGACTGTGGCAAACAAAGCAGTCATAACGGGCTGAGTGTGAATACACCAGGAGAAGGAGAATGAAGGGGTGGAAAACTAGTTCTGTGGATTGGGGGAGAGAATCCTTGAGCCTATAATGTAGAAATGAGCAGTTCATCACAGTTTAGAAGATCTATTGTCTTCCTAGTAACCTTAAAGAACTCATTCTGGAGTGCTCCAGCCCAGGCAGAGATCAATCAAACCTTCAGGAGGATGAACACAGTCCTGACAGCAAGTTCTCAGCATAACAAATATGGTTTATAAGCTTTGTGGTAGTTCAGTTATGTTTGTGTGTGTGTGTTTGAAACAAAAGACAAACAAACAAAAGTTTCTGTAAGAGACCATCTAATCCATCTTCTCCCTTTCTTTTGCTCTCCTTTGCAAGTAAAATGTCCCAACTACCATGACATGGAGATATCTTTCCTTTCCCCTTTGCTCTATCTCTTCTCTGGTTTATCTACACACGATAGATATTAGTATCTACACCACAGATACTAATAAAATGCTGGCTAATGAGAAGAACTGGTTGTAGTCTTCAGAAATGTGGTTGATAACTGGCCAGCCCCTGGTGCTGGTGGGGTTTGCTGGTCACCTGCAGCTTTGTTTCCTCTGGAAGCTTTGAATTGGAGGCTTTGGGGTTTGCTGATATGGGACATAATGGGTGTGATATCAGTGCTGGGTAACTGACATGGGCATGGATGTTGTCTGGGTGGTGTTTTGACCATGGGAGAATGATTTGATGTGGAGAGACAGCCTGGTGATCTGCTCTGCAAGGAGGAGCACACGGGTGTTGGGATGCAGAGGTGTCTGGAGGAGCTGTGGTTGTGCATGTGGACCTTGTGGGCATGTCTCATTTAGGATGGCTTTAGAGAATAGAATTAAGATGAGAAATCTTTGCCTTTTTCCTTCAATGCCTTATGGAGCTGTGACATGCAGCCCCAGCTCTACACTCCATCCTAAGTGTTACCTTTCCTCTGGAGGTGTCTGTGCAGTCAGAGTGTTTGTGAAGGTCCCCAGTGATTTAGGAAACCCTGAGGAGGACAGTGTCACCTCTGTGCTTTGTTCAGCCAACCTCTGGTGTCTCAGCAGCACCACATCACTTCCAGCACTAGCAGAAGGGCTCTTGGAAGCTGGTGAATATGTTTGTAGAAGGGTCACCAAATTATTTTGCATCTCCAAGACCTGTTGGAGACACCCACTCCTGGAGCAGGGCTTTGGCGTGGCTGGGTCGGTTACTGGGGCTCTGCTGCTGGGAATACTGGAGTTGAATCCCTGCCCTGGCCGGGGGCTCCTTCCTGCGGCCTCTGGTGCACGTTGGGAATCTTCAGAACCTGTGGAAGGTGGCAGCAAAGCTTTGTAGCTACAGAACACGGGGATCAGAAGATGCCGTGTGCCACTTTCATGCTCCTCTCTCTTGCTGGTGCCTCTGCCCACGTGACTGAGCTTAACAGGAGGTTATGAATATGCAGAAGAGGGGAAACAATCTCTCAGGAGCCTGGTTTCCCATAAAGCTCTATCTCTGCTGCTCTCCTCAAACACATGGAGGAGCCTGTGGAACAGCAAGCCCTGCACAGCGGTGGGACAGCCCTGGCACATCCTCCAGGTCCTGCAGGGGTTGGCTCCAGCACAGTGGGGTGGGAGCTGAGGTGGGAAAGGGAAGGCCAGGAGAGACAAAAGCCCTTTCAGAGCCGATGGACATCAGATGAGGTGCCTAGAACCAAGGAGGGGGTCAGAAGCTGTGGTGTTCTCAGTGCAGGTAGCCAGTGGTTGGGTGTAGATGCTCAGATGAAAGCCCTGCACCAGCAGGAGCAGAAGAGTCTCTTCCTTCCTTTTGTGATCCTTCCATCCAATAGTGTCTGATTACACCCAGTCTAATTACCCAGTGAGCAATTGCCATGTTTGATGGTCCTGGTCATGCTGTGCAGTCTGTGCTTGTCTTCCCATGTAAATATTTACGTGCAGACACCTCCATACCTTCTATCATGCCATGCAGGTCCCAGGTTGCTGAGCCAACGTGTTTTGTGAGAAACATGCTTTTATTTCACACCATCATCCATGTGGCTGTGGTCTGTGGGGCTAACACAGGCTGTTCTGACATGTAATTGAGGTTTTTCCTGTAGTGATAGGCAGGGGTAGAATGGAAACACTCACTTGAGATCCACACTTCACTGCTCCAGCAGCATTGCCAGGAAATGTTGGGTTTTCTTTGCATCCTTCCCTTCAGAAAACTGAGTTGTATGAACTTCTACAGCCCTGTGACAGAAACCACCCCATGTCCCATATTCGTGCATTTTGGTAGTTGCTGGGATTCAGAATTGAAACCAGTTTGTTGCCAGATCTCATCCTCATCAGGAGCCACCAGGTCGATGCTTGAGAGCTCGTTTGCGCCACTTGAGAGGCTGGAGAGGGAGGGTGGACGTGGGGAGTTGGGAGCTGGGAGGTGTTTGCTCAGTGCTGGTCACCACGTCATGGATTTCATGTTTGTTGGCAGTTACATTAAGGTTGCTCCATGAAATTGTTCATGTTCCAACTAAATTACTTGCTCTCCAACGCTAGACTTGCATTCCCCTCTCCTCTCTCCCTTTTGTGCTCTGCTTGGGTTTTTCCCTGGGATCATCCACCTGCCTTTCCATGGAGTTGTTTCCTTCCCTGGCACCCCTGGGGTGGGGTGGAGGGCAGCAGGTTGTCACCTGGGCTTGTCACAGGTGCCCATTTAATGACAGGCTTCAGAAATGGGCTGGTTAATTGGTGTCATTTTGCAGAATGAAAGAAAACCCTGTTTGCAGAGGCACTTGTGTAGTGGAAGGGAGGGAAAACTGCGTCCCTGGCATTTCCTAGAAACACTGATGGATAAACTGAGCTGAAATGGTTCCAGTGACATTTGTTTCCAAAGCTGGTTTTGTTGTGTTGGGTTTGGTTTTTTTTTTCCTAAACAAAATTGAACACGTTCAGGTTCTTGAGCTCCCAGTTGCCATTTTTCTCTCCACCTCCACCAAGACAGTTGATGAAAAGAATGTTTCTTTTGCTATTCTGTCTCTGTATGTGCTGTTTTTGCTTTGTAGTAACTCAGGTTGGTGTGTCCCAGGGACATAATATGTGTCCAGACCCTGGGATTCCAGAGAGAGGCAAAAGAATAGGCAACGATTTTAGGTAAGAACCTTTTCTGTGTGTATTGTGCATGCTGCAAAGCTCCTGTAACCACTGTGTGTGCTCCTTGTTGTGCTGTTTTCAGAGACCATCTGCACACCTTGAATGTGTTCTCTCTGTAAAGCTTGTTGAGATAATTGTGTAGAAGAGCTGTGTTTAAATGTGCACGTGTGTGTCTTTGGGAGACTCCATCCCAGAGCCCCAAACTCTGTCCCACATCATCTGTACTCGTGTTTCTCAGGGTATTTCTCCTCTCACAACATGGGTGTTTAGCCAGGCTTGTATAATCAATGTTTGTTGTCATTCCCCCTCCCAGTTAAGTGCAGGAAGAACTGTCTTAAACAAAAAAAAACACCAATAAAAACTGTCTTAAACAGCAAAAAAAACCCCACTTCTCAAATTAGCTTAAATCTCAGCATGGCCCTGCCCCTGGAGGGTTAGAAACAACTTCCCCAAGGGCTGGTAGAGCTCCTTGTCAATGAGGATATGTGCTGCTAGATAATTGTTTTTCTTATAAAGTTTAAAACAATGCTGTTATTCCCTTGTAGTTGGCAGTGTTCATTTAAAGTGTGCAGGAATGAATCAGCTGCTGTTAGCGACGCTGAATCAATATTTAATCTTCCTCGCCTGTCAATGGCTGTTTTGTTCACTAAAAGTGCCTTTAAATTTAACCAGAGTCTATCAAATTTTCCTGAAATGCAGCAAATGGATGGGGAGGGGGGGAAGGAAAGAGAATTCCCCACAGTCCTTAAATTCCATGTGTTAAATTCCCAGCTGCTGTAAACCAGCAGTTGTGTCCCTGCAGTGACTGAGGCAGCAAAGATCTGAATCCACACAGAGCCACAGGCTGGTTTGGGTGGGAAGGGACCTTTCAAGCTCATCTTGTCCAACCCCCCTGCACTGAGCAGCAACTAGAGCAGGTCAGGTCTCATCCAACCTGACCTGGAGCCCTTCCAGGCATCCACAACTTCTTGGGGCAACCTGATTCAGTGTCTTAACCACGCTCATCGTGAGGAATTTCTTCTTTATATCCAACCTAAATCTATCCATTTCCAGTTTAAAACCATTATCCCTTGTCCACCACAGGCCTGGGTATAAAACTTCTCTCCATCTTTCTTATAACCTCCCCTTTAAATCCTGCAAGGCTGCAATAAGGTCTCCCCGGAGCCTTTCTTCTCCGGGCTGAGGAACTAAAGTGATGGAATAAAGAACAATTCTTTCAGTAGCAGATAAAGAATTTTTTTTTTCTTTATAAGAATGCTGAGCATGTCATCCCTTGGAGCTCAGTCTGTGCTCCCTCACTGAATAAAATCCCCACTGAACCTGCAAAGACTGAAACGTGTTCCTGGGCTGTCACCACCTGGGGCGAGCAGAGCCCAGCACCAGCAGATGCATGAGGAGGAGTTTGCCCCTCATTCATTTCTGCTGTTGCCTGCAGGGCCAATGAACTCTCTGTGTTCACAGTTTGGAGGATCTCTGGGATAGTAACAAGTAAGTGGTGAAGCTGTTGCTGCAGGATTGTCTCAGCTGCTGACGTCTCCCTCTGTTTGTCTGCCAGGTTAGGCTCCAGCATCCAGTTCACCTGCAACGAGGGCTATGACCTACAGGGGTCCAAGAGCATCACCTGTAAGAGAGTCAGTGACATCATTGTTGCCTGGAGTGACCACAGACCAGTGTGCAGAGGTGAGAAAACAAAAAAACCATTAGAGTTCTTAGCACTAATGAGAGAAGCCATCTCCTTAATGTCCCCTTCATGCATCTCCCATCCTGTCCTCCAGTTTGCCAGGGTCTCAGCAGGTTCTGCACCATGGTCCCGGGTGGAGAGCTGGCTTCAAACCCCAGCCCCAAGGCAAGGGGCTCAGGTTGGAGACCCCATCTCAATGCTCAGAACCTGCTGGGAAGGTTCAGCCCCATCCTGCTGTGCTCAGGTTGGAGACCCCATCTCAATGCTCAGAACCTGCTGGGAAGGTTCAGCCCCATCCTGCTGTGCTCAGCACTGCTCCCAGTCCCTTTGTGCTCCTGGGACTTGCCAGCCTCCTGGTCAGAGGTCAAGATATTGGTTTCTGTTGGTTTCTAATGGATGTTCTTGTTTTCTGACTGAGTGTAATACAAGTTCAGATTTCTCAGCACAAGCCTGAGCAAGGAGCCTTTGCATGGTCCTCATGCAATTTTTTTTCACTCCAGAAATTGAGATTTTAAGGAAAACACCTGTTCTGTGCATAGCAGGACTGATAAAGCTCTTTCCATAGACTGCAGAGCTCCATCAGCTGTTAGCTCTGCACCATATGGATTATTTTGGTGTCCTTCATACCCGTGTCCTCACCTCTTAGCAGTGCTGTCTGTCACCTCCTGTTCTCACTGCTCCAGGTATTCTCTTGATGGCATCAGGAGGAAAGGGGAGAGAAGGTGAAAACCTGAAACAGAGTCTGGAAAAGCAAAGATGGGGGGAGATTCTTTTAAATGGAACTTGCAGAATGTGGGATTACTTGGACTGAGGTTCCTCAGCATCATCCCAGTTATCCTGTGGTCCAGCCATCAGTGGATGGAGATTTTTGTCAGCAGAAAACCCACTAATGCCCATTTTACCCTTGGCCATTTTGTTTTCCTTGCCCCCCTCTCTCTAAAAAGTCTCCTGCATAATTGGGATATTTGTAATGCTGATAATGAACAACTTGTAATATTTTTAATTAAATCCCTCTAAAGCTCTTAAAGTCAGAAATTGGTATTTTTTCAGCTCTTTTTTCTTTAATTTTGTCTGCAGATTTTTTTCCAAGGCTTTGGAATCCTGTCTAATTCTTGAAACAAGCCTAGAATAAATTGAATCAGTGTAAGAGGATATTTGGCATAAATATGTGACACTATAAAGGAAATTTATGGTGTCCTCTTGCAAGAGATAAGAAAGGATTTGCCTTCATCATTATAATTCTATGAAATCAACTTATTTTTTTTCTAAACCACTAACTTTGGGGTGTTTTTTTCTTTTAAAAATTTTCCATTTGCTTTTTATTTCATCTTTATACCACTTTTTCCCTGTTTGTTCCATTTTGTTGTTGGCTATTGGGTTTATCTCAAACTGCAGACTGTAACAACTTCTAACACCCAATGATTGAACCTCTTGGGAGGCTGTTTTTCAGCTTCCCCCTCTTCAGCAAATTCCATCCAGGTCCTGGGGAGACTCACCTTGTGCTTTTGTGCTCCTGGGGCTCACTTTGAAAAGGGGAATAATGGGATTTTTTGGGGCAGGGTAGGATGGGACACATGTGACAGGTTCCAGGAGGGGGTCACACTGAGGTGACAGGAGGAATGTGGTTTAAGCATCATGGGCAGATGCCCTCAGCTGCTTCCTGAGCTGCTTCTCAGCCTTCCTCATGGTCCTTTGTGACCACCTGTGGGGGCAGATTGGCCAGCAGATCATTTTCCCTTCTCTGGAGGGTGGAAAAACAGCCTTGCAGATGCCACACGTGCAAATACATCCCCTTTGAGATGAGAGAGAAATTAATGTTGAGGATCCATCACACCAGCAGAGGCAGATGCACAACCAGGATGCTCTTCTTCACATTTTCTGGTTAAATATCACATCAAAGGAGAATACCACAGGCAAAAATTCCCCTGCTTAAGCACTTTTCAGCTTCTGCTTTACCTGAGATGTTTTTAAGATACGAAGTGGAGCTGCCATTGAGGTTCTGAGTCCACAGTCATGTCAGAATGAATACCTAATAAATACTTGCTGTGCAGTGGGTTTGTTAGCCTGCAGTGAAGAAAGGAAAGATGATTTCCTGGGGACTTTTGAAAAAGAATTAGATCTTACCTGGCATCTTCTGTGTGGTTGGTTTCATCACCCTGGGCTTGGAAGTATTTCTGGGAGGGCTTTAATATAGTTAAAATAAATAAAGCCAGGCTGAGCACTAGAGAAGGGGTTGGTGGTGGTTGGTCTGATGGTCCATCTGTCAGTCTCTGGAGACATCCCACTCATCTACCCATCACAGATACACCCTTGGCCAGTGTCGACAACACAGAGCAGCAATTTCCCACCCCCCCCACTTCCACAACGTGGGCATCTCTACTCTCCCCTCCTTACAGAGCACATCCCAGGGCTGAGACCTCACTCCCTCACGTCTTGTTTTCCTCTTCACAGCCAGGATGTGTGACATGTACCTCCGTGGGCCCAGTGGTGTGATAACTTCTCCCAACTACCCCGTCCAGTACGATAACAACGCCTACTGCGTGTGGGTCATCACCGCGCTCAACCCGGCCAAGGTAGGTCTTGGAGGTGGTCTCCATGTCCTTGCTTCAGTGCCTTGGTTGAAATGCTCTTCAGAAAGGAGCAGCCTGATCTTTAGCCACCCAAGTTTTTGTTTCTGGTGTTTCTGATGTTTCACCCCCTCTCCTCTTGCTTCTCCCACATGTCTCTTAACTGGCTCTAAAGACCCCAACACGTCACGTTCCCTCTCGGCTGAAAATGCATTTTGTTCAAGGATGTAATTAAAAGTGCATGTAATTATTTCTAATCGAAACCTCTTTGATATCTTGGCGTGCATGGAGGTGAAATGCCAGAGAGCTCAGCAGAGCAGCTCGTGAAGCCAGGGCTGGGCTGGGGCAGGGAGGCTGTGCCAGGAATGCTGATTCTTCCCTTGCTCGTGGCCGGCCCAGTGGGGATTTCAGCCCCTGAAGGGCAGAGGGCAGGGGAGGGATGAGCTGTGGTTCTGTCCACTGCTCTTTAGGCAGTGCTGTGATTTTATAAACAGTCCTCTCAGTGCTCACTGAGGTTTGGAAGAGGGGAGGTTGGTGGGGGTTGTTTGCCCCCACTGGTCTGCTTCTCATTCAAGTCTGAAGCTGATCATGTAGAGAACGAGGCTTGGCTGCCTTGGCCATTTTAAGATCAAGTCCTTTCCATCTTCCACGAGCTCAGGGAGAGCATCGTTCAGTGCCTTGCAGATTTTTCCAGCCCTACAAAGTGAGCTTGTTCCTCTTCTCCAGATCTGTAAGGGCACATACGAACAAAAATTGCTGTGTAGCTCAAAATACACTTTCTGAGGTGCTGCTCAACATCTTCTGCTCTCAGAAGACAACAAGTTTCATTCTTTTTAGTATCTAAGTTCCAACTAAGATCATCTCCATCAGCTCACGGGCAAATCTTGCACACCAAGGCACTGAGCTCCTGCACTTATCTGGTCCTTGCCCCTGGACACTCCTATATTTGGGCACTTGTCTTCTGCTGCTGGTCCAAGGCAGGCATTTCACAATCACGTTAGTGTCTCGGGATCTCATCTTTTGCTAGAAATTGCTGTGGTCTGTGGCAATCCTGGCAATGCCCTGCAGTTGTAGCTGATGGGATGGCATCTTGTGCTCTCCCCTCCCTCTGCAGCACTGGCCGTGGGGCTGCCTGAAGAGCCTGTTGAGCTCTGCTTTTCTCTCCTCATTGACCTTAGTTGAAGCCTTTAATAAGGGCAGCTCACTGGTGGATGATGCTGTTAATGAGGAGTGTTCCTGTGTTCCAATTTCAGGATGAGTCTGTGTTTAAAGGGCTGTCATTAGCTGGTCATCTCCAGCGGATGTCTTGGTTTGGCTGCGCAGGAATGACCCAAATTCTGGGAAACTCGAGTGTGGAATCAGGATGTTTTTTCAGTGCTGATTTATCAGGAGTGATTTACTGGTTAATCAGACCCAGGAGGTTCTCCTTCATCAGGGTAATGCAGGTGGAGGACAGGCCACATGGAACTCTTACAGCTCAAGTGTCAGCTGTGTCCTCCAGCCTGAGCCCTGCAGACCCTTGGGCATCCATTGCCTGTGCATGGGCACGTTCTGAACACACCAACATCTTTATTTTTGTCCATCTTTGTCTTTCAGAGATCAGCAAAATCCAGGTTTTGAGCACATAAAATAGTCCCTGTGTTTGGAGAGAAGTTGCAGTGAGCTAGATGTAGACATGCCCTGGGTGTCACATAGGGGAATGCTCCCATTTAGGTTTTCCAGTACAAATTATGGAGGAGGAGATGACAATCAATGGTCAGGAGATGCTTATGGGCCATGTCCACTGTTTTGTTGACCCTTTGCTTCCGTGTTGAATATTCAGAGTCTAATCTTCAGCTCGGTTCATTTGCTTCTCTTGTGCACAAACTTTTCCTCTTTCCCTTCAGCAGTGCTGGGACAAACTTCTCCTGGCTCATTTTCCAACTCCTCAACAACTCCCTGTCCTTGTGAATTTCTAGTTATGGAAAGTTTCTCTTCTTCCCCTGGTTAGTTTCTTCCTCGCCTTTTAAACCCGAGTGATAATAAACTGTGGATTAGAAAACAAAATCTACAAGTGCTGATGCTCAGCTTTCATAAATCATGAAGGGGATTGAAATTGGTAAAATCCATTAATTTCAGTACATGCCAACTTGGAGCAGAGATTCAATAGCACAAGAAGCTGCAGTTTGTGCTCCAGGAGCTGCAACATCTTATACTGCAAAGAGGAGCAGCACAGCTAAATAAGAGGAGACTGGTCAGATCAGCAGCTTGTGTTAACTGTGTGAAGAGGCTGCTGCTTTCTTGTTCTTTGAAGTGATAAATAGTTCATTAATAATACCAGTTTATAAAGGGCTTCTGGGTTTGGGGTGTTTCATCCTGGAAGTGTAATTTACAGGTAGAGGAAAATCTCTCCATCTCTTTGAAGCAGGGAGGGTTGAGAGATGCATGAAGTGCTTTGGGACAGCCAGTGCCTGCATCATGGTCCTTCTTCTGCTCATCGTGTCCACTGAGCTGTGGTTCCTCTGCAGCAATGGCAGAGGAGGTTCCACAAGGTCCCAGAGTTTGTGAGACACAAGCTTCCTTCTGGCACTCCTCAAGAAATGGGAAGCAGTGGAAAGAAATCAACTGTCTTTAGGGTTTTCTGCTGTCTGAAGAATTCCTTCAGGCTCCACAAACCACAGTTGTGCAGACAGGACTGTATCTGATAGAAAATAGAAAAGGGCAGGTGGGTTCCCTGGCATGGATGGTTTCTGTTGGCCAACAAACCCCTCCCAAGGCTGGCTCCTTGGGCAACCAGCAGCTTACTCATGCATAGCCCAGTAGAGCACTGGGGTTGCTGGTCCTCTGAGAAGCACACGTGAAACTCTCTTACCCAAAGCATGGCTGGTGTTGGAATGATGTTGCTGGACTGGAGAGTTGACCTCCCTGGCTTGTGTTGCCTTTGCAAAGGGCTCATCTCATCACCACATGTTCCCCAGCATGGGCTGGACGTGAATTAATTAAAATGCCTGTAAAATACTTTGAAGATAAAAAGCATGATGGGCCTGAGCTGGAGCCTGCTGGAGTCAGTGGTAATCTTTTTATTGACTCGAGTGGTCTTTGGATCAGGTCCTGTTATATGAAGCTTTTAATATGAGCGATGGGAAAACCACTGAGCTGAATTTAGAACTCATTTGCAAGTCATCTGTTCTATATTTGGGAGAGAACTGTGAGCCAGATTCACTGAGCTACATAATCCCCTCCAAGTTTGCTCAGAAACCTACATAAACAGCATTAAGGGCACAGTGCTCTTCAGTTGACAACTTTGGAATTATTTCCTATTCAGAGGGTGACATCAAACCTGGTTGGGGGATATTGAGGGTAGGAAGGGGGTTTTTTTGTTGGTCCCTAGTGCCATGGGAATTAATTTCAACCACAGTGGAAAAATGAACCACCTGGGGCCTGAGGAATGCATATGGTAATTGGGGAATTTGCATCACCACTATTTCTGAACCTTCTTGACATAATGGATGCTGGTGGTTGGTATTTCTCCTGGGGTTCTTCTCACCTGGAGTCTAGCTCACCAAATAAAGCTCTGTCCAAGCTCCTGTGTCATCAGTGCAGAGAGATGGGTCTCTCCAGGGGATGATTCATCCCACACCAAGACAGATGCTTGAGACTGGGAGGGGGGAGTGAGTAATATGTGCTTGTAAAGCATTTGACTGTAGCTGCGAGAGGAGCTGTTCTGCATGGAGAGAATTACTCTGGTTTTTTCCTCTGAATGTGACTGCACTTCAAATCACTTTGCAGGGAGAAGCTGTAGAATCAGGTGTCATATCCCAGCCTGTTTTCTTGAGCTCACTAATTGCTTCCTGTCACTTCAGCAGCTTGAAATTGAGGTTTTGTGGCAGGCGTGTGTTTGTGTGTGCTGGTAGGGCTCTTGTTGCTTAATGAATCATTAAATAATTTTCAGCTTTCAGATGAAAAAAAAAAAAGGAAATGGGAAAATGGATAAATAAATATTGTATTCAGCATCCTGTTCCTGTGCCACAAGGTTAGTCTTCAGTATAGTAGAATATAATTAGTTATTTAATTAGGGTCAGACTCCTTAGAATGCAGTTTACTTGAATGACTGACTTGGCTAATGATGTGTCCTGCTTTACAGCACTGTGTTCTTTGTATTAATTACATTATTCCATCATTACATGGTTTAATAATAATCTGCACAGGTTAATATTTTGGTACTACGACTAAAATTAACGGTTCCAAACTTCTGTGAGGTATCCAACAAGCTCCTGCTTCCCCATCCTGGGGCTTTTGGGTACTACCCTATTGTCAGAATGTCACTGATAGGATCATTTGCTGTTCTATGCATTCGAGAAGCATTAATTGCATTTATATGTAGAAGACACATGACAGCTCAGTCTGAGCTATATATACACCCATTATTTTAAAAAAACCACTCAAGTCACTCAACATCAGACTAACGAGTGTTCTCTTAAGGGCTGGAAGTTGAGCAGCTTTGGACATCAAGATGTTACCAGCTTCTGAGAGGGTCCAGATCAGCCTTGGAGAAACTGTAGAGTCCAGCTCTCATTAACACAATTATTGCTTTTGATTTTAACCTTGGGTTTTACCCCCTTCCATAATTGCACACGTGCTTAAGGGCTTGAAGGAGATGCTGCTTTTATAACAGGCTAGAAATGAGAAGACAGAGGTTGTGGTTTCCCAGTGCTCCATGTCAGGAGGTGTAAGGTGGCATCAAGCCTGTGGTCCTTGGCACATGTGTAGGTCCCTCCTGTTAATTGCATTTGATAACTTCTATGTTGTGTGAAACAGCAAAAAAAACCAACTAGTGTGAAACTTAATTAAAAGGAAATTTAATATATTTCCAGGCACATGTACCAAGGTCAGGATGTATTCAAGTGTGGTTGTGCTTTCCTGACTCAGAGGCTCCAAGGAACAAAGCTCCTGATGATTTCTCCTGGAGCTGTGGATGTGAAGCACTCCTGTAAATGATGTTCTCTTCCCTTCCCATGTGTTCTCTCTGTCCAAGGCTGGATTAAGGACCTTTGTGCCCTAAGTCACATTGTAATTTTCAGTTATTTTCAAATAAGAGATTTCTAATGCAGCCAAGAGGCTTGAAACATAAACCTCTCAACTTCCATGGGGTCTCTGCTCCTAAATCAGATGTAGAAGCTGCATAAATGGAGTGAGGGTGGAAGGTTTGGATAGAGGGGGAGGAAAAAAACCCCCAGGAACCCAAGAGCTGTGGACAGATGTGCTGGTGATTGTGTTTGCAGACAGCTTGGGACCATTTCCATGAGCTACCCCAGGGATAATTGCCATAAAGCCTTGGTCTGATGGAAGCTTCTGAAAAGCAGAGGAACTTTCTGAGCAGCAGAGACTCTTGGCTGGCACTGTGCAGTGACCACGCTGCCTGTTTGCACACCCAGATCCACCACCATAGTCTGGGGGTTATGAAAGGAGCAGCAGCAGTACCTGGTGGAGAAAAACAGCCTGCTCAGCTCCCATATCTCTATCAATAAAGTCATCTAGAATATCGATAGATAAAGCAGCAAAATCAGTGGAAATTTCAGTAAGAACTCCATCTGTCTGCAGAGAAGGGCTCCAGTGCTATGAAAAGGGAGGACGGGCACCTCTGGGGATGTCCTGGAGATATTAACGTGCTTAGAAATTGCTCCTGGATAGGCAAACAGATAAATAACCCCGACAAGGACCTGCTGGCTGCCTTGGCACCTGATTCTTATTAACGTGCTGCATCTTTGCCAGGTTATCAAACTCACCTTTGAAGAATTTGAACTAGAACGAGGATATGACACTCTGACAGTGGGGGATGGAGGACAAGTCGGAGACCAGAAAACTGTGCTC
Organism: Brachypteracias leptosomus; assembly: GCA_013401335.1. NCBI lineage: Eukaryota > Metazoa > Chordata > Aves > Coraciiformes > Brachypteraciidae > Brachypteracias > Brachypteracias leptosomus. Next base: position 628,211 of record VYZX01022728.1, read on the forward strand.
TACGTGTAAGTAGATGTGCTTGTGTTCCTGGGAGACACCCACAGCTGAGCTTTGCCTGGTGGTGTGATGGGATGGAGGAGTCCCCCTCTGCTCTGCCTCCCTGGGTGGTTTGTGTGCTGGTTGTCATGTCTGGTGGAGCTGACTGGGGTGTGTTCTTCCCTCATATTTTCTTGGCTCTTTGCTTCAGTTCTCTTGAGCTGCCTTGGTTGGGGTCCCCTGGGGAGAGGAGTGATGGTTTTAGGCTAGGAAAGGAGAGATTTAAGTCAGACATTAGAAAAAAGTTCTTTAACCTGAGGGTGATGGATCAGTGGAAGGGGCTGCCCAGAGAGGGGGTGGAGGCCCCATCCCTGGAGTCCTTCAAGGTCAGGCTTGCTGGGGCTCTGAGCAACCTGCCCTAGGTAGAGATGTCCCTGCTGGTGTGGGGAGGTTGGACCAGGTGACCTCTAGAGGTCCTTTCCAGCCTCAAACATTCCATGTTTCTAAATACAAATCAGGCAGAAGCTGAGAACTGTTTGGATCTCTTCTTTGCTGTCCTTCTTGTGCAGTCATTTCTAACAGTGCAAAGTGGCTGTAAATCCATTATCTTCGAGTTTCTTCAATCCATTATCTTTGAGCATTGTACACCCAGTGTGTAAAGGAGGACACAAGCTTCTGAGAACTGGTCCCCCTCAATTCATATCCTTTAGTTTACAGATGTGATGTTCTATTGATGTTTCTTAGTAGAGGAGGCATTGTAGATAGTCCTGCTCTCCATCCAGCCCTTCCTATATCAGTGTTTCCCATCTAAATATGTTTTTTTGGTGGGGAGTTGGTTGCTTGGAGTTTTGGGGGGAGTTATTTTGGTTGGTTGAAGTTTTCAAGGGTGTGTGTTTTGTTTCTGGAGTGGTTTGTTTAGTCCAATTTTAATTATGAAAAGAGGACATTGAACCAGTCCAAGGCCAGTCCAGCCATGCAGAAGAAAAAGATAAAATCTCTGATGCTGCAAGTTTTTAGAATAAAGAATTGCTGTGTTGTCAGTCTGTGTTCAGAAGATTTGAAGACCAAGTGCTTTATGTTCTAGTGCAGCTAATACAGGGAATAGAAGGGAAATGGGCTCTGTATTGGCATTTTCCATCCCCTACTCAGTGCTTAATAACTGGAGATGGTTTTGGTTTCAGTTGGAAGGAGCAGGTCAGGCAGAGTGATAAAGGAACGTGTGGTTTGGTAGATTGAAGGTAAAGTTTCCCTGACCTGTGTCTTTTACAGCTTGTAAGCATCAATTTCTGGTGTCTGCTGGTTTTTTAGGCAGCTTTGGGGTTTTTCTCCCTTTAAACTTCCGAGTTTCTCTAAATGTTAGTTTTCCATACACAACGTGCTCCACTCTGAGTCTACACCAGGCTGAGGAGGGGGATCCAGTGGATCCCTGCGTAGCATAGGAATAAGGGTCTGGAAAATGCCCCAGTTGAAGAGCAAACTGCCCTGATTATCTTTCAGAAGGCTGCTCATTGTCATTAACCTGCTGATGTTAATGGTTTATGTTTGCCCTTCTCCCACTAAAATCTCTCTGCTCCTTTCCTGAAGGGTCACTGAGAAATCAATTTGTCTGTCATTCAATTGGAATTGTGATAATTGAGTATCATTCAAATCCACTTTAGTGAAGAAACAATAGTTCTGTTTTATCTTCTCTGAAGTAAATGTTGTGTGGCTTTAGGGAGCTCCAGAGTTTAAAACCTGCTGGAGACCTCAGGCTGCTGTACATTGGGGTACTCCAGGGAATCCATCTGGCTCTGGCATGTCCTGAGCAGTGCAGGCATGAGGTTTGCCTGGTAACCTACCCAAGCCTGAGCTTCCAGACCCCAGGTCACCTTGGAGCACCTACAGGTGTTGTGCTCCATATTCTAGAGCTCAGTCATGCCCCATGGACCATGTCAGGTCCTGACCACTCCTGGAAGCCTGGCCTCTTGCCATGTTGGGGTGTCATTGATGTAAACCAGGGGTGTTTGTCAACGTCTCAAACGCCTTGAGGGCACTTGCAAGGCCAGGTGCTGGAGCAGAAGCAGGGATAAGTCACCCTGACTTTCAGAAGGAGTAATTGATGAATGGGGTTGTTGGCACCAGGGCTTTAGTCTCTTAATTTGCAAGACTTCATTCTTTTCCATCTAATCAAAAATGTCTAAGAGCAAACAAGTCTCCAGAAGCTGCTCTAGCAAAGCTGTTGTACTTTCTCCAACTGGTACAGAGTATTTCATATTGTTTTTTAATTCCTCCTCTTCACTTGTTTTTCCCTGTGAATCAGCCTCCCACTCCATTGTCACTTCTCTCAACGTCTGTCTTGCCAAGATCTCTCCTTCTCTGAGGTTCTTTCTTCTATACATTCCTTTTCAGAGCAATAACTCTGCTGCTGCTCAGGTCAGGAACTCTCAACCTGCAACGTATAGAAATGTGGAGTCTGATTATTGCAGGAGTGTTTGTAATTAAAGTGTCTCAGAACATTTCACAGCCGATTGGTCCAAATGTGCAAATTGCTGCCAGGGGAGTAGTTTGTAATAACTTGCTGAAATGATTTCTCATTCCATCCCTTTTGGTTTGCCTAAAGCCCATGAAGATTTTCTTAGATTTGATTTTAATCATTCCCTATTTTCTCACTCTGTATTAGCTCCTCAACACCTTGCTAATGTAAATTTGGGATATCTGAGGCTGTCTTCACAAGGTGCAGACTTTGGTAGCTTCCCCCAGTGCAGGAAAACTTCCCATTCAATTGCTGATGCTAATCCTAACAGGGAAAAATACTTATTTGGTTTTTAATCTGAGTTGAAAACTATTGAGATGTGAAGGAGGCATTAAGACTGCAGAAATAAATACTGCATTTATAATGAATGTGGTTGGAAGTCCAACTTTTCTCAGCATTTGCTGCCCTCTCACCTCCTGTCAGCTGAGTTCATGTACCAGGTGTATCCACTGGGTGTGAGCTGTAGGTCTTGGTGAGGAATCAAGAGCCAGAAACCACCCCTGTCCAAGAGAGGAGCTCCACTTCCCTTACTACTCTTCATTTATTCAAGAAGAACTCAATCCTGCAGCCTTTCAACCCACGGAATGTATTTGAACCAACTTGCATAGCAGCAGCCGTGCTCCCAACGCCAGGAGTGAAGGACCGTTTGTTGGAGTCTCACTCCTCATCCCTGCAAAATGCATCTGGGAGAACATAACAGATTGTTCAGCTGAGCTTTCCGACTTGCAGAGAGGGTTTTATTCCCTAGAGTAACAAGCACCCAAATCAATCATTCAGCTTGTTACAGAGGAATGGGAGAACGTGCAAAAACCTTTGAATGTCTTTTTGCTGAAGGTTTTTCTCTTTGTGTTCCTCATTCCTGCCTGGCTGCTGCTTAAATAACTTGAGGAGCATCAACAATAGAGCTGCTTCTGCTCTCTCCATCAGCCTCTCTGGATGCAAACCAGCCATTAAAACAAGATTACTTCTTCATTTACCAGCACCCTAGGATCAATAAAGTTTCAGATGCAGGTCAAAGCAATAACAGAGCAAAGGTGGGGGCAGAACTGGGAGAGCTTTGATGGGCTTGGGAGGCGTGGATGTGATTTCAGGGAGAATCACACTCCAGGTTCCCCAGGCAGAGCTGGAGCAGTGGCTGGTCTCAGGTGTTAGAGCAGCCCCTGGCGTGGACATCACTGGTGAGCATCTCTGGGGTGGGGAGGAGGGTTGTGTGCATGCCAAGGCTGATCCCACTTACAACGTTAGACACCTGTAAGGTTGTGGGAAAGCCTCTGACAGCAGGGAGCCAGTGGTAAGAACGTCGAGCAAGTCAAATAAGCACCACGACCCTTCAAGCAGTCATCTGGCTTCACCCTGAAGGAGCAGTAATTGGCAGCTCGACCACACTGCTTCCAATTGCCCAGGAAACTGGGGATTGCAACAATTATGGCTGGAGGTTGCACGTTAGATTTACTCCCAGGGTGCTCTCAGCTCACAGCTGCTGGGCTCGCTCCCTTGCAGGATTGGTTTGCAATAATTCTGCCTGGAGAGCTCGGGGATCAATTTTATCAAGAAGTCTTCCTATTGTGCTGGAGAGCAGGAGCCACGTCCATACATATGGATGTATTTCGATTTAAGCAAACACTAGAGAGAAAAAAAAACCCAAAAAAACACCTATCCACTTGCAGTCGCTGCACTTAAGGTAATTTATAAATTTATCACAGTTGATACCTTCCCAGAAATAGCATAACAACAACATTAAACACTGCCACTGAGGCAGGCAACAACACTCAACTCCTCTAGTAATGATCCCTTCCCACACACTGTGGCTCTGCTTCCAGGGGGAAGGGGAAGGAGAAGAGAAAGGGAAGGGGAAGGAGATTGGGAAGGGAAGAAGGGGAAGGAGATGGGGAAGGAGAAGAGAAAGGGAAGGGGAAGGAGAAGGGGAAGGAGAAAGGGAAGAGGAAGGAAAGGGAAAGAAAAGGAAGGGAAGGGGCCACCCTCAACATGGGCATTTTTGCCTCTGTTGGTGCCTCCACTGCTGCTCCTGTGGGTGGAGGACAGAACTCAAGTGCTGTGTTGAACCCCAAGGAGGTGATTAATCCCGGGGGCTGGAAGAGCCACTCATGGCTCATTAATACAGACACATTGGTGACATTTTTCTAAATCTCTCCAGCTCTCCTAGGAGTGTCCTTGAAGGGCAGGCAGTGTCCTGAGCATCCCCTGCTGCCTGGATTAGCAGCACTTCCCAAGGGCTCCCAGGGCAGGCAGCAGATGGAGGCTCGTGCCTTGGCTTCCAGGGTTTCCTTTGAGATCCTTGTGGAAGCTTCTCTCTGTAAAATAGCAGAGAATGTGTTAAAAGTAAATATTTGTGATACAGAAGATACTCTAAAGGCAGTTAAGAGGATTCAGTCACCGGGACGGGTTCTGGGAATTTTATTTGTTTGCTTGTGTTTTGCTTCAGTGAGAAAGGAAATTATTGCTATTGATGCTGGATAATATATCGTAATAATGGTGCTAAATTGTAATTATTATAGTGATGCTAATAATAACCTGCAGGCCCTCAACTATGGTAGAAGAGTCACTGTTTAGGTAGTACACAAACATACTGAGGGGCTCATCGGTCTTGAAAATCCATCAGGTTTGGGGCAGTGTTCTGGTTGGGGGTTATTTTAAGTTGTGTTGGCTTTGCTCTGGTTATTTTCTGCTCCTACAGAAGCATATTTGGGTGGGGAAAGAAGTCTGGGGAGGCAGACAGGCTGCTGACTTGTTCTTCTTTCTCTTTACAGCCTGACAGGCAGCACGGTCCCTGACCTCATCGTTAGCACTCACCACCAGATGTGGCTCCTCTTCCAGACAGACAGTGTCAGCAACTTGCTGGGATTCAAAGCAACCTACGAAGGTAATCCCAGCACCTGTCTGAGAGTTCACCTGTTTGAAAAGGATCAGGGATGAGATGGGTACAGTTGGTTGGAAGAAAGGAGAGAAAGAAGCTTCTCTAAATATATTGAAGCTCTGCAGATTTTTTTCTTCACACTGAAGCTTTGCTCCAGTAAGAGCAGCTTTCCTGGTTTCTTTTCCCTGAAGGCAGACTGGCTGGGAAATGGTTTGTCACCATTTCAGCTGCTTTGGTGGAAAAGAGTTGGTGAATCTCAGCTGAGGGCAGCAGACTGGGGCTGCAGGAGAAAATGAGGTTGAGGAATCAGTGGGTTCAGTAGGTCAGTGATATCAACTACTTTAAACTTGGGCTAGTCTGGAGTATTACAAATTAAATAAAGGCTAATGCTGGAATTTTCCAAAAGAGACTCATTAGGGCATGAATCCTGAAGTCTGTTACAAGCTTCTGCATTTACTGTTGTCATTGCAAAGTTAGAGTAAGTGTAATGGAAAAGTTTTCCTTCTACCTCCTGTAAGTGAGTGGTGGCTTTAGCTGAAGCTTGTCTTGGGTTCCTGGTTTGAGTTGTTCAGGTGTTTCCAGAAGTGTCCATCTCGTGTCTCCACACGTGGTGTGAGCACCCAGGCCCTTGGTTTGCTCCATGGCCATGCTCTGAAGACCCTGCTCTCCATCCTCCTCCAGCAGCCTGTGGAGGGGGAGCTTGTTTCCATGATGCAGCCACAGGAGCCCTTCAGCATCTTTTTGATATTGTCATCCTGAATTCTTGAAAGCACTTGAATGCCTTTCATTTTCCTCTGTAACCTGATACTGTACTTACTCTTTTGGCTCTGATGCCTAAAAGCAGGCACATAAATCTTCATCTAGACATGAGGGCAACTCCTGAGCACCAGCAGCTTCCACTGCCACCAGCAGTAGCATTTTAATCTGTTCCTTTCGAGGACTCTAGATGCACTTTAGCATTCATTCATTTTTAAAAGTGTTTCTCTGGGACTTCCCATGTTCCAGGAAAGTGTCCTGTTGTGTGTCTGCTGCTGGGAGATGCTGAAGTACCAGCAGTTGGAGCGTGATGGGACATGACCTACCAGAGAAGCTGGTGGGATTAATGCCAGCGTGGCCGGGCAGGCTGAGCAGGACTTTGAGGGTTGACTTGGTCCTGAATGCTGGAGCATTTCCAGGATTGCAGGACCAGGGCAGCAGAAAAGCCAGAGAGATGTAGGTAAGAGAGAAGGAATTGAAAGGAGGAGAAGTCAAATCCAGCCTGATTGTCTGGGGAACATCTTGGGGGAGCTGTTTCAGCCTGGCTGTGAGTGCTCCAGCCTGAGCTCTCGGGCTCTGCAGTACCTGGGGTGTCTTGTCTCCTGCCACGTTTGTCTGGAGCTGCTGCAGCCCCACCTGCCAGATGGGCCATGGCCCTGGGCTCTGCTCTGAGATCTTCTCTGGCTGCTCATCTCACCCAGAGGTCAGCATGGACATACTGTTTCAGTCTCTTGGTAAATCTCTCACCCTATAGCATAGCACATAAAGCTGCAAAGCACATGATATAAGGACTTCCTTACACTGGTGTTCATCTCATGTGAACTTTGGATCTATAAGGAGCTTGACTTCTCCCTCCTTTGACTTGCTTTGCTGTTATTGGTACCTTGATGTACAGCAAGGCTCTTGCTCCCTGTGCCCTCACTGCTTGGGTTGGGGATCACTGTTACCAGTCATGCTTGGGAGTCCTGTTTGGAGCTTCAAATGTGCTTCTTCCTTCCCTGCTCATCAGCTGCTGCCTGTTCTGCTGGACTCTTCTATGTCCCTCACCTCCTAAAGAAGGGAGAAAAGGGTGTTCTAGCTCTGCTGGCCCCTGGTGAGCCTTAAAGGAAGGACCCTTCCCTGAGGAGCATCCATCCTTTGCATGTGTTAGAAGCAGAGGCTGCTCTCTGCCTATCATTCAATTCTTTTCCTGTTTTCTGGGTGTCTTTGCAGTTTTTCTCCAGCAGCTTACTGACCTTGCAGGATGGATTTGTGCATGAACAAAGAAATATGCTCCATGCCCGAGGTCCATGCTGGTGCTGTCCTGAGGTTAAGCCAACCTCCCATCAGCCAGGTCCATAAAACTTCTGTAGTTTTTGCAAAGGCTTTGAGTTACAAAGCAAGAGACATTTAAGTAAGAGGCAATTAGCACTTGCCAAATCCATTATAAAACCGTATGCAGCTTACAAGTTTCAGTATCAGCTTTATGGCCACGCTTCCTCCTAATTGCAAGAGGAAAATTACAGCTAATGGAGCTCTATAAAGCAAAGACCAACAAAATCTGCCTAGTAGAAGGGCAGGGTATTGCTTGTAGAGTGTGTTTAAATAGCCATCCATCCTAAGCTGTGTAAGTTTGAGTGTACATGTGCAGTGTAATGCAATCATCCAGCCTGTTGCTGGCGTTGGAGCCATTACACCCAAGAGATTTATTGATGCCCAGATTGAAGGAACATGTTGCAGAGGGCAATAAGCCACCAGATTTTTAATGGAGGGGTTGTGAGGAAAGAGAAAGCTTATTTGCAGCAGGCAGAGGGTACAGAACAGGAGGTGTCTGCATTCAGGTTGTTCCAAACATGCTGGATGTGTTGGGAGCAGCCTCTCAGCGGGTGTAAATCCCTGTGACAGGATTGATTTTCAATTAACTCTGTCAGTCTTTACCAGCTGAGGATCTGGCTCATTAATGTTCATGAAGATTACTCCTAAATCTCCAGTGTCTCAACTGCAGCCACTTTTATCCTTTTAAACAGACATCCTCTCATAATAGTGAACAATGTTTTTGGACTTCCAGTGCTTGTCAGGAGAAATCTGGATTAAGCTCCACTTTGCTGGAAAAGTCTTTTCTTTCTCCCAACTATAGGAGCTGATTGATGCTGCAATTTAGTGCTTGACTTATGAGGGAGCTTAGAGCCTCCCGGGGTCCTGGGCTTATCTTCTCCCTCCCTTCCTTTCATCCCAGATGACTCGTTCTGAGCATCCCCTCCCCTTAGAGCTGGTGCCTTCTGCTGCCATCAAAGTGGGTCTGTGAAAGTTCAGCCCCTTGCAGTGGTTGGGAATAGATAATTTCAGGTAATGTTCTCTAAAGTTCTTGGGAAATTTAGGGTTCATAGAAGAGGGTTCAGGCTCCCATAATGTCATCTACAGCCCTCCTGGAAGGTGCTTGGTCTCCCTTACAGGGAGGTGTGAGGAAAAAACGTGTTTCTGGTGCTGATGAGCTTGAGGTTATTACAAGCAATAACATAAATCAGTAGTATAACACTGGGTGGTGAGAGACAGAAATATTAAAACATGAGAAAAAAGAACAAAGCCAGATTTTAATTTATTTTCACATTTATATATTTTCAGTAGAAAGTAATAATTTAAAATTAAACCTGGATTTATAGACACACACTAGGCTAGTGTGGGTTTCTGCTGGAAGTGGGTTAGTTTGGGCAGAGCTGAGTAAGGTCTGAGCTACCAGCACGCTGCAGGCAGGGGATGATTAAATGATATTTAGTGGTGCTGAACTGCTGACTAAGTGTTTGGCTCTGGAGAGCTTAGCTCTACAGCTGAAATTTAGCCCCGTGGTGCTAAGAGGCTTAGGAGCTCTGCAGAGCTGGAGCCTGAAGATTTCCTCTCCTGACCTTGCTGGGATTAATCAAATCAGTGCTGCCCGAGGTGTGTGCTGGGATGAGCTGCTGGGTTTCTGTGGCTGGTTTCACATACATGCTATATGTGAATATGGAGCTCTCTGTGTGCTGTGTGTGAAGGTGTTCTTGGACATCGTGCTCCCAGCTTTGCATGTGTCCAGGAAAATGCTCTCGGGTTTCACTCGGAAGCCCAGGTCACATAGAATCATAGAGTGGTTTGGGTTAGGAGGGACCTCTAAAGATCATCGAGTCCAACCCCCCCTACAAGAAGCAGGAACATCTCTAACTAGGTCAGAGCCACATCAAGCCTGACCTTGAATGTCTCCAGGGATGGGGCCTCCACCACCTCTCTGGGCAGCCTGTTCCAGTGACCAACCACCCTCATATTAAAGAACTTTTTTCTAATGTCTGACTTAAATCTCCCCTTTTCTAGCTTAAAACCATCACCCCTCATCCTGCTGCTACAAACCCTTGAGAAAAGATCTTCCCCTCCCTTCCTATAGTCCCCTTTCAGGTATTGGAAGGTCACTATGATGTCCTCCTGGAACCTTCTCTTATCCAGGCTGAACCACCCCAACTCTCTCAGCCTGTCTTCATAGGAGAGGTGCAGGTGGTTGTCATTGATTCTGTATATTTATTTATTTATTGATAGGTTCTCCATTACCTAACCCCCCAATGCTGTTGATGGTGGAAGTCTGTCAGAAAACTTTGTGTTCCTATCTCCCTTGCTCTGCTGTTGCATTCAGTGTATTGACTCGTGTCGTTAACCAGCAGCACTGAAATGCTGCTGAACCAACAGCCAGGAAGGCTTTGAGCTTAGGGTGTGTTGACCCCAGCTGCCCTTAGGTCATGTTACTTGTATTTAAGGCTGGTACAAACTGTAGCAGGAGTGGGTTGATGTTACACCAGGGTTTTAATTTTTGTCATTTCACAGCTTGCTGCATTTTCCCTGCAATGCTGGTTTGAGGTGGGAAAGATGTGCAGAAAGGGCCTTTCCTTCACAGTCCTCATTGTTCTTCCTCTTTAGATCCTTTTTTCCTCATTGTTGGAATCAACAAAAAGAACTTCAGGCAACAGAAGTAGCTCTTGATTCATTCAGATACACACCTAACACTAGGAGCTTTCATTAGTTCAAGCAAAGCTAATATATGTACAAAATAATGTGTGGGGTTGAGTATTTTCTTGAGGGTCTTTCCTAGGGGTCACTTTGTGGGATTTCCTCAGATTTGGCCACTAAGGGGTCACAAGTCCCACATCTCATGGATATTTGTTCCTGAAGCTGGAGTTTTGCTGGTGTAGGGCTTGCTTGCAGCTCCACAAATCCTCCTTCTCCTCCAGAGACAAGTCAGGAAGGAGCAGAAATTTGCAGGGAAACCGAATAAAAAAGTGGCCTAAATTTTGGGTGCCTGCAGAGCTTCCGTGAAGTGTTTCCAGAGAGGTTCTGGCTCTCATTAGTCACCCTGGGAGCGTGGGCAGCCTCCTCTGCTCTCAGCAAAGGGCCCCAGCTTCCCCACCCACCACCAGCAGACAAATAGCATAAATAGCTGATGAAGAATTTCTGCTGAAACATCCTCTGTTGGAATATGCTGTTTTGTCAAAACCTTATGTGCATGATATAATATTTGATGGAGAAGTTTTGAAAGATTCATTTCGACTTGTTTCATTTAAATAATGTCAAAACACTTGATTTAGATGTTCTTGTTTAGTTTTGACTTTTATTATTCTAATGTGGAAGTGATTTTACTCAAACATTCATCAGGAGGAATGTTTCAATCTTATTGAAGTAACATGTTTTGATATTTCTGAATCACTCATTTTTTTTTAGATTTCTGCCCTGCTAAATATTTCATGAGTTTTTACTGTGGATGAAATGTAGGAACCAGGGGATGTTCTCAGGACAGAAATCCCATTTCCTGACCTCTCTCACCTAATCAGATGTGCCAGCTTTGTTTGCATGCTGCTGGCAAGAGCGTGGTGGAAAATGTAAGCTCTGATTCTTCATTTCTCTTCCATTCTTCAACCTGTGATTTCCCTCAGTCTGCTGAGATGTTCCAGCTGGGCTCATGCAGTGTGACAGAAAAGGTGACACCAGCTCCCCAGTGGGGAGGGAGCCCTGGGAGGGAGGAGACCATTCAATCAGTGTCTTGAGAGCATCTCTGGTACCTTTGTTCTCTCTCAGAAGAGGCTCAAAAGGAGTTAGTTACTTTTCTTTCCCAGGCAGCATTTTTTTCTGAGTAGCTTGAGCCTGTCCTCATTTCACAGAAGCAATGGATGTGCTGAGCTCTCATAGCTCCTCTTGGCTCCTGCAGTAGCTGGAGCTCCTTAGCACATCTGTCTGCAGCTGCTTGGTGGAGTTCTTGTGGTCACCATCCCTCCAGAGCCACAGGTCCCTGCAGAGGGAAGCTCTTCAGGTCCGTGATGGAGTCTTAGCCTTCCTCAACCTAGTGGTGAGACTCCTGTGGGCTTTAGGACAAGGCTCTCTCTGGAGGCTGGTGTGGGCAGGACCATGTTGTACGTCTGTAAGTTAAAGAGTTTTGTTGCCTCTCAGTAGAAAAGCCCCTGGATGTGGAGGAGCAGCCTGAGAAGTGCTGGCACCTCTTCTCTCCATGGCCCCACCAGTGCTGGGCACAAGGTGGGCTGGGAGATGGCTCCTCTTCATTGGTTTAGAGGTGGCTGGAGTCATGTGTGTTAGTGTCCACCTCATTGTGACCAAGTGCCAGCAACCAGAGTGGAACCAGCACGTTCATCCTTCCCCAGGACACCCAACACCATGGGCTTCAGGACCTGGAGATGCTGGGTGGGAGGCACCACTTGCCATGGGGGTTGTTTGCTGTGTTTCAAGAGTTCAGGGTGTGGGAAGGAAAAGAACAAACATTAATTTTTAGAAGCTGTTGACTTGTAGCAGAAAGATCACAGGATTCCTGTGTCTGGCAGGACCCCTTGGTGCATGCTCAAAATACTCATATTCCCCTTCCATCTTGTCCCTGTTTCTTGGGTTCTAAAGCTGAATTTTCTTTTCCTGATCTGTGCTATTTGTTTCTTGGGTTTTTTTGTGGGGAAGAGCCATGTACAGTTCAGCAGCACCTTAATATCCAGATTTTTCCTTTTTGTTGCTTATATGCAAGTACAAATCTTCAGCATTTGGGTTTTCAAAGTCTGCAGGAAGATCCATAAATCCTGAAAACTGTTTTCACTGGCAAGCAAGAAAAAGAAACCTAGTTCATGAAAACTTTAATACTAATTTATGTTAAATTATTTTGGGGATGCTTCATTACCTGGCAGTGACTTTTTAGCTCGAGATGCACACAGCAGTAGCAGGAGCTGGATGCCTTGTGACTTCTATTCAAAATACACCTGTATCTAAGTTGCCTGAAGTCAGCATAATAATGAGGAGCTCGTTGTTATTCAGCCCAAATTGGAATATTAGATGGAGTCATGCACATCTCGGGTGCTGCGAGTTCCCTCCATAAAGAGAATGTCTTAAAAGAAGCTTCCAATTTGGTGTGAGAAATTGAAAAGGGGGAGAAAAGACAGTGAGGCTGATCACAGCTGATGGGGATAAAAACTGGAGAACGTGGATAAATAATGTGGGAGCACTGGGGAGGCTGGAGAGGAATGAGGTTTGGGAGCAATAGTGATACGGAGCAGGAGGAATCAAATTGTAGAGAGCAGAAGATAACAGAAAACTGCATCTGTGATTTATTGGAAGTCCAAATACACACCCAGCAAGAGATTAGCTGTGTGTTGCTGTGCAAGGAGGTGTCAGCTGTCTGATTGGGACCACACAGCAATGGAAATGGGGGGAGGAAGGGGGGGAGAGGCAGCAAACATAACCCTGTAACACACCCCAACGTGTCCTCTGTGCTGAAGGAGTTTGAGGGTCTGGTCCCAGTTAGACGTGGTCTGTCTGCTTCCAGAGAAGTCCTGGAAGCAGAAGCAGAGCAGGATCTCCTCGGGTATCTCTGGTTTTTTCGTGTAGTTGTGATGAGTTGAGGATGAGGCAGCAGTTAGAGGTTGTTAGGAGACCTTTCCTAGTTTGTGTTTGAGGAGCACCTGAGGGAACTGGAGGAGGAGGCTGAGAGGAGACCTCATTGCTCTCTAGAGCCACCTAAAAGGAGGTTGTAGAGGCTGGGGTTGGGCTCTTCTCCCAAGGAACTAATGACAGGACAAGAGGTGATGGCCTCAAGTTGCATCAGGGGAGGTTTAGATTGGACATTAGGAGAAGTTCTTTACTGACAGAGTGGTCAGGGACTGGCCCAGGCTGCCCAGGGAGGTGCTGGAGTCCCCATCCCTGGAGGGGTTCAACAAACGAGGAGATGTGGAGCTTTGGGACATGGTCTGGGGGTCAGGGAGATGTTGGACAAAGGTTGGACTTGACAATCCTAGAGGTCTTTTCCAACCTAAGTGCTTCCATGATTCTCTTAGGACAGAGATCTCGGCTGCATTCGGTGCCACTGCTGAGGGGACCGGTGCTCCTCAGGCTGTGGTGTCTTTGCTGGAGCACGGATGGACAGCAGGAATCACACCAGTCCATCCTTCCCCCACACAACTCCTGTTCTCTTCTTTTCCAGAGATCGACCAGGGGAGCTGTGGAGATCCCGGGGTCCCAGCCTACGGCCGGAGGGAAGGATCCACGTTCCGCCACGGGGACAGCCTGAAGTTCGAGTGCCAACCTGCCTTTGAGCTGAAGGGACAGAAAACTATTACCTGCCAAAAGAGTAGCCAGTGGTCTGCTCAGAAACCAGTTTGTGTTTGTAAGTCAGTGAGAAGATGGCTCTAAAATCCCCTCCTTGTGGTGAGGTGGTCACATAAAGAGTGTTTGTGCTCTTGGTGCCTGGGACAGGACAAGTTCTCGTGGTGGCAGAGGTGGCTCCAAGCTGCACCCTCATTAAACTGAAGACATGGGGAGAGCTTGGTCTGGCTCTTCTCTCAGCAGAGAAGGGATGTGCAGTGGGGACCAGCATCCAGATGGAGATTTGGGGTTGTTCTGGGACCATGTGCACTCCCTGCTCTGCCCCTCTGCCCTCCCAGCATCTGGGTTCAGATCCCTTCTGGAGAGAGCAAAGGGCTTTGGTGTCCCAGACAAGGAGGCAGGAGCCTGGCCACGAAAAAATAGTAATTTCAAACTCAATTCCATTTTTGGCCATTTAATTTTCCTTCCTTATGTGACAGTATTCAGGCTCCCTGTTGCTGGACCTCAATTTTTAATTTGTTGCATGAGTTCTCAGCAGAAGTGGGATATTATCTCCTCAGTAGTGACTAAGGATGAAATTTTCAGATCTAAAGAGGAGTTAGATGCACAGTCCCCACTGGGTTTTAATGGTCTCACTGTCCTTTGAAGTTGGGCAATCTGCTTGATTATATTGGCTGAACCTTCACTCAGGAACAATATTGTATTTGGACATTACCAAAACTCACACAAGGATCTAAATTTCCCCCAGTTGGTCACAAGCAAACTCTTCTCTTTGTCTCATCTCTACTTAGTTGGATGTGTTAAGGTCTGTGCCTCTGAACAGGGGAGGGAGACTGAACCTGACCAAAAAATAGGAAAGGAAAAGTAAAATGAGCAACAGACAGGGAACAAAAGTGTGGGGAAAATGGGTAGAGAGAAAAGAAATGTTCATTTTTAGAGGTGTGTATTCTCTGTGCAGATAGAGATGTGCTGGTGTGAGGTACCTCATACAAAACAACCACTTGTCTGTGCCAGGAGTTGATCTGTACCTAAAAGATGACACAGGCTGGGGGGAGCAGAGCTCAGTCTGGGTTCCTCAGGAGCTGGGGGAGATGCTTGAGCATCCCTACACTGGCCATTTATGGGAGAATGTGGGAAACCAGTTTCAAGTTAAGTGTCTTTCTTTTCAAGCACTAATTTAAGCTCAGAGTGTTTGAGAATGTCTATTTGGGGAAAGAAGGAATTACTTGCTGAGTTTTGCCTTTTCCAGATGCCAGGACTCCCTTCCTACTGGGTTTTCTCTGTAGAGCTGGAGATGCTGCTGAGGAAAATAGAGTTTTTCTGGTTATCTTTGAAGTGGGAAATATGAGACCATTTCTGTGCTTAGCACCAGGAGTTGTTGTGTTTGGGGCTTTTTTTTTTTTGTCATTTCACAGTAGTTCAGATGAATTTGAACAGCTGATGGTTGGACTGAGGTTCTTGCTGATAGTTTGCAGAGAGACTAAACCCATAGTTTATGCCCAGTATGAAGGGGCTGGATTATAGCAGTATAGAAAGGAGACTTTCCAGTAAAGTAGGATTATTTTTTTTTGTAGGTAGGTACCAAACAGGGGCATCAAATCATGCTCTGGTCAGCAGTCCATGCAAAGCATGAATCTCCTGGTTAAAATATTCCACTGTGTTCTGTTCTGTGACCCTCCAGCTTTGGATATTTATGAAGCAACAAAGCAACGTGTAGGTAGTGGAAAAAGTATTTCACAGCCCTCTCTGCAGCTTTACTCCTCTGCCTTTATTCTAGGCAGCATCCCATTAGTGTGCATGAATCAGCAGAGGTTACATGACGAAATGTGTAACCTGGCATGAAATCTGCAGTGGGATTAGTAACAACTCTCTGGAAATGTTGGGAGACCATTAAATGTGTTGGGCACGAGGTGGGGAAATGAGGTAACCTGATTTATGTGCTGCTGGTTGGAATATGCAAACAATTCAGTGCTGCTGGTTGTGGCTGCAGAGGCGTGACAAATGCAGAGGGAGCTTAAGCAGCGAGCTGGGGTGCATCCTGCTGGCCCCAGCAGATGATTTACGAGCAGACAGAATCCATTGTGGAGAGCTCATTTCCTCAGGCTGCCACGACAAAGCAACACAAACCCTTTAAGTAACGCATCTGCTTATTGCAAGGGGTTCTTAATTCCTGCCTGTCTGTGCCTCCATGATAACACACCTTCCATCTTCATCCTCTTTGTTGTCATTGCATCCCTTAAGCGTCCAGGGTGAGCACGTAGGGCACTGGGGGAAACCTTGCAAGACCTTCTTAGCGCGTGTCTTCTGTCAACTCCTTACTGAGCCAAGGTGTATCCCTGGCCTTGCTGTGTGTGTTTGGATTCTCTCTGATGAGCTGAGGCACCCAAAACAACTACCCTGGAGCCTGGGAACCTGTGGTACTGTAGCTGGATGGGGTAGCACAGTCATCCACCCATCTGTGCTCTCAGCTTGGTGTCTCCTCCTGGCCGTGTGGGTGTCTGGGTGTCAGTGATGACTGGATTTTGAAGACACCTCCCTGCTCTGCAGCATCTCGTAGTGCTGGAATCAGCTTTGTAGTTACGATTGTTCCCTCTGACACCTGCATTTTCCAAGTTCCAGAGCTGTGATCCCTGCCAAGGGCTGAGGCAGTTCTAGCCAGGATACCCTGAGTCATTGCACAGAGCTGTGTTCTTGAAGGGCAGCAAAAATGGGCTTAGGGGACGTCATGCGGATAAATGTTCCTTGAGGAAAACCATTGTGCCATTTAGATGGAGTTTGTGCTTTGATGGTAGGAGCTCAAGGGATAAAATGTTCAAACTAAAGTCTACAGTTACCTGTGGCTGAGGAGATTATTAAGCTTATAAATGGGGAGCCAGCCCATAATTGCAGCTATAACGGGAAGCTGGTGAGTTGTTCAGTTGCTGCGGTGAGGAGGATGATGGAAGCCTGGGTAGGCAGAGTGGGGGAGCAGGACGTTTCAGTAGTGCCATAACTTTCAGGTACATGGCTGGAATTACTGTTTAAACGTGCTCATGGATTGCAGGGAAAAACTCATTATCTGATTTTATGTGAACATTTGCCGTGGAAGGTCCCACTACAACACGTTGGCTATGGCCAAAATTAGTTTCAGAAGGTTTGTTTCCTTGCCAAGAAGGGAAGAGCTGAGATCCCCTCAGCAGGGGACAGTGCTCTCCAGGGGTTTCTGCAGCAGTCTTCAAGGTTCTTTGCTATTCCTCTCCAGCAGCTTCACTTCCCTTCCCTCCTCCTCCTCCAGCCCTGTCCCTCTGAGCCTGTGACCTCCAACTCCTGAGTTTCCAGCCCTGCACCTTCAGCTGCGTGGTTGACTTGCGCCAAACAGCCCCGTCATTCCACATGGTGGAGAATTGTGGACAATATTTGTCACTTGTAGCCGTCGCACTGATTAGAGGCAAAGGTTTTGCCTTGTTTGAACCACCCAGTTGCTCTGGGAGAGTCACTTCTGAAAACTAAACTTATTTTCTGATGCAAGTTTAGTTCTTTGATCTCAGACTTGGAACCTCCAAGTTTTTCTGGACCCGTCGTGTTCTAAAGGTAAATAAAACATAGTGAAGTGAAACCTACTGAACATTCTGATTGCAACGCATCGAGCAAACCTGGGGATGGAGGTTTCTGCACCAAACTGGGGGGGATTTTTTTGGTGTCACTTGGCTGCAAAAGGCTGTGGATAAATATGTGTGTGTATGCGTAGATCCGTGTAGATGTTTAATGGAGGGGCCATGATTTGAGTTGTGCTGTTTCAAGGTGCTCCTGGACTCCACCAGACACTCCACATCCATTGATCTGATAGTCATTACAGGGCTCTTGGTCTTGCTTCAGCATCTTTATTAGTTCCCAGCGACTTTCTCTTTGTTGTGTTATTGTAAACCCTGTGTGTTAAGACCCGCTTGGAGCAGTAGTCACACATAACATAGCTCTGAACAGAGCAGAAGGCATTTCCCAGAGCATTTCCAATTGAAATTATGTTAAATGGTGTGTTTTCCTGCCTGGCTTTGCAGCAGATGTTATGCTTGCTTCCTTTCTTGTTCACTTGAAAGCCTCAACCACAGCCCATTTCTCCTCGGCGATTTGCTGGCGGTGGCTGGGAGAGGCAGGAGCACTGAGCTGGAGATCTGAGCCATCCTCCTACGACTGGGGCATTGGCTCTGAGACCAAAAGGACACCAATAAACCCCTTGGAGTTGTTGAGAGTTGTCTTCGAGATGGCTCCAGCAGGAGTTTGGCACAGCCATGGACCCCCTGTCATTGCAGGTGGATGGCACCAATGGGATCCATTATGATTTTGTGTTTTATTCCAGTCTTTTGAACACCTGATTTTCGTAGAATCATAAAATCATAGAATCATTTAGGCTGGAAAAGGCCTCTAGGATCAAGTCCAACCTTCCTCCCAACATCTCCCTGACCCCTGGACTATGTGCAAAGCACCACATCTACTTGAACATGAAAAAACCAGTATAAAAATCTCTCTTTTCCTTAGTGGTAATTACTCCTTTTAAAAATTTATTTATTAATCCCATATTGGCCTATTATACCTGCTGAATAATCTTTGCTCCTCCTCGTGGTTGTGAGTTGAGCAACCTTGGTGTGCACTGTCTGCTACAAATACTCCAGATGAGTAGCTGGCAATGCAAAGTGCAATACATGTTTTCCCCAGCAACGTACTGAACAGACCTGTGTAATTTCCTATCATTTTACAAGGTTTTCATTTAGCTCTAAATTAAATTGTCAATTGGCCATTATTTTCTTTATTTTCCTTTCTTTCTTCTCTTCTTCTCCTGCCCGCTCTTCACAGCAGCCCGTGGAGCCTTCCCTGTGAGGGGTAGTTTGGAGGAGAGTGTCTCTGAAGTTAGCAGTGAGAAAAGCACAGTTTGCCTTTTTATAAATAATAGCTTTTTAAGGGAGGGTTCTTAGCCCTGGGAGCAGTGCACTGAAGGCAGAGATGGATTCTCCACTCCCAAACAGTTGTAAATTGGGGTTGGATGCTCCTTTCTGGAGATCTGTCAGAACCAGGGATTGTTTTATAGCCTGTGTTAAGGAAGTGGGTGGTTAATGGTGGGAACGAGCCTTTATTATCCAATAATTATTTAATCAGAAAGCCCAGAAGATTTCCTTTTAAAGGAATTTATACTTTTTTCATTACTATGGATTGAACTGTAGCACAGACTCTGACTTTTCTGAGACCTGATCCTTTGTGTGCTCCTCATAGTATTCATTTTATTCTTAATTCCTCCTAATTTTTGCAGTGCTGATGGAGCAGTTTAATTCACAAAACGTTTCTCCCTTGTGCTGTAAACAGGTTTTCTTTTCCTAGCCAACATCACACTCATTTATCTGCTGGTAGCTGCAGTGGCTTTTAGTGGGTTCTGGAAGGAGTGTGGGGATTCTGTTAATTTTTATTTCCAAGCTGGTTTGCCGTGTGGGGTTTATTTTCTTGATTGATGCTTTTCTGAAGCAGGCTGATGTCATGGCAGAGGGACACTAGTTAGCTCTGCCAGACCCAGCTGGGAAGGGGGACTGGAAGCCACCCTTAACCCACCAAACCCATCAGCTCTGACCTCTGCAAAGCCACCCGTGAATCCCGGGCTTGTGCAGCTGCAAACCTGCCAAGGATCAGGTTCTTTGCCTGCCGAGGCCACTTCCAGGGCTTAGATGGTTCCTGCATCTCTGCAACAGGTCCTCCAGGACCCATTAACACCTTCTGCTCGCCCTTGGCCTGAGCTGGGGTCAGAGCAGCAAATCGGGGGTGAAATGCTCCTGATCTCCAGGCGGTTCCCCTGGGCTGCTGAGATCCACGCAGCCTTTCCCTGGCAGGGAGGGAGGCAAATGGAACAGGCAGGATTACCCTGCTCCCTGTGTGCTTGGGGGATTTGTCTCTTCTGTTAACAACCTCGTTTCACGGGTGCAGCCATGTAAGACCGTTCCCTTCTTGTTTCTAAGCCAGGGCACTCTCCCTCCAGCCCTTGTTCTGCTCTGCAGCCCTGCTTGATCAGAGCACGGAGAGGAGAATGTTTGCTTAAGTAGATGTACGTGCTCAAGTGCTGTGCTGGGCAGGGATGCACTTAAACACCTGCTTAATGGCAATGAGATGGGTTGTAATTGTCCCCCGTGAGCCCCCCGGGCGTTTTTGTGTTGTAACCTGCGTGAAAATGTTCCCGTTCCCTTTCTGTGACTTGCTAAGAGGGCTCCTTCACCAGCCCCTTCTGCTCTTCCCTAAGGGTTGTCTTAGATAAGCTGCATCTTCCATCATTCCACTTGTCAATTGCTGGTCTATATCTAAGGAAAGCTCATGTCCACCTGGGTCAAACCAGAGCCTGGTGCTTTGTCAGTGAGTTCTGTCTAGTTGTTGTATTGTAGAATCATTTTGGTTGGAAGACACTGTTGAGATCAAGTCCAACCATTCCCCCATCTCTGCCAGGGCACCGCTAACCCATGTCCCTCAGCACCACATCTCCATGGCTTGGAAACCCCTCCAGGGATGGAGGTTTTCCCTTGCAGGGAAAAAATTTCTCCTAATATCCAACCTAAACCTCCCCTGGCACAACTTGAGGCCATTTGCTCTTGTCCTTGCAGAGCCAGCAGAAGCCATCTCCTGCTGTGAGCTGCTGCTCTGTGTCTTCTCTTGCTTTCTAGCAAATTGTTTGGGGCCTGTGGTTCTCATGCAGGTGTCCTGGTTCAGCAAGGAGGTTGCACTGATAAGGCTGGAGGGTGCAGGTTGAGGTTGTGGTGATGATCCAGCAGATGTTGACCAGCTCTCATGTCCTCAGCAAGGATGTTCCTCCTGCAGAGAGAGCCTGCACGTGGGGAGAGCTGGAGGGTGGGACTTCACCGTGGTGTAAAGCCCCATTGCTTGGCCACAGAGCTCAGCAGAGCTGCTCCCAGCTGCTCTCTCAGCGCTGATCAGGAGGATGCAGTTTATTGGGTTGTCTCCATGCTTTGTTATTTTCCTGATTGAATCAGTTGCACTGTTACCCTGACAGGGTTTCATGCTGCTCTCAATGAGCTGTCCTGTGCCAAGGCATCTGTCCCTGTTTCTGACAGCAATTGCTCAGCACTATGGGTTGCTTCTCTTTACACGAGTCTGGATCTGAAATGATATTTATTGCTTTTATCTGGCAAGGGGGTTGTCTCCATCCCCTTCCACTATCTCTATATCCAGAAAACTGGAATGTTGTGTGTGTCACATTGCTATCTTCAGTATGGGCTGCAGAGGAGCTCCCTCACACCTGCCTTATCTTCCTTTAATGCTCTATGTGTGGGGTTGGTGCTGGGAAAGCTGTGATGGGACATTTCCAGTTTGCAGGTGGAGTTGATGCATCCAAGTTGATCTTTAAGGCTCCTTCTGTTGCTCCTCATGAGTAGAGCTTCACATGTGGCTGAACCTGCCTGAACTCTGCAGCACTTAACCACTGGTGTGCAGCTGCTGTCACCCCAGTTCAGTTCCACGTTTTGGGGATGCTTTGGTGTTTACAAACCCCAAGACCGTGGACTATGAGGAGAGCCAGGAGCTGAGTCTTGGCAGCTGTTGGCTCCAAATGCTGCAATTGAGGAAAGATGTTGGGGGTTGGACTAAATGACCTTTATAGGTCCCTTCCAACCCAATACATTCTATGATTCTATGATATCCTGCTAAACCACGAAGGAGCAACACAGAAGAGGTACAAAACAAGACCACTAGACAGCTTGGAGACCTTCACCAAAAAGCTGAAATTCCATCTTCATCTGGACACTGCCACTGACTCCCAAGAGAGACTGCAGGGAGGGGGAGAGATCCCTTCAGATAGTGACCCCCAGGAAAGGGTCTTGCCTTTGTGCAGAAGCCCTGGAGCACCTCCTGATAAGAGATGGCTGCAGAAGCCCTGGCAGACGAGCAGCCCAGCCCTGTCCTGGTGGGGATCAGCACCTTGCAGTAGGTTTAAGAAACTTCCCTCACTCCAGTGACCCAGCTGCTGTTCCTGCTTCAAATGGGAAGAAATGAAGCCTGCTGTGATATCGTCGTGTTCCTCTGTGCACAGACTCTCCTCTACAGCCTGTTTTAAGTTCCCTGATGTTTTCTTCAAGACCTGGTACCCAAACCCTGCCTGGTTTTCACTGCTCTGAACATACCTGTTCTCCCACCCCCCTCAGTGGCAGCCTCTCCATCAGAGTGCACCAAAGAGTTTGTTGCTCTCAAATACAAAAAATAAAACTTCTCCTAGTTAGTATTTGCTCTAGACTCCTTTCCCTGGCCTCCCACTTGTTGGTGCCTGAGGGTTTGAAGGAGGAAGGTGCATTGTGATGCAGATGTTTATGGAAACAGATACAGAAAGAGGAAGATGCAGAATGTTGAGCACTTTGCTTGGCAGCTGGAGCAGTGCCCTGAGCTCCCAGCACCATTAGCTGCTGGGATCTGGCCTCCCTGAGTATTAACCACGTTCCTGCTGAGCTCCTGTTTTTCCAGCCCATCAGCTAACTGTGCCTAGAGGAGGGATCTTCTCAGAAAGGAAAGGTAAGGCAGAAAATCCATTACCCGTCTTCAGACTCTCTCCCGAGCGGTCAGAGTGTGGGAATAGAGAGAAGCTGAGAGAGAAGTCAGGATTTCTTTGTTTCCATGGAGACTGAAATTATTACAGCGATTCCCTGCCTGGTTTATCAGCCCCTGAACCTCCTGCCTTTCCCATTCCCTGTGTCCTCTCCCCAGGACCTGCCCTGGGTTCTCAGGTGCAGGATAAGCAGAGATGGAGTGTCTGGGGCCACCAGGCATGGCTTGCAGGAGAAGCAAGATGGTCCATGAGGAGGCAGGATCTTCTGAAGGCAGAAGAGAAGAGAAGCAAGTTGTGCTTAGACTGGGCAGCCAGAGGCAGAAGTTGCTCCTGGCTGCAGATGAACAACCATCAGATGGCTCCAAGCTCAGCCGTGGACATTACACACCAGGACCATGGGCTGTGCCTCATGCCCCAGCCACGTGTCCCACTCAACTTTCTAAGACAAGAAGCAATGAGCTGTTTCTTCCCTGTTTTACTGCTCTAAATTAAGGCAGAATCTTGATAATGCTTGTGGTGACTTGAATAAATGCCTTGTACTCGTTGGTTAATGCCATGGGTCTCACTGGCTTTGGTAGGTGCTCAGTTCCTCCTGAGTTTTGCTGTGATTTATTCTGCTGTATTTAATAAAAGGGCTTTTTCTTATTGCTTTTGCAGTGCTTGATCAGTAATAATAATTATTGACAAAGGTCAGCAGAGGCTTATAAATTTGAACCAGTGCTACACACATAATGAAATGTCCTCTCATAACATTTAAGAACAATGCTGATAAATATTAATTTCAGTCTCTTGGCTCAAGGCATTAGAGTCACAGATATTCCCATCTCAGTGATGCTGCCAGACAGGCTGCAGGGCTCTGTCTGTCTGTTGGGTTGGGAATGACTCTTGCTCCTCAGGAGCACTTCATTCCTGAATGTTTGTGATGCACAAACAGCACAAGGCAGGGAGTGCTCAGCTGTCTTCCACCTCTCTTGGGTACCATCATCTTCGTCCTGATAGCACCTTTCATCTTTGTATCACATGATCTTGGTAGAGTCAAGGTTAGAACCCCTTTTGGGTTGGAAGGGACCTCCAAAGGTCATCTAGTCCATCCCTACAATAAGCAGGAATGATGAAAGTTGTTCCTGGGCTGGTTGTGCCTCTCTGGGAGGTGAAGCCGAGCTCCCCACCATGCCCAGGAGAGCTCATACTCTGGTGTCCCACCATGACCATGGGCTTGGGAGGCAGATGCGTGTGACAGTGGCCTTTGTCCTCCAGCCTGTGACTTGGCTGTCTGCAACACTTGTTATGGCAACTCAGAATTGTCATTTACTTCCCTGCAGTGGAGACTTCTGGGCTTTTTATCTGTTACTTTTTAATCTGTTATTTAATGTAGCAAAGGTTAATTTTCTGTTCTTCCCTTGTTCTGCTTCTCTTTCTTTCGTCAGCAAGTTCTTTGTCATGGTTGTTTCCTGAGGGGAGCCATTGGCTGTGCTGGGCCATAATGGGTGTGCTGGCCCCTGTACCTCTCTTGCAGGCTGTGTGATGCTCTAGGTCCTGTGTGCATCTGAATTTACCACTTGGGTTTAGACATTGCCAGGAGATACCTGGCTCCTGGGAGAGGTTTCTACCTCTGAGATGTTCCTCTGTGTGCAAACATGTTTGCTTCCAGTAACTCTTCCTAGGCAGATTAGACCCAGCTGATGCTGACAGAATTATTTGACAGCATCCCTTGATACTTCAGCGTCTAGAGCCAAAATCCTGAGGATATTTTGCAGTTTGTTTTCTCTTTAATCTGTTTCTCTTTACTGCTGAGAGCAGGCAATAGATTGTGTGGCTCTTGGCCTTGATAACGTCACGGTAACGTCCGTCGTGTTTGATCTGAGGCCATTAAGTGTTGAAAGAAGACAGAGGGAAAATAACAGAGGGAGGGTGAGCATTGAACCAAATAATTGTATAAATGCCAAACTAAAACCAGCCTCATCCTCTTTGTGATGTCCTTTTGCCAGGAATTAGTGAGATGCGTGTTCCAAGGAAGGGATTTTACCGAGGGTGATGGTGGGGAAAAAGATGAGTGAAGCTACATGCATGCAGAAAATACAGAAAATATCTAAGCCATGGGGCAGGTACCACTTAAGGGTCGCTTTGCTTTTCTGAATCAATGGACCTTGTCAGCTGAAATACAGTATATATTGAAAACCCTCAAGAGCTAAAGATATTTTTTCATACGCTCTCTTCCCCTCAATCTCATTTTCAGACCAGTTTTAATTGTTTTCATGGGACTGGCAGTCTGGTTTGATGCCTCTTTTTGGGAACAGCAGAAGTCAGTGGTTTATTTGCAATGGGAAGGGGACCTTCCCCAAGACCTGGGCTGCAGGTTCCAGCTCACCAGTGCTTACCCTGAGTTGTCCCAAGCTCCTGGCACTTGAGGGAAGCTTGGGAACCTTCTTGGGCTGTTCCTTGCCCAGGGCAGCCCAGTCCCTACCAAAACCCAAAGCATTTTTCAGTGCTCCTGTGGCACAGCTGCCCAAGGAGATAGAGAAAGGCAAATTGACTCAGTTCCTTCTCCAGGGAGCTGACAGTTCCTTGCTGTGTCATGCAAGTGTTTAATACAGGCTGGGCACAGTCTGGAGGAGCTGGACAAACTCCTGGCAGAGTGGGACTGCCCAGGGATGGTCACATCATTGAGGAGCGTGGGTGAAAGGTGCATTTAGCCAACAGAAAGTGCAAAAAAAAAATTTTAAGCAAATCCTGAAGCTGTGCTCTGCATTCAGAACTGCATCTGCTGTTTACCCAGCACTTTAACCCAAGAAGCTGGAGTCTGGAGGGCTCTGTGTGGGGTAACTGAGTTCTTGTGGCTTGTGCTGAGTTGTGGCCACAACAGAAGACACAGCTACAAATTGTTTAATGCCAATTTTCTCTTACACTAGCTGTAGTCACACACTTGATTCTCATGCCGGGTTCCTCTTGGGCGTGTGCAGGAGCATCCCCCTGCAAAATACCAAATCCCCACCTGGCTGGGTGACATTTTCCTCCTGCACTAAACGAAGCCCATGCGAGGCACAAACGTGGGGCAGGGCACTGCTGGAAAAAGGAGCAGGAGAACAGCAAACCAACCACAACCAGCACTGGAGATGACTTTTGGAGTCACTTCTTCCCCATGCAGATAAATCACTGACATCTAGCAGTGAATGGAGCACTGAGCCCTTCCCTTCTGTGACTGTCTGGGAACAAAGCAGTTGGGACTTGCAGGAATCACCCAGCTCAGGGGGTGAGAGGGAGGGGGGAACACGAGAGCAGCTTGGAGGAGCCCCATGCTGCAGGATTGATGGTGATTTCTTCTTGCAGTCTCCTGCTTTTTCAACTTCACCACCCCATCTGGGATCGTGCTGTCGCCAAATTACCCCGAGGAGTATGGAAGCAGCTTGCACTGCGTCTGGTTAATTATAGCTAAGCCCGAGAGCAGGATTCACTTGGCTTTCAATGACTTCGATGTGGAGCCTCAGTTTGATTTCCTGGCCGTGAAGGATGGTGGGACTGCTGAGTCTCCAGTGCTGGGCACCTTCTCAGGGAACCAGATCCCCTCCTCTCTGACCAGCAGCGGCCACGTCGCCAGGCTGGAGTTCCAGACCGACCACTCCATGGAGAAGAGAGGCTTCAACATCACCTTCACCAGTAAGTGCCTGGTCCTTCCTTCTGCTTTTCATTCCAAGCTCAGAATTCTTGTTGGAGATTAACAGGCAGGAGTCAGATCTCACTAAAACCATTGCAGTCTGGAAATTGGGATTTACTTCAGATTTGGAGTAGGGTAATTGAGGACTGATGTCAAGCTTGGGGCTGATTGCACCAGCTCTTTCTGGCTGTGAAGCTTAGGTGTTGTCCAGTGGTGTAAATCCAGTTTGGTTCTGGGTTATCTGTCCAGCCAGGGTCTGTTCCCCCATCAGCTGCAGCTTGCTGGGTGAACTGGGCTCTCTGCTCTCCCTCTCCATCCCTCTGCTCCACGTGCTGAGCTGAGACAAGGCTTTGTGAAGAGCCTGATGCAGATCAGGAAGAGCTGTTAGACCTCTCTGGTTGTCTCCTTCAGTCAATACTATCATCATTCCCTGGCACCTGAACGCGTGTGAGGCTTTGAAGATAAAGGAGAACGTGTAGAAATGTCTTGTAGTATAAAGCCTTGAAACTTCACAGATCTATTTGGCTTCATGTATAGTCCAGTCTTCAAACCTCACATGAATGCCACGGTAATTTTATCCTGGTATTGTCCTATAATTTTCTAAAGAGTGTTATTAAACCTATTCAGCAGAACTGATAAATGACTTTGTTATAATAGTCTTCAGTGGCACAGCTAAATTAACAGCCTTTCTAGCTATGATTGCAAATCCTCTGTTTAAAAAAAAATCAGAGGTCTTAAGAAATCATTTGCCACACTAGGGCAGGCTGAAGCCTCATCAGATGGAGCAGCTTGTGTGTGGTGGTGTCACATAGCCAGGACTGAGGAGACATCTCCTCCAGGAGCTCCCCGGGATGCAGCTCTGGTACATCACGTACCCATGTTGGGAGCTGGGGCTCTCCCCTGTGTGAAGATGTTTTTAAAGCAGATTTTTTTGTGGTGTAAATGGCTCTTGGGTACATGTAAGTTAATTTATTCTGACTGCTCAAACTACCTAAAGGGAGCTCCTGAGTCTTCCTCAGAGCCTTTGCCATCCTTCAGTTTGGGAGTGAGAGAGGAGACAACGTGTTGCTGCAAGGGACAGATCTTGAGCACCAGGAGCAGGCTCAGCCCACGTTCCCCCTTCAGCAGTGTATCTAACAAGGGATATAAGAGGAATGATGTAAGAAATCCCAAACTTCTCTGAATTTCCTCAAGTGCATTAAAGATACTAACAGCCCGTGCGTGTAATTAATCTGGCAGCTTTAATCTTTCATGTGCTGCTCATCTCTGAAGACCACCTCGGAGCATGTGAAGATCTAGTACATAATTATGCATTTAATAGGGAATTAGGGCTGTGGAATCCCTTTCTGATTGGTTGGCTGCCCTGGGTTTTATCTGCTGGGAAAGGGCAGGTCTCTAAACAGAGCTGTGGCTGTGCAATTCCACGTGTGACTCTGCAACACCTCGGAAGGTAATTGCTGCATGTCCTTCATTTTATCCTGGTAATGGTGACAGGCAAGGTCAGGGACTACATGGCAGTCAATCACAGGACATGCTGAGAGGACCCTTGTCTGTAACCACAGGGCCTTAAACATTCATTTTTTCTCATTATGGGTTAATTCCTGTCTCCTCTATGTTGATGCATTCACTGTGGTATTCTAAGAGGTTTTAAAAAATCTTTCTGCTTTGAATATTTGTGTATTTTCCCATGTAAAGATGGCTAAGGGGATAATTTGGTTCTGCAGGCTCTTCTCTAGCCCCTGTTACTGCTCTATCTCAGCACCTCCTGGGTGCAGATGGTTTGATCTCATCCTTCCTCTCAGGTTGCAAATGAAACAGTAGAGAGAGGGAACAGAAGAATTTAAGTGACTTTGAGTAGATGGAAAGCTGAATGGTGAGAACACATATTTGGGTGTCTCAGCAGTTTAGAGAAGAGGTGGTGACATGATTCCTGCCACGGGCTGACTTGTCTGTGGGGTGATAATTGGCCAAATTAAAGTCCATGTTGTTTTGTCTTCCCCGTGAGGAAGGTCCATTGTCCAGGAGCAAGATCAAGTCTTGTTGTCTCCATAGCAAAGACGTGAAACTATTGCTTAATTAGCAAATTTGTGATCCACTGTATTTATTAGTCCCTGTTCTCTTCTCTTCTCTCCCAGCATTTCGACACAACGAGTGCCCTGACCCTGGGGTGCCTGTGAACGGGAAGCGATTTGGTGACAGCCTCCAGCTGGGCAGCTCCGTGTCCTTCCTGTGTGACGAGGGCTTCATCAGGACCCACGGCTCAGAAACCATCACCTGCATCCTCAAGGAAGGCAACGTGGTCTGGAACAACGCCGTGCTCAGATGTGAAGGTCAATTCTGGCATCTTTCCTCCAAGGCTGCTTGTGTTACCTTGGGGGGAGGATGATCCCCTCGCGTTCTG
Source organism: Brachypteracias leptosomus (assembly GCA_013401335.1). Lineage (NCBI taxonomy): Eukaryota > Metazoa > Chordata > Aves > Coraciiformes > Brachypteraciidae > Brachypteracias > Brachypteracias leptosomus. Next base: position 656,515 of record VYZX01022728.1, read on the forward strand.
GGAAGAGGGATAATATTGTGCCTGTCCAGCTCCTGGGGACATGACCCATAGCAAAGGTGCTGGTCTTGTGGGAGGCCTTTTGCCATCGTGTAGGCAGAGGCAGTTGTTGAGAGCTGAAGGTCTGTTGGACCTTAGTTCTAACCCTCGGCATCTAGTTATGGCCAGGATTTTATGTAGCTCGGGCAGGTGAAGAGTTGGCTTGGGAGGAGGTGTCAGACCAGTGAGCACCCAGCACTGAACTCAGGCTGTTTTCTAATTCTTGGTGAAGTGAAGGATGGGGATTACTTTTATTAGTTCTTGCTGCAGCAGGTGTTTTTCTAATAATGATAACAAAAGGCTTTGATTTGCTGATGACTAAAAGCTTCCCTGCTACGCCTGTCACGAAGGGACTTAGAGAGTGGAAAATACGTGGTGAGATTTTTTCTGTCCTGATTTTTGATACGTGTAAAGTGTATTAATTTATGTGATGAGGGAAGCAAAAGGGGCAGATCTTCACTGTGAAAAGTGAACTCACTGCTGCAGACACACTCACACGTGTACCTTTGGTGTGTCTCTGGTGATGTGGTGCCTCAGTCCTGACTCTGGCCAAAATGTGGAGGTGGGTTGAGGTAAAGGCTTTAATACAGCTTGCAGAGTTTTTCCTACTCCTTCAAAGCTTCTACTCTGGAAAGGAGAAGTGAAGAAAGAGCTCATCAGAAGTGAAGAGTCTTCCTCTGCCCCTGCTCTCAGCCCTGCGCTGGTGTTTACAGCAATTTGAATAACAAGTGCTGGGCTATTGAGAAATAGTGCTGGAATATTGAGAAATAATTTCACTAAGTGGTTCGAGTGGATGAGCAGCAGAAATTGCACAATCTCCTCCCTTGTCTTTCAGATTGAAAGAAGGAGGAATCCACTGTGTTCAATAACTTACATAATAATAAGCTGGACTTTTTAATATTCTCGTATAATTTTTCTTTGCAAGCAGCTGACAATGAAATGTCTGTAGGTTTGATTCAGAGGTTCCATTAGTTTCACAAGCATGAGCCTCTCAGTTTGTGTATTTACAAGTGTAGAAGGGAAACATGCATTAAATACACTTTTAATCAACTTGTATCTTTGTAAGCTTTGATAGCCCTATGCCATTAACTTGGGCTTTTTTCTCTGTGATCACTGCAGTGATTTCTTTTGCTCACCTTTCAGTATGCACTGGTTTAAGTGTGCACCTTAATTAGCCATTTTAAACAAGGAGGGAAGTCTATAGATCTAAAGTACTGTTTAGGGCTTGAAAAAATTAATGGGAAAGTGAGAGACCTAAAAAAAAAGAGTTGAAGGATGAAGTCCTGGCAGGAAATGATGGAGCTTTGGGGGCAGAAAGGAGCCTCTTGGTTAAAAATAATTGGTTCAGATCTAGTTGAGATCAGTTGACTTTGATCTGGCATCCTTCAGATCAGCAGCGAAGGTGTCAGGGCCAGACTTACACGGGCCTCACTTGAAGGCTGGGTCATGGAGGACGTGACCAGCACCAGTGACTTGACTCAGCAGGAGCTGAAGAAGCACCTGGGTGATGAGTTCTGCAAAGTGCTGAGCAGGGGGAACGTGAACTTGCAGGAGCAGACACGTTTTTCCACCCTGTTTAATTTTTTTTTAGAGGACAATATATTGCAGTGGTTGGGGCTAGAGGATTTTGTGCCTCTGGTCCATCAGATCCAGTGTCCTTTATTTGAGAAAAGATAATAATGTGCCTTCAGCTTCTGCTGGTGGCACGAGGGACCCTAGTGTGGAATAAAAGCTGTCGTCTTGTGATGTCCCTCGTGGTGGAAAAGACATGACTCAATTACCACAGATATGAAAGATTTCCTGGCACCTGCAGCTGCTGAAATGCAAACTGACCTTGCAGTTTTCTCTGATTTTATATCTAATAATTATTATTATACCCTGTCCCTTCAGAGCTGCTGCACAAGGTCAGGCTGCTGCCTCCCACAGACCCAGGAGCAGGCTGCTACATCTCCCATTTCAGCTGAAAAGGCATTTTCTTATAGCTAGTGCTGCTATTTCATCAGGTTCTGGTTATTTATAACACGTGAGAAACACTGAGGCATGAAAGCTGTTGTGTGGGAGGGCTACATCCGATGGTGCCTCAGCTTCTGGGATGTTCTCCACCTGAATTGTGCCCTTTTCCTTGTCCCTCAGCGCCCTGCGGGGGCCACCTGACGTCACCCAGTGGAACCATCCTGTCCCCAGGCTGGCCTGGCTTCTACAAGGACTCCCTGAGCTGTGCCTGGGTCATCGAGGCCCAGCCAGGCTACCCCATCAAGATCACGTTTGACAGGTGCTCACCCTGGACCTCAAAGTTCCCTTTTTGTGGTGGTTTGTGGTGGCTCCGGCAGCGTTGAGTTGTTTGGCAGAGAAGTTCTCTCTTTGTCTTTCATTAACTTCTGACAAGACATTAAAATTCACCCAACGCTCAAGAAGTGAAGGTGGAAAATGGTGATTTTTCCCTTGTTTTGACTACCTCCTGCTAATCTGCAGAGCTATTTCAGACACGTTTGGAGAGGCTGAGCTCCCACGTGCTCAGCCCACCGGGGAGGAGCAACGATGAGGATCTGGCCCCATCTCGGGTGTTCCCAGTCTCTTGCTTTGCCCTGGGTTTCACTGTTGGAGAAGGGCTGTGCCCTCTTGGACCTGGGTCTGGGTGTCTGAGAGGTGGTGGTTCATGTAGATAAGATGCTTTGTGCTGCAAAGACTGTTTGGGGTCAGCAGCTGAAGGATCAGAAAGAAGCCAAGTCATGTAGGAAGGGAATGACATGTCTTGGGGAGATGCTCAGCTGAAGATCAGGCAGTAGGAACATCCCCATGGCCTCTGCTGCCTCTAGTCATTAGAGCATGTTCAAGACTGCACTGAAGAATGAACCATGCAGGTTTTTACAGCCATGTTCTCCTGTCCCTTCCAGGTTCAAGACGGAGGTGAATTATGACACCCTGGAAGTGCGGGACGGCCGCTCCTATTCCTCCCCGTTGATAGGTGTCTATGATGGGACTCAGGTGCCCCAGTTCCTCATCAGCACCAGCAACTACCTCTACCTCCTCTTCACCACTGACAAAAGCCACTCTGACATAGGCTTTCAGATCCGATACGAAAGTAAGTGGGAGGTCCTGGGGTGATTACACGTTCTCCAGCAGCACAATGGCCTCAATCAGGGCCCTGCTGGACTCACTTCTCCCCTTCGCAGGGAGTTCCCACTGTTACAGCTCTTGGAGAGTGTGAAGCTGCTGCAGGTGAAGCAGCAGTTTCTGCTTTTCAACCATCTTGGGGTCTTAGAGGTTCTTTTAGATTTATTTTAGCATCTACAGAACATTATTGATTTTAGCAGGCAGAGTTGGGTTCCTCTGTCCCTTTCATCCTCTTACTTTGGGAATCATGGAATGGTTTGGGCTGGAAGGGACCTTAAAGATCATCTAGTTCCAACCCCCCTGCCATGGCAGGGACACCTCCCACTAAACCAGGTTGCTCATAGCCCCATCCAACCTGGTCCAGTGTTGGGGCATCTACAGCCACCCTGGGCAACCTGTGCCAGGGTCTCACCGCCCTAACCAGGGATGAGCAGCAGGACTTTGAGCTCACAGGAGGAGCTGAACTTTCCCCCAGGCTGATCCCAGCACCTTGCAGCAGGCTCAGCAGCCCCTGGGTGCTCTGACACGGGTGGGTTTGTTTGGCACAGCTGTGAAGCTCCAGTCAGACCATTGCTTGGACCCGGGCATCCCAGTGAACGGCCAGCGCCACGGCAACGACTTCTACGTGGGAGCTCTGGTGACCTTCAGCTGCGACTCAGGCTACACCCTGAGTGACAGTGAAGCCCTGGAGTGTGAGCCCAACTTCCAGTGGAGCCGGCCCCTGCCCAGCTGTGAGGGTAAGGAGCTCAGGGGGAACATCTGCAGGAGATGGCAACCACTTCACGTGCAGATCTCCTGCAGAAGCAGAGCAGCGGTTGTGAAGCTCACAGTGACATTTGATCTGTGTATTTTGTTTGATTTTGAGGGGTTGGGCTTTGTTTTGACATTCAGAAGAGCTGATTTTCTTCCAGCTGATGATGGGGTTTGAATTCTTTCATTTTTCCTTGGTTTTCTTTTTTTGCAGCTCTCTGTGGAGGTTACATTCGTGGTTCCAGTGGTACCATCTTATCCCCAGGCTTCCCTGATTTTTATCCCAATAACTTGAACTGCACGTGGACAATAGAAACATCACATGGAAAAGGTGAGAAGCTTAGAGTGGCTTTAGAGATGGAGTGGAGGATGGTGGTCACTGGGAGGCAAGTGGTCTTGGTGATGATGGGTACCCATGTGCTTGGCCATTCTTACCAGATGTTGTTGGTGTCACATCTCTTAATGCTTTTGAAGTGGAGAGGATTAAGAGGGAAAGATGGTCCCATATCAACCCCACAGCCCATGCCAACATTATTATTGGTTTCAGACCATTGTGGCAGTATCCTCTGGAAGGTATTGGATACTGGTATTGCTGGTGGAGGAAGGGGAGCTGCTGCTGACACCACTGTGGTGATGTTTGGTACTCGAATACTTCCAGCCTTATTTTTCTTTGCAGAGTTGGATCACTAGATGACATTTTACAGATGGAGAAGTGGAAGCACAGAGTCAATCATTCCCAGACATGGTGCAGAGCTCAGGCTCTGCCCTAGTTCTGCAGCTCCCATTTCTCCAGGAGCTTTGCCAGCATAGAGGCCAAGTGCAGCCCCATTTAGTTCAGTCTCCTGTGCAGCACAGGCCAGTCCTTTGTCTTGGAGGAGAATTTCAAGGAAATGGATCATTGCTGATCAGAGAGCAAGTTTTATGTAGGAGGTTGGAGGGTAATTTCCCCTGCTCTGGTCGGTGTCTGCCTGGGGCAAGCACAGAGGGTATGACCCCTTTATGTAACTTTATGCACTCTTATATAACTGTCTGGTCGTGGTGGATTTGAGCTCAGCAGGAGCTATCATGAGCCAATTTTGCAAATACCGTTTGTAGTACAGCAAATAAACTTGTCAATGACGAGCAGAGTGCATTAAGGGAGCCATCCCATGCTGTGAAAAGTGCTGTGTGGAGGAGCAGCAATCCTCTCTTCATTAATCCACCCGGCCTCACATCCAGCTCTCCAATGAGTCTGGGCATTATCCTGTAGCTGAGCACAGTGCTGACAACACTGACACACTTGTAGGTGAGAAAGTGCAGCTCTGGTGGCCTGGGGGCTTCCATGGCAACCTCAGAAGGGAGTCTCCTGACCAAGCTAAGCAAGGCTTGGAAGAACACGGTGCATTTTCAGATAGCAGAGTTCTGAGGGCTTTTTGGCCCTTGGCCTGTGGAAGATCCCACTGTGGCCAATGCAGTAATAGAGGAGACAACATGTCCCTTAGTGTGGTACGTTCTGGATCGTCCAAAGAATCCAACCCTGGACCTGACCATCTGGAACCACACCATGTTTGTCACACTGGAAGAAGCTGGATCTTGGGCTCTCTGGAGAGCTGCTCCCAGCTTTAGTGGTCTGAAGCCTCTGAGCTTCTTCAGAAACTCCAGCCTTAGCTGCAGGTAATGAATGCTAGAAAGTCAGACCATGAGCTGTTCTAGTCCAGCTAGGTGTTGTGAAAACTTACAGGTCTCCAGGCCTTTGACAAGAGTTCCAGCTCCTTCCCTCTCAAGTTGTGTTGGAAAGGTGAGGAAAAGACTCTGAGTGAAGCAGCTGAGTGCTTGATACAGAAGAATCTCTTTAATGTTCATGTTGTGTTCTGTTTAGTGTTTGATCCCTTCCTTACCCACTGCTGGTATCCTTCCTTCAAGGTTGTTCTCCAGGAGCTCCTTAGGAATGAGCTGCAGCACGCGGTGGGACCCCTCTCCTTGGGCAGGTGACCTTAGATCCCAGGCAGAGTCACCCTCCTTGTGCTCCTGGAGCTCTCTGGGCTGGGAAAGCTTCACCCAGGCAGCTGCTGGGCTGCAGGAAATCTCCAAATCCAGTTAGAGGTTAGGGTGGGAGGAGAGGACAGGCAGAGGACATTGTGCAGTTATAATAAGCTGGCACGTCACCAGCACACACGTTGGGAAAACTTCTCCTTCCACCTCCCCGAAGTTCAGACGAGCTGTTTATTCACCAGTGCAGTGAAGGCAGATGAACAAAGTTACCCTTTTCTGGGACATCTGTGAAGATGTGGAAATGTGTTTAGATGCTGGGCTGCTGCTTGGAATGTCCATACACCTTCACACATAAAGTCATAGAATGGGTTGGGTTGGAAGGGACCTCCAAAGGTCATCGAGTCCAACCCCCCTACAATAAGCAGGGACAGGTTGCTCGGAATCCCATCAAGCTTGACCTTGAACATCTCCAGGGATGGGGCCTCCACCACCTCTCTGGCCAACCTGTTCCAGTGACCAACCACCCTCATATTAAAGAACTTTTTCCTAATGTCCAACCTAAATCTACCCTTTTTTAGCTTGAAACCATCCCCCCTTGTCCTGCCATGTACAGACACATCTCTTCTCCTGCAGCAGCGTTCTGTCCTTGTTAATGCTCTCCTCTCCCAGCTGTTCTGTGTTAAGCTGCTGTGAAGGCATCACCAGGAGCTTCTCCCAGCTCTCCTCAGCATTCCTGCAACATTTCTTCTGGCTCCTCAGTAAGGAGCAGTGGAACAGAGTGATCCTGAGTCAGAGCAGTGGCCGCTGAAATGGAGTTAATTCAGTCCTCAGAGAGCAGAACAAGCTTTGAAAATAGATATAACTGAACCCATTCTGGGATGACTTGCAGTGCAGCAGCATCTCACTTTGAGACACGGTCTGGGGGTCAGGGAGATGTTGGGCAAAGGGTGGACTTGATGGTCCTGGAGGTCTTCTCCAACCTAAATGATTCTATGATTCTCACTGTGCTTTGTCCTTGCCTGTCAGCTCCTTGGTCCTGGAGACCACCAGGTACATCAGTGACCACTGGGTGAACTTGGTGCTTGTTAAACCCTTTAAAGCTTTAACAAGTCTGCTGCAAGCAGGGGATATATTTACATGACTTAAGTATTTGCCACTGCACCTGAGTTTTTTTCTTGCTCTAGTTTTACATTTCCAACACCCACTTCTACCAGCCCCTCAGTGCCTGGTCTCACACCATTGCTGCTGTCCCCAGCCTGGGGTGTCTCTCAGTTCCCATAAAACAGAACAGAAATCAGGGCTTGTGCCTCCCAGCCCCTGGACTGTTCCCAGCCAAGGTGGGGACCATGATCTGCATCATAAAAGCCAATCTCAAGCTATTCACTCCCAGCTCTTTATGAACAGCTCACACGTGGCCAGCACACGGGTCCCCTAATTGAGACAAGTTGGTTGGTGTAGCAGTTATTTTTATGGGACTGCAGACACTGATTTACTTTATGGACTTGTACAACTTGAGCTTAAAAGCAGCTTAATTTTAAAGGTGTTTAAATGCTTAAAGAGAGACTGTTATTTTTAATCTGAGAACTTTAAAGTGATTTCTTTGCCCTATCATTTGTTTTGTTGTTTCTTTTATTGAAAATGGAAAAAAAACCAACCCCACAAACCCTGCATTTGCAGAAACATTTTGTGCCACAGTAAAGGTTTAATCAGAGTCGCAAATCCTTTAAAATGAATTTCTAATTAGCCCTTATGGCCACAGTTACCCAGCCCTGAACTGGCTCTGCTGCTGGAGGGGCCTCGTGCCCTGGGATTGGAGGTGTCATCCTAAAAGACCTGGAGTCAGGGGCAGTTCTGGGGACTAAATGATGCTGGTGTTTCTCTGGTGCTGTGTTGGTTTCAGTGGAGTGATGTAACTTCTGTGCCTTAGGTTGGGTGTTGTAAAACCGAGGGTATAAATTTACTGTCAGTTGATAAACAAGGAAGACTCGAGACATTTTATATTCATTTCATCTCACCCAGTGTTGAGGCTAGAGCAGGTCATCTGGTTTTGATTGACTGCACTGCTGGTGAGAGCAATAAACATTTGGAAGCCATTAGATGTTTCCAACCTTCATGGGGTTTTGCAGGGGGAACAGCGGAAAAATTTTCTGTCTTTCTCCATGTAATATTTACTTGGATATAAGGAAGGAATTGCCAAAGTTGAGATTCCTTTTCTTCATCACTAAGCAGTGGGTCACACAAATCCTCCTGCCTGGGACACTGAAGGTTACCGAGGTGCAGTGAAGGGATGAAGATGGGGAGAGAAGGGGGCACTTGAGGTGATCCTATGAGCCCTGCTTCTTCCCAATCCAGGGAATTCCATGGGAAAGGCTTTGTACTGGTTACCAGCCCCTCTGACCTTCATTTCTTGGAAGGAAACCACTTGCATGTGACCAGTAAACCTTCAAAAATAAATTGGATAGACACAGGGATAAATGGAATGTTCAGGGGTAGAATTTCGATGCTGACAAAACCCTGTTGGGATGGATATTAAACCTCATGCTCTGGAGCTTTAATCAATCTCTGGGTCGGTCTCATCCTGCTCTCTTCAGAAATTAACGTGGGCCGGGGAACAAGGAGGGGATTATTGCTCTGATCCTTAGTTACAGCTTCCCCGTGGTCCCTTTTGAAGCAGTTGCTGCTCTGCTCTGGCAGGGCTGGGATGCAGAGCTGGGCAGCCCTTGGGTGTCCCCAGGCTGGCAGCTCCGTGCTGTTAATCACTGGCTTAAATGAAGTCACTTGGTGGTGCCACTGGGCACTGGTGGTGCTCACGGGGAGGTGGGGATCTCATGTGCCTATGAAACCAGAACACAGCACTTGGGTTTGGATGTGGCTGCAAATAGCCCCGAGCAGTGGGGTGATGAGGAGTGCAGGGCTTGGGAGCTTGCCCCTTGGTGCTCAGGAGGAGTGCTAAGATCTCGGGATGAAAGGAGCCATATAAATGCAAAGAGGCTTTTTTATTGCTGGCATCTCGTTAGCGTGGTGTGATGATAATGTGACAGGGTTCCTGAGATAAGATCCTGCCTCGCTTTGCTCTCTGAAAGCTGTCGCTGCCTTTTTTTTTGGTTGTTTTTTCAAAGATGGAATTATTTTCCAGAGCAGAAGTGTTTCTGCTTGTGTTTGAATTCCAGCATGAAAAATCACCTAGCTGGAGGCTTTTGCAAGAGCCTGAAGTACTTACTATTTTGTGTCTGTGGGTGTGAAGGATACTTTAAGTAATCCATTACTCCTCTCTTGTTCATTTACAAATGCAGCAAGGTCACAGCCTTCTTGGGGAGATGTTTCAAATTGTTGAAATTGAATTTGGAAGAAGAGACAAAATAGTTTCCCTGTGTTTGTCTGTTCTTGCTGTAGCTGGATCAGTTGTGGCTGTGAGTTCTTCTCAGTATAATGTGGATAAAAGTGGAGGATTCTCTTTGCTTCTAAGACCTGTTAGGCTGGTGGGTCCTGGGCTAACCAGCCCTGGCCCTGCCTGCCTTGCCCAGAGCTGCAGTGGCTGCACATGTGCCTCCCACCACCTGCCTTGGAGGAGACAGCAGGTCCTGGGAGGGGGTCCCGAGGAGACAGCAGGTCCTGGGAGTGGGTCCCAAGGGGACAGCAGGTCCTGGGAGTGGGTCCCAAGTAAAGGAGAGGTGGCAGCAACCCCCTCCCAACAGGACAGGGCTGAGCAGGGCTCTAGAGCAAGGTGTTGGAGCTCTGCTGACCACACCATGGTGCTGCCCAACACAGCCCTTACTTGGGAGCTGGACATGAATGGCTTCCCAGCTGTGTATGGCCAAGGGAACAGCTCTGTCCATGTGTGATCACTCCTGTTCTAACCCCCAGGGTACCACCATTCAGTCCTACCATGGGGAGCTGTGGGACATCCCTGCCCTCAAACTGCTGACGTGCTTCATCCTTTGGAAAATCCTCTCTGACCTTGATACTTGGCTTAAGTCGTCTTTTTCTAGGAATTAATTCCTTCTGGAACATACCTGGGTTTGTTGTTTTCAAGTCCCCACGACTACAGCTCTTGCTATTTATCTAAAGGTCAACACTTTTTAAATGAAATACTCTGAGCTGCCAGGCTTGGTCCTTTCTGCTGCTGCTCCGTCCCTCGAGCGAGCCTGTCTCTGTTCTGTGTCACAGAGGCACAGGAATCAAAGATCTTAACTGCCTTTCTCTGTCCTGGCCCTTGCACCACACCTTTGTTTTACCTTTTTCATCTATTTCACTTCTAACTTGAATTTGTCCATGGTTTTCAGTGTGTTTTTCTACTGGGTTGGGAAACTGGGGATGGATGCTGGTGTTGTCAGGGAGAGGAGAGGGGCTTTTCTCTGGGATGAAGGGATGCCTGAAGCCTTCTCTGTTTTTCCTCCCCTGCAGGTGTGTTCTTCACCTTCCACACCTTCCACCTGGAGAATGGCCACGACTACCTCCTGATCACGGAGAACACCAGCTTTGCCCAGCCCCTCAAGCAGCTGACGGGGTCGCGGCTCCCGGCCCCGCTCAGCGCGGGGCTCTTCGGGAACTTCTCTGCCCAGATCCGCTTCATCTCGGACTTCTCCATGTCCTACGAGGGCTTCAACATCACCTTCTCAGGTAAAAAGACTCCATTCTTTCTCCTTCTGCAGATCTTTAGAGTAATTCTCTGTTGGTGCAGCTGCAAGTGATGTGGGTCACTGATGGTCGCTCCTCTTGTTACCCCAGTGAATTATTCCAGCATTAACCACACTGTGTCCCAAAAACTATTCTCCTTGCAGTCCCCCCATCACCAGATGCAGCAGTTTTTTGTGCCTTGAGCCCCACTAGATGATGGGATTGAACCCACTGGAATTAAATCACTCTACAGACGTGGTTGTACTTTCTCCATCCTCACCCACTGATCTTTTCTGCCCTGTTTATGGACTGTTCCAGCTCATGTTTTCCTGGGATGTGCTGTCCCTCTTCCCTCTGGTTCAGAGGAAAACCACTGCAGTAGTTACAGCATTTCCAGCATGGGAAGCTGGGACAGATGGGATCTTTTGGAAGGCACCACTGAGCAATCTGGGCTTCTTGGATAGGGAACAAGGCAGAGCTGGTCACTCCCATTGTCCAACTGGTCTTTTTTTTGGTCTGGGGTTCATTACTCCACTTGGATGCTCATCCAGTGACCCAGCCTCGGCAGCTGGCTTCAGCCTGGCCTAGATGCAACCCGTGGCTCGTGTAGCCTCTGCCAGGTTTCCATGAGCCTGCTGGCATTGCTGGGGAACTGGAAGCAGTATTTTCTGTCACTGGGCTGGCTCTAATGGACCTGCTGTAATAGCAGATGAGAGCAGAGCTCCTGGAGCATGCAGCAGGCATGGAGAAGAGGAGGCTGAGAGGAGACCTCGGTGCTCTCTACAACTACCTAAAAGGAGGTTGTAGAGGCTGGGGTTGGGCTCTTCTCCCAAGCAACTAATGACAGGAAAAGAGGGAATGACCTCAAGCTGCACCAGGGGAGGTTTAGATTGGACATTAGGAAGAAGTTCTTTACTGACAGAGTGGTCAGGGACTGGCCCAGGCTGCCCAGGGAGGTGCTGGAGTCACCATCCCTGGAGGGGTTCAACAAATAAGTAGATGTGGGGCTTTGGGACACGGTCTGGGGGCCAGGGAGATGTTGGACAAAGGTTGGACTTGATGATACTGAAGGTCCTTTCCAACCTAAATTCTTTCCTATCTTGGGAAATGAAAATGGGAGCCAGTTCTATTTTTAGCTCCCTTTAGATATACACGTACATACTTTGTTCTTTTCAGGTCTGTTATTTTTAAAAAAATAACCCTCAGAATAGGTTTCCTTCAAAATGTTCTGTGGTCCAGGATGTGCACTTGGCTCATAGCCATAATGCTACATGACCTTTTGTTTAGCAGCAGCTTAAATGTTCTCCTGTGCTCCCCAAGCAAGATGCTGTTCATTCATTTCCAGGATTAGCAACGTAGAGGCAGCAGAAATCCCACCTGGATCAATTCATCTCCATTTGAGTAAACCGGGGGGAGAATGACAAATTTCCGTCGTGTTTTGTCACTGCTGATGTCACTTGTTTGTGTGACAACAGTGACAGGAAAAGGAACCTGTTGTATTTTGAGCTGGTTCATATCAAGATGCTGGTGACACCCCTGGGGGGTTGCATGTGGAGGGTGAAACCCAGGTTGGTCTTCAGGGCCTGAATACCCAGGATATCTTGCATGGATGATGCCTTCATGGAGTGGAACAGATGAGTAGATGTGGTGCTTCAAGACATGGTCTGGGGGTCAGGGAGATGTTAGACAAAGGTTGGGCTTGATGATCCTAGAGATCCTTTCCAACCTAAGTGATTCTATGGTCCTTTCCTATCTTGGAAAATGAAAATGGGAGTCAGTTCTAATTTTAGCTAGTCCTAAATGATTCTGTGATTCACAGCAGCTGGATCACAACTTAGAGCTCCTCCTCATCCTGGTGTTCAAGGACTGGGGTCTCCTCACTGTGGAGTACAAGGTGTCCCCCCTGCCATTCCATAAATGTCCATCTGTCCCCTGCAGAATATGATCTGGAGCCCTGTGACGAGCCGGAGGTCCCGGCCTACAGCATCAGGAAGGGTCTGCAGTTCGGGGTGGGGGATGTCCTCACCTTCTCCTGCTTCCCGGGCTACCGGCTGGAGGGGGCGTCGCGCATCACCTGCCTCGGGGGGAGACGGCGAGTGTGGAGTTCGCCTCTGCCAAGGTGTGTTGGTAGGTGGTCATGTGCTTTCATTTTGCTTGGTTGGTTCCCCTGTGCCGGTGGGCAGGGGTGGGTGGCATCCCCCAGGATGGCATCTCTCAGCTGGGCAGGGGGGTTGGCGCAGGGGTTGGGGAGGAGGAGGTGGAATGAGCTTTCAGCCCTGATGGGAGCGACGGGTGGATGGGTTGGAGTCTTCTCCTGGCTTGGAGCTCACCAAGGCTGGTGAGCAGAATGATTGTGCATCCAGAGAAGTGCTGTTACCAGGGGGGTCTCCCCATCCTTCAGTGCAGACCCCCTTGTTAGCCCTTCATTTCTTGCACCTTTCCATTCCTCTCCTAACCACTGCAAGTCCTTTTTACAACCCCTCCAGCCATTGTTTATGTTAATAAATAAATCTGAGGGTAGAGGCTGCCTCAGACCACATCCCAAGTGGTGATGTCTCCAGCATCATCCCTGGATAATCTGTGCTGTGGTGTTGGGTTGAGGGTTGGACTATGGTGATCTTAGAGGTCTTTCCCAACCTTAATGATTCTATGATTCTGCTTTCCATACATGGCAAGAGAGGAGGAGAAAATCACTTTCAAAGTTCCTCCTCTTGGTGTATCTGCTGCTTCCTTACAGAGATGAGGGATGGTTGTTGCTCTTTTCCAGGAGCAGTAAACTGTGATCTCCTGACATTAAGATAGGTTAAACCTCCAGAGCTGCCACCCTCATCCTTTAAAGAGGGATCGTGCTGCCAAGTTTTGAATTGCATTAGTCTTCTGACTTCAAATTTGGGTCAGAAATCAAGTGCTGTTGATGCTGCAGAGAGTAGGAAAGGAAGCAGATCTGGTGAAGGAGGAGAGAAAAGAACGTGATGAAACTGGAATGAACTGCAGGTCATAGTGAATAATAAGGAAAGACTCTTATTTCTTTCCTTCCTTCCTTCCTTATGTCCTTTTTTTCTGAAATTATGACCGTTTATAAGCTGTCATGGGATGTAAACTCATCTTGGGGACAGCAAGAGCAGTTGAGGTGACATGAACTCCCCCAGGAGCTCTGCAGGGATGCCCCCACCAGCATCTCCTCTGTCCCCAGCCCCTTGTCCTTTGAAGAAGAAAGGTGGTTTTTGGCTGTGCTACAGAAAAACCTGAGCCCACTGTGGTTCTTTGAGTGACATTTGGGGAGGAAACAGAGACATGTAAATGAGAGCTCGTTGCTGAAGCTGAGGCAAAAAGCATCCCTGGCTCTCTCTTGTCTAATGGGAGTGGAGTTGTTAGCTGCAGAGCTGAGGAGGGAAACAGAGAGAGCAAGGGACAAGAGGTCCTTTAAAATCCTGTCAAGTGATGAACCAGGGAGCTGAGGGCAGCAGTAACAACAAATACGGTCAAATTTTACCCTCTTGGCTTTCAGGGAATTATTTTGGGGAAGATTTTGAAATCTTTTGTAATTATTTGGAAAGTTCACTAAGCACATCTTGCTGCTCAGCGAGCTCTGGCACTTGCAACCCTCTGGTACCAGCAATCAGTGGTGGGCTGTGGTGGCTGTTGAATTAACACCATGATTTTTATGTACTGTGTATAGATATAGGATGAGCTTTGTATAAATATGGGGAAAAATCTTAAATATTTCGGTCTATTTTTTTTTCCTTCTGGCTCGTGAATCAGGAGAAACACAAACACAGGCATGGTTTGGAGCAGGTGGTGGCTTTCCAGGGATTTGGGAATGTTTCTCTGAATTGGTCCCAAGATAGGATGGGAGCACGCTGACTTTCTGTGCCTCAGTTTCCCCATCCACCCAAGGAGAGGGTGTTAACCTCTCCTGTAAGGCACCCGAGGTTTATTGGTGATCAAAGTGCTATGAAGTGCTGGTTTGTACTTGGAGATAAGTCTGTGGTAGCAGATGGGTGTAGGAAGGAGTGAGCATCTGCTGCATGTGCTGTGTGGCTGGGACACACGTGTGGGTATTGACATGTGGGTTTGTGTCTTTGTACAGCCGAGTGTGGTTCATCTGTAACTGGAACCCAGGGTGTGCTGCTGTCCCCCAACTACCCCATAAACTATAACAACAACCACGAGTGCATCTACTCCATCCAGACCCAGCCGGGAAAGGGGATCCAGCTGAAAGCCAGGACCTTTGACCTGGAGGCAGGAGATGTCCTGAAGGTAATTTTTCTGTCTCTAGCAATGAAGCCACCACCATGCTGCTGATGAGAGCAGGCTCTGAAAGGGATGTGCTGAGATTTCAGTGGAGTTAGCTGAGATTGACCCCTGGAACATGCCACCCAGGCTGTGCTGTCAAGGGTTAGGGCTGGGTAATCTCTGGGAGAGACTTTTACTACTGCTCACTGCTCTGTCATTAAGTGATCAGTGGGACAGTTTTGAAGGCAGCAGCAAAATTCCCATGGACCGACTGATCAGGGCTGGAATATTGTCCATGTGTGTCCCCTCTAAGGTTAGAGCTGGGCACAAGAGGTGGAACAACATCTTCTAGCCCAGGGACACGATGTGATCAGTGTGGGCTGTTGCTGTGGGTTAGTTTGCTGTGCTTAAAACCATATAGTGGAATTTTAGGAGCTTCAACAGCTCATCACAGTCTCTGGCAGCAGCACTGAGGCGATAGCCAGTGCCCTTTGCATCCCAGCCGAGCTGCTGATGTGAGGCTTTGGTCCCCAGGTGGAGGCATAAACAAATCCTGCATCTGTCCAAAATGTGGATGTCTGTGCCTGTCACTGCACCTTCTGCTCTGAAGTCTTCCCAGAGACTCTGAGGTCTGTTGGAGTGCCAGGGGTTCTGCCTTTGTAGCTAAACCTCAGTTCTCCTCAGCGTGGTTTTACAGGGGAAGCAGTTAACACGTGAAGTGTGAGGTTCTCAGTGTTATTTTTGTTTTTAAGAATCAAGGCTGATTTGTCCCCAAAAGGGGGTTTATTTCAATGCAGAGCTCAAGCTCTCCAGCATTCCCATACTCAGCCTCAGATTAACCTGCATTTGCAAGTTTCATGACTCTATATAAAGGAGACAAATCCAGGCTGAGTTTCTGTGAACCACAAAGAAATGGTTTTGTAGGAGGCATTAATATTACAAGATGTGTGCTGCTGTGCTGAGCCATCCTCCCAGAGCACGCCTCTGTCCTTATGTAAGTGCCACACTTCTGCACTGCCAGAGAGGTGTAATCCACAGATTTTCAGCTCACAAATGGCTGCAAAGAGAGAGGTTTCCAGCTAATGCAAAGAATGTGCTTGTTGGGGAAGAAATGATGTGCTCTCAACAGGTTTGTCATCAACTTCTCATCTGCTCCTGAGGAATGTTGCTATCAGTCTCTAGTGAGAAGTTACTCTTCATCCTCCTAGAGAACCATGCTCTCAAAAAGCAAGAAAAAGGAAATTTGTGTTTTTCTTAGAAATGATGATCCCGTTCTGTGATTCTGTAAATAATAGCAGGGTCAAGGTGCATCTATGAGTCGCTGTAGGGTGATAACGTTTTTCCCAGTAGCTGTGAAGCACCTTTGGTAAAAGAGCTTGGCTCAGAAAACACAAGATGAGCTCAGGTGTGAGGAGCAGGATGAGGATCCTCCAGGGTGTGAATCCTGCTCCTCGGATGAGCAGCATCACGAAGCCTCATCAAGTCAGACTCTTAATTGGGATAATCTCGCTGGCATCGAGGAACTGTCCTTGTCTGCACTGGTGGATGGTTTGGCCCCTGAAGTAGCAAATCAAATCCCTTTTGCAGTGTGTGCCTCTTGTTCCTGCCAGGTCTACGATGGCAGCAACAGCTCCGCTCGCCTCCTGGGCTCCTTCAGCCGCTCCGAGATGTTGGGCACCAGCATCAACAGCACCTCCAGCAGCATGTGGCTGGAGTTCATCACTGACAGTGACAACACCAGCAAAGGCTTCGAGCTGCAGTTTTCTAGTGAGTCTTAGCACCATGTGCTGAGGTGGGAATGGTGTTTTTTCATGTGACAGTTGCATGACCAAGGGAAAGATCTTTCCATAAAGATCTTGGAGTATAAAGTGGAAGTGGGTGGGGGAGCCGATTGTGCCACAGACCTGTTCAGTGGTGATGCAGGAACTTGGGATCGAAGCTGAGCTACCAGATTTCTGGGATCTTGTTCAAGTATTAATTAAAAAAATTAGTCTTTTTCACTCTGCTGTTTTTTCTCTCCAGCAAATGATTGTAAGAAGGAAATATTCCTATGATCTTGTGTTAATGTCTCCTGGCTCTTAAACACCCGATGAAAGCAGGTTCTGTTTCCCCCCATGCAGGTTTTGAACTCATTAAGTGTGAGGACCCTGGCATCCCCCAGTTTGGCTACAAGGTGCACGACGAGGGCCACTTTGCTGGCAGCTCAGTGTCCTTCAGCTGTGACCCTGGGTACACCCTGCGGGGCAGCAGAGTCCTGGGCTGCCTGACGGGAGAGCGCAGAGCGTGGGACCAACCCCTGCCTACCTGTGTAGGTGAGACAGCTCTTCCTTTCAGAGCACCCTCTGACAAGAGTTTGTTTGTGAGCATCCCACTCAACACCCTTTCTTCCTTTGCTAATACTTAAAATGTTAACTCTGATGCTGGTTGTGCCCATCTGCAGTAATAAGGACCCTGGTAGGATGCTCTGTAAGGTGGCATCTTCTTTGGATTGAGATCACTGAGCTCTGCAGAACTTCTACAAGCAGCCTTAGCATGAAAAACTGCTCTGAGCATAGATATGACAAGGGGTTTGCTGCACTGCTGCTCCTCCAGTCCTTGTCCTTTCACTGGGATGTGTTGAGCAGAGCCAAGTGGCACTTTCTGATAATGGCAGACATCAACGTGTGTCCAGGAGTGTCAGTTCAGAGCCGTGTTCATTTGAGAGCTACACGACATCTGATTCCAGATCCTCAGATGTTTTAATTCCCTCAGTCTCTCCGTAGCTGAGTCCTGAGTTCCCTGTTACCTCTGGCTCTTCACAAAATTCTGATACTAAGTTTTGTGTGTCTAAAGAAGCTCTATTGGTCTGTTACTTTACAACCTCCTAGTGAGTGTTTCCAGGACGTGGTGATGTTCTTACAGACTCGGTCCTCTGAGAGATCTCAACATCCAGAAGGTTGTTTTCCTGGCTCTAAGTGCTGTGCTCAGACATTGGTACTCTATTCTCCTATGAATTTGGACCATTTGTTAGGCAGTAACCCTCTGCTGGATTTTATTGTTGATTGTTGAGGTAAAAAGACAAATTTCTGTGATTTATGCATCTTCTTAACCTTTGCTCTATTTGCTGTACAGATATTAAATATGAATGGCTGGGTCTGCGTGAGCACGTGGAGACTCACAGAATTTTAATGGGTTATGAAAATGTATTCAAAAATCCTCACGTTGCTTTGAAGTTCATTTAGAGAGTTCTTCACTTTCTCACACTGAATTGTTGAAGCCTTTTTGCAGATCCAAGCAGAAGATCTGAGCTCCCTCACCCCACGTGTGGATCGGGGATGCTGGCAAGAAACCCTCCCTGTTGTACTCGTGGGCTGAGATTTGCATTGTTGCCAGGGAAGAGCTGTAAGGTGTCAGGAATCTTCTCACCAGCCCATATGCTTCTTTCAGCCGAGTGTGGGGGCACCATCAGAGGAGAGACGTCGGGACGGATCCTGTCTCCTGGCTACCCAACCCCCTACGACCACAACCTCAACTGCATCTGGACTATAGAGGCAGAGGCTGGTTGCACCATAGGGTGAGTTGGGCCAGGTTGTTGCAGCTTGGTTTTTTTTCCATGTACAGCTTATTGTCCAGATGCAGATGGAAATATAAGGCAAGTAGAGAGGAAGTTCTGTCACTGTGAGAGTCCCAAGTGAAGGAACAAGCTCTGGTTTGTCTCCTTGGACAGGAGCAGCATCACTTCTCCTTTCTCTGAAGCTTTTTAGCCCTGCGTGGTCCCTGCCAGTAGCAGCTATTGTGCCCTGAGTGGTGACACCAGAGTATTTGCTCTTGCTGCCTGTGGTGTGAGTGTATTAAAATAACATCTAAAATAACATCCAGGAGCTTTTACAGCATGTACAGTGTAAGTGCTTTTCACACATAGGCAGAGACGAACCTCTTCCACCAGATGAGAGCTGAATTTCCAAGTGACATGATCCTAAAATGAGGATGTGTATAGAGAATATCTTGGAAGATCAAAGGAAAGGGCAGTGGAAAGAAGTTGTGGGTTTGGTTCATCTCCTGTTCATGTTGCCAGAGAACATTAACCCTGAAAGGGACGAGCTCTGCCAAGTTCTGTTTGTGAGGCTGAACAGTCAGGTGTGAGTGGCCCCAGATGTGAGGGGACAGCTGGAAAACTGGGACCACAGCCCCCAGCCTTCATCTCCTGATTGCTTTGTTCCATTGTTTTAATAATACATGGAACACATTCAGTGTAATTATCCTCCCAAGGGAAAGACTCAAGATGGTTTCTAAACATCTGGTCTGTACAGACCCAAGACTTCTTCTCCCGCTCCTCTGACTTCTCTTACTGTCATTGCCACTTTCTGCTGGAAAAAGGCCACTTGAAATGCAGTTTGTTTCTGAGGTGTGTGAATTTGGCAGTTAGGTGAGTGTGGCATTGGGAACATTTGGCTCATAAATTGAGTGCAGTCACCAGCAGGATCCAGGCAGTCTCTGTGATACCTCATCCATGATCCCTGCCACGTAGCCACTGTTCCCACCCTGGAGGTTGCCCAAGTCCTGCCAAACCATCTCAGCCCAGCTCTGTGTGTCCCTTCATATTCCAGCCCAGCCAGAGCCACCTTCGACAGACAAATTGAATTATACTGGCAAGGAAAGTTTTTACTAAGGGATGGGACTCTGAAGAGGAGAAATGCAGATGATAAGGTCTGTTCAGCACTAATCCTCTTCTCCCATCATAAGTTCTAGTGCTTGTTAGCTGGTGTGTCAGCCCCGTTACTGTGCTGCCCCCAGCCCTGTGGCTGGTCCAGTCCTCCACCCTTCCATTGTCAGTGCCCCTTTATCCTCCCCGTAGCTTCCTTGCTGCATCAGCACTCCTCAGCTCTTCAGCAGAGGCTGCCAATCGTGCTGAGCTCTGTGGTGCTTTTAGTCAGTGGATTTCTGCTGGAGATAGCTCTGGTCCACTATTTTAATTTTTATTTAATGCAGCAATTCCCTCCGTAGCTCTGCTCTTCAGTGTGGTTCAATAATGGATGGGTTGTGGTGTGAACAGGAGAAAGAGCCAATGCAGCTTAATTCCTGCAACTTCCAGCTGAAGTCTCCTTTTCATTCTCCTGTAAAAGATTCTGAAGACTTGTATAGGACAAAGTAGACATGAGACCCCTTCTTCTCTCTCTTGCTCCCTAGAAGTGTAAGAGACAAGTTCCTCATCCAGAGACTGCTCCAGTGAGTGATCTCTCCTCACACCCATGATCCCTGTCCTCTTTGTGAGAGCCCTCACACGAGCAGAGCTGCAGCTGGTGTTCAGAGCATCAGGCAGAGCTTGGAAGGGGCCAGGAGTGGAGTGAAGTGATGCCAGGCAGTAGTACAGAGATGCACCTTGTGACCCCTCCTGCCAGCAGACATCAAGGCTCCTTTCTCCTGCTCCTTCCTTTGGCAGCTCCAACAGGAGAGATGAACTCTGGGTAGTTGAGGGAGCACGTTTGCAGCAACTTCATTTTTATGGTAATCCTTTGGAAAAATAATCCTCTTCACGCATGATACAATTGCATAAAGCTCTCATTTATAACTTACATTAAAATTAATCACCAGGGCTCTCTGAATAAAGCTGTATCTGCACAGAACGGGGGGAAGGAGAGGAGGATGGAAAAATGAGTCTGTGCATCATTGCCATGGAAGGTGAAGGGCTGCACTTGGAGAGAGGATTAATTTGGGGTGTGTGCAAACACGTGTGCACACGCAGGGGAAATTACAGCTAAAATGACTTGGCTTATCTGTGAGGCTCTGGGGGGAGAAAGGAGTGGGAGGGGGCACTGGAAAATGAATGAACTTGCCTTCAAGTGTTGGTTGCCCAGCTGAGAGCAGCCAGTACCTGGGTAGAAGTGGCAGTGAGGCTTTATTGTGGAGCAGTGATCTCTCACAAGAGCCTTTAATGAGATTTCTAATCCTCGTTTAATGGATGCTGCTGTATTGACAGGCTTCACTTTTCACTGTCTCATCTAGAAATAGGAGTGAGGATATTGGGATCTTCCAGTTTGCTCCCTTGGAGGTTTCTTGGGACGTAACATTTAACAGCTTGTAAGTTTGGGAACCCTCTCTGGGCTAGGAGGAGGCAGCAGCAGAAGACCTGTGGCTTTGGTGCAGGCTGTGTGGACATTGCTGTGTGTCCAGCTGCTGAAGCCAGCTCCAGATGGGAGCCAGGTTGAGACAGCCAGAGTTTGGATGGGGAACATCAGCAGGAAGAGCCCCAGGTTGGTCAGTCAGGTTCTGGGGTGCTTTCTGAAGAGCTGAGGCCAAACAGCTCACCAGAGGTTGTGCAGATTCAGCACAGAGCTGGGCTCTCCTCCTCTCTGCTCCTTGCTGAGCTGGGAGAGCCTCCCCTCTATCACATAATTCCTACTTTGCTTTCTGCCTTATTTTCATGCATGTAATTGGGATTGTCAGAGTGCAAGGTTAAAACTCTTCCCCTCCACTGTCTCCTAAAGCAGCGTCTCTGTCTTGTCTTAAATGGAGCCCTGCTGAGAACAGAATCAGGCTGATAGAAAAACCATGCTGTTTGGTTACAGATGTGCCCATGGAACAGATGGATTTGCTCCAGAGCACACCAGTTTTCCTAATAAAATCAGCTGTCCCAATAGACTCCTGGACCTGCTGGTGTTGGGTGACCTGTGCCTTGCCACTGTGTCCCCTGCGTGTCCTCCTCAGGCTCTCTCCTCCTTGGTGAAGCCTGTCTGCAAGATGCTGCTTAAAATTAATGAGGGGAGTGATTTGCTGTATTGACAGGCTTCATTTTTCACAGTCTCATCTAGAAATATAAGTGAGAATATTGGGATCTTTCCAGCCTTGGTGTCCCAGGGAGCTGAGGGGAAGTTCTCCCCAGTGGTGACAGTTCCAGGGTGTCCTCCCACCCCAGGTCAGTCTCTGGCAGCATCTCCCTGTTCCCAGAGTCTTCAGCTTTGAGTTTTCTCTGCTGGTTTTGGCTCAAGTTAGCTCGAGAGTAAATGTATTTGGGCCAGCCCATGTGTGGAGAGCAGCCCTGCCATCACCCACTCTCATTTGCCTTTTTTTTGTCTTTGCTCAAGGTCCCTGCTCGGTAGATTTATGATTCAGCTCTTTTGGTTTCTGTCAGGTTCTGTGGCCATCATTTTGTTGCTGAGTACATTGCAGTGCTTTGGGTTTTTATTTTTTCCCCCCACCTTTTATGGTTCTACCTGATTTATTTATATTTGCCCCGGATAAATGGGAAGGCAGCCAAGTGAAGGCTTCCTTGGTTTGCTCCGTGGGCTGTCAGGGATTGAAGTGCAGGACCCGATTGTTTTTATTTTTTGCAGCCTTCTCTCAGTACAGTTTATGGATCCCTCTCCCCATTTGGAGCTGGTGTGCCCCGAGTTACCCCCTGTTAGCCCCAGCTCATGTGTCAGATGGTCCTTCCCCCGTGATAATGGGGCAATGAAAAGCAGAGCAGCGAAATGTCTCCTCAGCTGGCAGTTTAAGTGCAGGAGTGAAAGGAGCTGAACCCTGATGTATCGTAGCCTTTAGTTGATAAATCCCTCGGGTGGAGCAATAATAATGACAATAGCTCATGCTTAGATGGTGCTTCTGGTCGTGGAAGATCCCGAAGGTCTTTGCAAAGCCTGGATTCATCTGCTTCTCATCCTTGCACAGCAGGGGTTGGTTTGGTGGGAGAGGGGCAGGGTGATATCCCAGCCCTCTCAGCCCAGGGGGGAAGAGAAGAGCATCCCACCAGGGCTTCATGTTCTGTCCCACAGTCCTGGGTGTGGAGGGAGCTTCTCCCCTCTCCCATCCCCTTAAGCCCATCACTGGTACAGGCTGTGGAGTGACTTTCCCTGTCACAATAGGCACAGCCATGTTTCAGTTGACAAGCAGAAGGCAGGAGCTGTGAGGAGCAGCTCCGTGGGCAGATCAGGACCAAGGAGCATTTGCAGCCCTCTCTGCAGGGCAGACAAAGCTGTAGAAACCACAGAGCAAGGAAATGAAATCTGTTTTCACAGCATTGTAACATGGAGAGCACAGTGTGAATTCATTGCCAGCCTCCAGCTCCTTAATTCCTGTTTTCTCTCCCTTCCCTTCTTACTGTGCATTCTGGAGCTGCCTCACTTCTTCCTCATTTCTTGCTGCAGTTTCTCTGTTAGCTGATCTAGGCACAGCTTTGCAACATCCCAAACTTGGGAAAAAACATCAAAATCCTTGGAAGGGCTGGAATCCAGCACTCAGGATTTGCACCCACCCATTCTCCACCCTCCCACACACCCTTTTCTGTCCCTTTTTATTACCCTCCAGACTCTGTTCAGAGTTTCTTTTCCAGCATGATGCTGTTTTAATTAAAAGTGATGTTGGTTGTTTCCTTTCCCTTTTTTTCCCCCAATACAAGATCAACTTGGTTCCAGGAGCAAATTCTGTGATCTGAGTGCAGGTAACAAAAATCAATGTGTTTTATCAGGAGATGCTGGCTCTTGACAATAAGCTGGTCCTTGCAGGACAGCAGAAAAAGCAAGAGGACAGCCAAGGTTGTTGCTGTGTGGGGCATAGAGACAATGTGTGTATCAGGTGAATATATGTGATTTTTTTGAAGGGACCTCATTCTCTTTTAAGAATAAGTTTCTCAATACTTTTGTGGTTATTATAGACCTCAGTGAAGCTACAGACAAACCCCATCCTCTCCTTCACAGCCCCTTTTGGCTGTGTGACAGCGACTTGTTGTCACATCTGAGCAACTTTGGTGTAAAAGCAGCTGTGATGTTCTCTCGGGGGGCATTTCCAGTGCCCACAATGGGCTTTTGGACCTTTACCTTGTTCCTCGAGATTTTTAAGGGAGATGAGTAATTTTGTTCACTCAGGAGAGGACACCAGAAAGGGCCTAATTTTCCAGAAAATATTAATATCCATGACTTAGTTGAGGTTTTTTATGGGTGTGTTTATTAGGGAGGGACATGACCAAGAGACCTGGGGTTTTACAGACAAAGTTTGGTGGAGGGCACATTCCTTGCAGGCCAAGCTCCCTTAGGTTGGTACCAATCACATTTAATCCTTTCAGGAGAAAAGGCAGAGCTGTTTGTGGTCTGACCCCCAGTTTGTTTTGCCCCACAGGCTCCATTTCATGGTTTTCCACACGGAGGAGTTCCACGATGTGCTGAGGATCTGGGATGGTCCTGTGGAGAATGGCATCCTCCTGAAGGAGATCAGTGGCTCCAACTTACCCAGTGATGTCCACAGCACCTTCAACTCTGTCATCCTGCAGTTCAACACGGATTTCTTCACGAGCAAACAAGGCTTTGCTGTTCAGTTTTCAGGTGGGCTTTGCATTGTTTCCTCAGCATTATCCAAGCTGGTAATTTGCTAATTATATTATTATTATTATTATTATATTTAATATATATATTAAATATATTATCTCAATATATTATTATTTGCTAATAATAATCACATATCCAAGCTGAGCTTT
Source organism: Brachypteracias leptosomus (assembly GCA_013401335.1). Classification (NCBI taxonomy): domain Eukaryota; kingdom Metazoa; phylum Chordata; class Aves; order Coraciiformes; family Brachypteraciidae; genus Brachypteracias; species Brachypteracias leptosomus. Next base: position 680,681 of record VYZX01022728.1, read on the forward strand.
GCTGATAAGTGATTTCAGGTCAATCAACCAATTACTGATGAGGAGCAAAAGTTGTGCTGAACACAGTCATGAGACCTGGGTCGTGTTCCTGCCCTTTCTGCTCGGCCACATTTGGGTGTAATCTCTGCAAACTGAGAAAAACACATTGTGGAATGCACAAAAGGGAATTACAGAGATTTTTCCACCACGTTCCCACGGGTCTCTTAGAGGCACCAGGATGCAGGAAACTTCCCCCAGGTGTCCTGAGAGCAGTTGGTCAGTGGTCTCTGAAAACCAAGCCTGTTTGAAGTCCCTCAAATTGGATCCCCTGAGATGCAGGTCACAAAAAGCTCCATGGGCTGTAGGGCTGCTGTTCCCCCAGCAGCACCACGTGTGGTGCAGCTGCTGTCCCTCATTGCCTGACCCTTGGATGCTGTGACCAAAGACCCAGCCTTGCAAACACACTGATTTCAGTTATATTAGGGTCATACATTCCAGCATTCAGAGGTTTGCAGGGTGCAGACCTGCACTGACATGTCCAGTAACCAACCAGCAGATTCCTCTTTTGGGGGTGATGATAAACCAAGGTATAACCTTCTGGGGACTCGGTCACATCTCAGCCTCAGAGCTCCTGTTGGCTCCCCCAAGCTTTTCCCCATAGCTTTCTTTGTGGGGTGCTTTGCGTGCCCAGCTCTTTGGGAAGAGTTTGTGCTGGGTGTGAGACCTTCTGGGGTGACCAAGAGCTTTGTGTGACCCAGCACAGCTCTGCTGTCCTCTTTCTTTGCCAAGCTGGTGTCTCAGCCTGCCAGGAAGGGCCAGACTGGGCTCCTAACTGGCTTATCTCCAGTTGTACAGAAAGAGAGAGAGGGATTTCCTCTGGCTCTTTTAAGAGGAGCTTTCTCTAACCTGCCTGGGTGTAATAGACTCTCATCAACTTAGCTGGAAATAAGCTCTGCTCCAGTGCCCAGTCCAGGGCTGGTCTGTATTAGATGCTCCTGCTCAAAGCCTTTGTTCACCAGGTGTGACTAAGTAGACAGACCTCAGCTCACAAGTGCACAATTTGGGATCTGCTGAACTTTAATGATCTCTGTAAGCTTGCAAAACTTGTATTGCTCCAGGAGTTTCCCTGCCATTAGGTGGTTGTGGTGTTGACAGACATTTTGCTCAGTCAGCGTTGGTGCCACGCTGCCTGTCCCCAGCCCAGGAGGAGCTCAGGGGGGTCTTCTCCTTCCTCAGAGGGACCCAGCAGCAAGACTGGGAGGGAAATGTGCATTTCTGAAAGGTCAGGCTTGATCCTTCCCAGGGCTAGAGGCTAAATTGCTGTGGCACTCAGGGGAAGGGAAGAGCACTGGAGGATTAGTTTATTTTGCAGCGTCTCTGCCACAGAATTCTGTAAAAACCCCGTGTAAGATCAGGGGATGTCTGGAGTTATTAAGTAAACATGCATGTGCACGATTGCACATCAGACTTGCTCTCTGTGTAGAGCACTTGAACTCGCTGCTCCCCAGAGCCTTCCCCAGCTGGAGTGGCAGATGCTCAGTGCAAAGGAAAATCCAGTTTTTCTCTGCCTGGTAACTTCAAGAGGTGCTGAAGGAGGAGGGATGGAGAACGAAGTCATTGCTTGGGTGTCTGTTTAAGGACAGAGTTCCAACACAGCTGGTGCTGTGAGCCTGTATTAAATATAAATGTATACATATAAAAGGAATGCTTTTAATGCTCTCCAGTTTCCACTGCCACCTCCTGCAACGACCCCGGGATCCCGCAGAACGGGAGCCGCAGCGGCGACAGCAAAGAGGCCGGAGACTCCATCATCTTCCAGTGTAACCCGGGCTATGCTCTGCAAGGGGAGGCCAAGATCACCTGTGTGCAGATTGAGAACAGATTTTTCTGGCAGCCAGACCCCCCCTCCTGCACAGGTACGGACATGGATCTATCCTCCCATTGCACAGGCTGCCCTGTCCCATTGAGAGCCTCCTGTGTCTGAAGGGGTGAGTCCTGCATGGTTTGAGGAGCTGGGTGACAAGGTGGATATGTCTCCTAGAACCTACTTTTTAGGTTTATCCCCCCAGTGTCTGGGACAATGAGAATCCAGCCCATGCTGGAAGCTCACAGGACGCTCTGCAGTGTCAGTGATGATATTTAACCTGACAAGTCAGAATTAAAGGCTGCTCTAAAACCCAGGTTGGTGGAGAGGTCCGGGGGCACGGGTGAATAATTTCTGCATGAGGAGACAGCAAATTCTGTCACAGGAAGAGCTGTCTGACATTTTCTTTGAGCTCATAAAGTAATAAAAGAAGCTCATAAAAGTGGTTCTCTTTAATATGTCCGGAACATATAAAAAGAGTCATGCTAAGCACATAAGGCAGTAAATTTGCCAGCCGGTTAAATGCTGGCCACAAATTACTTACCTGTAACCTTCACTCCTGTTCTTGCACTGTTATCCCAAGCAAGAAAAATCAATTAATTCTGTTTCTAACATTTGATTTAATGCCAGCTGGGAAACTTCCACAGCATGCCCAGGATTTGTGCTCCCTGCAGGATACCTCAGCTTCTGAATGACTGTGGTGATGATCTGGGGTGGCACCTTTTCAGCCCGGTCCTTTTAGTCTTCTGGAGCTCGAACTAAATCACCCTGTTGGATGTCACACCCATCTGGTCACCCTCCTGCTGGGTTCTCCAGAAGCTGGGCTCTGGATCCTCTCTGGAGGAACAAAGCTGGTGCCTTCATCTTGGTGTGAGATGGATTCCCCTGGGTCTGTCTCCAATTTGACTTGGAGATGTTGTGCTGGGTCCTTTCTGAGCAGAATTCTGGCAGCCTTGGTTTAGGAGTCATAAGCTCTGTGAAGAAGCTGAAAGCCATGTCTTGCTCCTGCTCTATTCAGTGAGAAAGGATTTGGAGGAGTAAATCAGCAGCTTAATAAAACCAGTTCTATAATAAGTGTGTAACAGGCTGCCTAGTTAGAGCTGAACTGGAAAACAGGGTTTCATTTAGGATTTTATGTTTGTATTTAGCATTTCAAATATCTTTCCATGTCTTTATTGTACAGCTCCCTAAACAATGTGGGCTGAGCTGGGAGCTCAGCTGGAACAACTGGGATATTTGAAGTCTCTGTCCTGACCCAGCTCCAAGCAGCCATGGCTTGGAGCAGTTTCTAGTTTAAGTCCTTTGGAGACCGTGGGTGGGATTTTCAAAGCAATCAGAGGGTGTGGAAGATCCTTCTCCCTTGGGCTGTTCAGGATTGAGTCCATATAGTGTATCTCCTTCTGAATTTCCCCCTCACCTTCCAGTCTGGAAGAGGAATGAGCTCTAAAAGATTAAGGTAAATGGGCCCAGAATAGGTGCTCATGGTTCTTCCAGGTTCCTTGGGCAAGATCTTCAGCTGAACTCTTCACTGTGATTTCTGTGCCTATTCAAGAGGCATAAGATCCCTCAGTACCTGCAGGAGCCTGTGACTGGACTTGGCTGAAGAAGTTGCTTTTGGGCCATGGAAAAGGGTCTCTAGTTTAATTTTTACATGATCTTTATAGGACAGCCCCACCTGCTATCTGGAGATCCTTGTATATTTGCAGGGCTTTATAAAACCCACAGATAAACACACATGGTGGCTCCTTCATGGAAGATCCTTCAAGCTTGGTGCTGGTTCCTTTCCCAGTCAGAGTTTGGATTGCTGGGGGCTGGTTGGTGTCAGACCCCCAAGCTGAACTCAGCCCCTGCTCCCCTCTCTCCCACCCCACCCCAAATCTGAGAGGATTGATCTGAGCAACGGGGGGGAAATGTTAGAGCATCGACCCTCCTGAAGAGACTGCAGGGAGGCTGGCAGTGATAAATCGATCGTGAGTGGAAATATGTACAGGCACTTTGCAGCCTTAAAAAAGTCATAATTGATTTTTCAATCAGCTTGGCATTTAATGTGGTGGTAGCTGTAATAAACACAAGCAAGCCATTAGTCCCAGACAGTGTTTGCACTTAGTTAGCAACCATCCAGACTTGGATCGGGTGTTGCCTAAATAAATACATGAGAAAAGCATAAAGCATCTCACTCTCCTCCTGGTTGCTCACTTATATCTCTTATGAGGATGGTGACAGCATCCCCAGCTCTGTGTGTGTGTCTCTGGAATACCAGAGCCCTCATCTCTGTGAGGGCCACTACAAGATCTTGTGATACATGTCTGAGCATCAGGCAGCCTTGCAGACAGCTTCTCCGTCCCCTTATCTATCCATCTCTCTCTCTTTCTCCCTCCCTGCATCTCATCTGCTATTTTTGAAGCTTCTCTAAGCCAAAGCCTCACCCTTTGCTTGGTTGCCTTCAGCTCCCTGTGGAGGTATCTTGACAGGACCAGCTGGAGTGATCCTGTCCCCGCAGTACCCGGAGCCCTACCCGCCGGGGAAGGAGTGTGACTGGAAGCTGACTGTCTCTCCTGACTATGTCATTGCCCTGGTCTTCAATGTGTATGTACCCAAGAGCTCTTGGGGTCCGCTCGTGTGGGGATGGGGAGGGGACACCAGCAGTGGGGCATGGCCTGGGGAAACTGGGTCTGCAGGGGGGTCCTTTCCTCTCTGAAGGGACCAACCCAAAACTAATGGGGCTGTCCTGTAGTCCCGGGTAGTCTGTTCTCAGACATCACCTTAATTTGGAGAAGACACACACATATTTCAACTGCAGCTGCTCTTCAGTACACGGGTGGTTTTTGCAGAGCATCACCATGTACCTGGAGCAGCATTAGGAAGCTCCTGCCTTCCAATTTTATGCTTTTAACTGCATCACCAGTCCTCAATTCCTAACACGTGGAACAAAGAGATGTCCTGGGCTTGCCTGAGGAGCTGTTTTGGGGCAGGGACAGTCTCAGCTCTGTGGGTGTACAGCCCACCAGGACCACAGCCTGGGGTTCTCCAGGGGCTGCTGGACCACGCTCATACTTCACGCGCTCTTCTTTGGTTTCACAGCTTCAGTTTGGAGCCTGGCTACGATTTCCTTCACATCTACGATGGACCCGATTCCCTCAGCCCCTTGATTGGAAGCTTTTATGGTTCCCAGCTGCCCGACAGGATAGAGAGCAGCAGCAACAGCCTCTTCCTCGCCTTCCGGAGCGACGCCTCCGTCAGCAACAGCGGCTTCGTCATCGAGTACACGGGTAAGAGCCACCCCAGGGTGCCCCTGAACCCCACAGCCAGACAATGTACTTGGGAGCAGTAACCAGCAGAGGATGTTTCATTTTTCTCTGTCTGGAGGTTGCTGCAGGGCCATGGGACTGAGCCCTGCCCTTGCTGAGACCCAAACAGACAGAGATGCTCCTTTGGGTTCCTCCCCAGGACCTGACCAGGCGTTGAGCAGAAATCAATAGGGAGGATAACACCAGATGTTCTGCATTTGAAGTTCTGAAGGTTGTTTATTCAACCAGGGTTGTTTATTCAATTGTATAAAAGCTGGACCCTCTTGCAGCAGCTTTGGAAGCCTCACCTACAAGTGGGTGCATTGTAGGACTTCCCAATTCCAGGACAGGTTCCCCAAACCCTTGCTGAACCAGGGCTCCCCAGGAGCTGAGGACTAGAGTTATTTTACCCTGCTTATTCCTGCTGCTAACCACATCATTGCGGTGCTGTATTACTTGGAGATAGTAAAATAAGCTTATGGGAAATAGTAAAATAAGCTTGTGCCTTTTGTATTCTTCCTGTTGGCAAAACCCTGGCCCAGCTGCCCCTGCAAACACTTGGGATTTTACCTGTGCTCATCCTCAGGTTAAACCTCCCAGCTGAACCAAAGGGGAGAACTCTAGACCCTGTGGAGCCCTCTCCTGAGGCAGTAGCTGCTGCCAGCTCTGCACAGCGTGTTAGGAGGCATGGGAGGGAGAATTGGGAGTTGGAGAGGAGGGCTCCTGTAAGCTGGCAGAAGAGCCAGGGGACATAAGGTAGATAAGAGCAGCAGAAAAGGTCTGTTGTGTGCCTGAGGATCAGTCACATGTGGCTGCCTCTGTGTGGGGCTTTCATTAACAGAGAAGAACATTTTTACTACTTTTTTTTTTCTCTTTCTCTAAAGAAAATGGGAGGGAGCTTCCCAGACAGTATATATTTATGTGCAGGCTGTATTCTCTATAATCTGTCTTGCTCCACACTGGATTTAAATAGTTCTGTCGTCTTAGTGAGCAGAACATGCTGGAGAGTGCTCAGCTGTTAACTGGTTATTAGGGATGCTCCACATTACCCTGGATTTCAGATTTATCCTTAGAGGCAAGAGCAGCTTTGTCCAAGAAAAGGAGGTGCAGAGACACATTTCCAATATGGGAATCAGTCTGGATTCTGGGTAGTGTCATTTAGAGTGTACCAAGTGACTGGGTGGCTGTATCTAGAGGTGAGGGTCATGGAGGAGGATGCTCAGCTCTCTTCAGTCCTGAAATCTCTGCATTTTTCTTCTTTTAACTTCCTAAAGCATCTACTTAGAGATTCACTAACAGTTAGAAAGGTGAACAGAATAGTTCAGGCACGTGTTAAAAGAGCAGTGACTTTTATTTCTTGCTGGAGGGGAAAGTAAAACATTGTGGTGGCTTCAGTGAAAGATGAGACAAGGATTAGAGCCTTCCCTGGGTGCTCTTAGCTCACTGCTGGTGGAGCAAGCTGAGAGATGAGCAAGCTGGATGGGGCCTTGAGCAACCTGCTCTAGTGGGAGGTGTCCCTGCCATGTCAAGCAGTTGGAACCAGATGATCTTTGAGGTCCCTTCCAACCTAAACCATTCTGTGATTCCAAGTAACAGCCCGGGTGCTGCTGTTGTGGGAGATGGGGAGGAAGGGAAGGCTTGGGCAGATGTGTTCCTGGTTTATGCATAGAGTAGGTGGAAGAATGGAGTTGTTATAAACTGTAGTGAAAAAACCACACTGAAAAGCTGGGTCTGATGGTCTTGTTGGCCCAGCTGTGTGTGGTGGGAGCAGTAGCAGGTCGTGCTGGGTTGCTGCTGTGTGAGAACATGCTGCTGCTGCTCTCCCTGTGTGCTTGGGCAAATCTCCCTCCCTATGCCCTGTCTCCAGCCTGTGCTTCTTGCTTTTGAGTTGACCTGCCCAGAAGTTAAATGATGGTGAAGTGGCAATTCCTATTACTCATGTTCAACAGATGGATTCCCCTCCGGTGAAGTAATGGAATAATAAGACAAAGACAATTAGCACCGCTTAAGATTCGAGAGATTAAAAGTTTTCTGCTCTCACTAGAATTAATTCTCCTGAAAATTAAGCCTCAAGTTTCCTTCTTTCCCCCTTTCTTTCTGCACAGCCAGAAAGTAGTTAACAAATGAAACCTCATTAAATTAAGGTGGTTGTGCAATGCATTTCTCTCCTCAAGACTCCTGGGGTGTTAATCGTGCCCACGTACTCCCTACAAAGCCAAACTGCTGGGAGGAGAGAATGAGCCTTTAAGTAATTTCCCTGCACTTTAAAAGGAACCTGGATTCCAAGTCTGGGGAGAGGCAGAAAATAGAACTTTGGGGAATGGAAAGAAAGAGAAAAATGCAGGAGGGAGAATGTGTGAAAGGAAATCAAACACTGAGCTCGTTCCTTGCTAGTGAGGAACCCCAAGTACAGCTCAAAGACACTGTCTTCTCTCAGCCAGCTCATGTTTGGCTGCAGCCCGTGGAGATTTTAGCCCCTATAGCTCCCAAAATACCATTTATCACAGAATCACTGTGGTTGGAAAGGACCTATAAGGTCATTGAGTCCAACTATTAAAATCACAGGTAATTAATGCATCACCTGTGTGATTAAGATAATATATCAATATATGACCTGTGAAACACTGCTAATTCCCAGAGGCTTTGCAGTCCTCTTCTGGTAATGTTTTTTGGGGAAAAAACAAAGCCAAGCAGCCATCTGTCAACCCTTCCTTGGAATCCTGCATCTTCCTGGGACTGGGACCATCACTGGCCCAAAGCTACGAGGGAGAATTTCAAACAGCCCCAGCACTTCAGCTGAGACTGTTTCAGGGACAATGGCTCTTCAAGAGGCAGATGTCCTCTGGGGCCAGGGGGAATGGAGAAAACAGAGAGAGGAGAATGGATTTGGCTTTTATTGTGCCATTTTTTGCATGGAGCAGTGCCATAGAAAGGTGTCTGAGGGCAGATCTCAGCCAGGCAATTTCCCCGTGTAGCTGCAGAGATACCCTGGAGCAGCAGGATTTGTGAGGGATGGACACCCAGTGTTTGCTGTGCACTCCTGATGCTCTGTCAGCTCTGCAGCAGAAGGACAAATCCAACTGAGGTTACCAGCAAAGGCACCTGGAAGGTGTTTCCCCCACGCACACTCTGGGTTCCTGGCTGCAGAAAGCATGGCCAGGGGGCCAATGAGAATTAAATTGGGGTTTCAGCTGGGGGGGAATTTATTCTTTGGGATGATTTAGTAGGGAGTGGGTTTGGGGCTGAAAATGCTGGAGTGCTCTGCTCAGCATCGTGTTAAAGGTCTTCTGGAGTTATCACAACCCTTAATTAGTGCTTGTTTCCCACACCAGCTTGGTCCATGTAGTGGTTCCAGTGAGAGCAGCTGCTGGGTTTGCAGCAGAGTCACTTGAGCCCAACAGGTATTTGTTTACCAAAGCAAAAGGATAACTTCGGATTACAAAATAGGACAGACAGTTACAAAGCAAGAGCTCAAACACAGGAAAGAGATGACTTGCAATATACATAGAGTTTATCTCTCATTCCACTTGTTGCTTAAGAATTTTTTTAAAGTCTCAGCTACAGAAAACTCCAGTTTTTAACTCAGTATCTCTACATGCAGTATCTTTTGTAGCAAGGTGATATTTATATGTCTGAGTTATATTTGGGAGATTTCTGGTTATGGAGCAGCACTGGGTAAGTTTTCAGAACTGTTTCCAGTCAATTTAAAAGACTCCTTGGTATGAGAGTCTGGCATGGCCAGAAAGTGCCACCAGAGACTCCTCAGTTTGGCTCGGGATGAATCCCTGAAGTGAAGATCATCTTATCTCATTGGGAATTCAGCTGAACTCCACTCATCACTCTGCATTGCATCATCTCGCATGCCACAGATTTTATTTTTAAGAGTTTTAGATATTCCTACACTGATATTTTTAAATGGGGACCACGCTTTGGTAGTGCTGTAAAGGGCAGGCTAGAGCTTTTCCCAAATTAGCCCTCCCCTTTTATTTTGTGAGCCTTGAGGACCTGTTGTCATGAGCACAGAAATGAGTCAACTCCTTCCAAGCACCTTGTCCTGCTGGGCTGGTGCTGATGGGACCCAGGGTGCACATGTGGGGTTGGTTTCTCCTGCTTGGGGCAGAGGGTGGGAAGGAGTTTCCAGGTTGGCTGCTCCAAGGCAGGAGGTTTTCTCACACTTTTTAGTACTTTTCTGTTTCTGTTGTGGGCCAGGAGTGGAGAGGCGTGAAATTGAAAGCAAATGAAGCACAACTGATTACTTTTCACCCTTTGGAAGGAATGAAAAAACACCCCAGCACTAAACCCTCAGCCTCATTTCTGATCCCTTATTATTTCTACAGAACTACTTTGCCCACCCTGAGCTTATAAACATATATTCAGCGTTACTCACGGGTGATTTAAGGTGGAAATTCCCCCCAGAAACACTGCTCTGTAAAACCTGTTACAAAGCAAGCTGCTTAAAAATACCCAGCACTGCTCTTGGTGTTGAAACAGCCAGAAATGGGAGGTGAGGCTTGACCCTAGGACAAGTGGCAGTTGAAGATCAGCCCTGTCCTTTGGAAAAGGTGCTTCATTTATCTGGGATGAGCTGGGACGTGCCGGGCTCCTGCTGAGCAGCCCAGCTGCTTGGGATGCTCTGGAAGATCCTCGTGTCATTTGTCCTGTCTTCTGGACAATCTCTTTTGGAGTCACTTTGAGGGGTAGCTCTTAATAGAGGCTCGTGCATGTTCCCAGCTGTGGAGCTCAGGATGCACTTTGTGGGCAGCAGCTCCCCAGTGAAGCTGCTGTTGAACGTGCAGATGAGAGCCTGACCTCCTGCCCTAGGAGCTCGTGCAGGCTTTGAATTCTCCTTGGGAAAGGAGAGGGGAAGCACAGAAAATTCTGCTTTCTGTGGGCTAATGAGCCGGGTTCTCGTGGCATTTTTGTCTTGACTCTTTTCTAAACATTTGGCAGCCTGAACCCGTGTTAATTGGGACATCAGGGGAAAGTCCTCGATTGCTGGAGTGCCTGAGTGGTAATAAAACATTAATTCTAAACGGACAAGCTGTGCTCTGCTCACTCCACAGCCTAATAAATCAAAGGCTGGCAAAGCTCTGGCTTTCCCACATCCCTCTACGAGGCTTTTGCAGCCACCACACAACCAAATACTTGCTTAAATTTGAGCTCCTGCCTCCCTTTGTAGCCTGTTGCTGAGGATCATTGGGGCAGCTCATCTACAGAGCAGTGTTTGGAGATCTGTGTAGGGCTGGTGTGTCAGGATGCATCATCTCTAAGGTGAGTGATGGCCCTGGAGGGTCCACGGACCCTCGAGGGAACAGAAATGATCCAGGGTGAGGAGGACACCCCACAAGCAGTGGGGCTGTTGCTCAGCCATCAGCCACCACCCTTTTCCCAGCAGTGGATGGAGTGACTCGAGCTCTGAATGTCGTGATTCTCTTCAAAGCCAGAGCAGAGGCTGAGATCAAGCCCATGGCTGAGACATCTGACAGCAGGCTGGGAACTGATGGACAGGTTGAAGCCACATCAGCTTGTTAGTTGAAAGGCAGCGAGATGGCTCAAAATAACAAGAGAGGATGAAGTGGTCAGAAGGAAGATGTTAGCTGCAGCTTTTCTCAAAAGGAATATTAGAAATTCAGAGGAATAGAGGCTTGCAGAGTGAAAAAGTGCTTTGGAGAAGTATATGAAGCATTTCCACTTGGAGATGGTTTCTGTGCAACCACCCTGCTCGTCTTCACTGCTCTGGGGGCTGGTGCCCAGCAGCAGTTGGTGACCTCTGGGGGCTGGGCTGACCAGTCTGTACAGGGACATTCTGTTGGCTCAGGGGTGGCAAAGACTCACTGCTCCAGCTGTGGCTGCAGCCTCACAGTCATAAGGGTAAATGGGGAGGGAACATGTTCATCTGAGCTACCAAGTCACCACTTTCCAGTGTGGTGACTGAAACAAGCTTCCTGGTCCTGATATCTTATGCCTCAAAATCAAGATTTCTCTTTTCTATCTAGCCTGTGTCTCAGCAGGACCAGATCACACACAGGAGATAATGGGATAAAAATATTTGTTGCCTTTTTTTCCTCTTAGAACCCCAATCTTCTCCATCACATTCAGTGATCTTCTCCATCAGTGTCAGAGCTCTCTGAGTGCTGCAGCAGTTGCTTCAGGGCACTCGTGTGTCTCCTCCCAGGATCAAACTGGAACATCTTATTATTTGGTGGAGGAACAAACAGGGCTGCGCAAAGGAGAAGGGGCAAGAGACCACTAGCACAGAGGAGACCCCAGGACTTTGTGGTTTAAAGTTTGATATAAGTGTGTGATGGTCTGTGGGGAGCATTGAGGGTTGGCCAGGCTGTGGCTCCCAAAATAGGGAACTGGGGATCCAGGAGAAACCAGGGGCCCCACTCTGTGGTTGAGAGGAGCTGTTCCTGGTGAGATGGAAGCACAGAAACACGTCCTGTCCCTCTCTGCCCTGCTCACCTGGGTCACCAGCTTGTGCTACAGCTGTTGTGTGGGGGAAACCAGAGAGCTAATCCTATTTTTCACTGCAAACAAAGCAACAAAAGCAAGATCTGGGGGCTTTAGTGTTTTCTGTTCCTCCCTCCACCCCTTCCTCAAATACTGAAAGCCCATGATTTAGTGTTTAAACACGTTATAATTGTTCACAGACCCACTGCTCTCAGAAAAGCCCTCGTCTTTAATGAGCAATTTCCAAATGACAAAAGAGCAGGATTAATCAAAGCCTCTAATTATATTTCATGCAGGAAAAAAAAAAAAAAAGAAAAGATTAAAAAAAAGATAAAAAGAAAAAAAGCCCTCAAAAGGAGAAGGAAAGAAATCTCCAAGTCCTGACAGCTCTGTAGTCTTTACTGGAATTTTCATATGTAAATGGAGTTTTTAACTCTGCAGGGCAGAGTTGAACAGAGAGAAAAATGTCTTCATTTTGTCTAAGTGCTTGTAATCATTTTGCCATAATTGCAGCCACGCTGCACATCTGGAGAGTCAAGCAGCGAGCACGTGGCAGGCTGGGTTTCCATGGGGAGAGCAGACAGCTCCTGATCCAGGAGTGAGAGGGGCTGGGGAGAGGATGGGAACAGCTGGAGCACATCTGAAATATGGTGCATGTTCGGTCTGTTTATGTGCCCTGCTCTGCAGAGTTCCCTGTGCGGAAAGGAGAGGGACAGAAATCAAACCATTTGCCTCCTTGATTGGCTTTTGAGTAGCAGTAAATATGTGAACTCTGAGCCTGCCTTCTTCTAGTGTCCTGGTGCTGGAGCTGAGCACCAGGGAATAGCCCAGATCAGGATCTGACCCCTGTTATTCCCCAGATTCAGCATCGTGAGAGAACACCTGAAATCTAAACTCTGCCAGTGGTTCTATGGTGTACTTAGGTGGGATCCCCCCATGAGAAAAGCCAGAAAAGATGCTGTTGACCAAGATTTCGGAGTCGTCGTGTGAGATGAGTGAAGATCTTGGCAATTTCCCCTTGCAGAAAACCCCCGGGAGTCTTGTTTCGACCCTGGCTCCATCAAGAACGGCACCCGGGTGGGCACGGACCTGAAGCTGGGCTCCACCATCACCTACTACTGTGATGGAGGGTATGACATCGAAGGGGTCTCCACCCTGACCTGCGTGATGGGCGGGGATGGAAAACCCACCTGGAACAAACCTCGACCTACCTGTACAGGTGAGACCCCAGGGGAGAAGGTGGGGAGGGAATAATCTGCCTGTGGCCAAGAAGTTTATCCTAATTAAAAGCTTGATGCTACTTTGCACAGAGCTGCTTGTGCCCCAGAGGGGTTTTCCTCAATATTTCATAATTTTCCCATTTTTTTTTTAACACCCAGAGGTCAGGAAGAGGTGACTTGTGTGAGGTTTCGTGGACCTTCTTTTGAGAGAGACAGAAAACTGGACACAGGAGATTATCTGCATGACAAATCCTGTGTCCCTGGTGCAGGGCAGGATTCGGGGAGCCATTTAAACATTTGTTTAACCTGATCCCTGCTATCAAAGCCCTTAAGCTTGTGCTTTCCTGAGCAGTTTATTGAGAAAACAGGAGGTATTTTTATCTTAGGTGTTCTGTGGTTATTTTGCTTTGTTTTCCAGCTTAATGAGAAAACTGTTTAAATGATGGGTTTGCAGGCAGAGCCTCTCCATCTGCCCAGGGAGTCAGGAGGTAGCTGTCAGTCCCTGGTGCTGGGAGGGTGGGATCTGAGACTTGGGAAGGTGCTGGAGGGGAGGAGGCAGTTCCCAGGGGAGCCAGGCTCCTGCAGCTCAGAATGGAGCAGAGCACGACCTCCTTCTGATGGGTCCTGAGCTGTAAGGTTGGGTGGAGAGCAGCACAAATCACACATCACACCCTGGTACACCACATCCCTTTGCCTTGATAATTAAACGTGAAGCAGGTGTGAACTCAGGGTAGGGTAAACCTTATTTTCCTTCCTAAGAACTTGCAGTGATGCCCCAAGCACGGAATCAACCCCCTGGGGGCAGCTGATGTTGCCCAGCATCACAGAGGGGCCAGGATGGGTCTCAGAGCAGCTGGGGAAGGGCTGATGTTTCAAGGGCAGCTCTGGTTAGAGGGACACTCAGTGATGTCTCCTGGATGCTCTGTTCCAGCTCCCTGTGGTGGGCAGTACACGGGCTCGGACGGCGTGGTCCTGTCTCCTAATTACCCCCAGAACTACACCAGTGGACAAGTCTGCCTCTACTTCATCGTGGTGCCCAAGGACTATGGTATCAGATCTGGGGGGTGTTTGAAAACCTGTCCTGCTGCCTGGGGAGCTCTGGGGTGGTTTTGTTTGAACAAAGCCGTAGAATAAGTGCAAATATAAATGGAGGTGTAGAATCATGTGGGTTGGAAAAGACCTCTAGGGTCATCAAGTCCAACCTCTAGGATCATCAAGTCCAACCTTGGTCCAATATAGGAGATTGGAAACTAATAAGTGGCTCTGCTGGATGCTATTTACACTTTATAGTCAATCAGGCTGATGGAAATTTCCTGAATTTCAAAATCTACCAAAAAAGGGATAGAAAATCTAAATACCATCTTGTGATTCCCCTTCCAGTTCCTGCCCTACATCCAGTCAGGAACAGTTGAAAAATCAGCAGAAAGTAACTGCTGGTGATTAATGTTAGCAGCAGACTCAGAGGACCTCTAAGAGTAAAAATGTATTTACCATAAACACGTTAACGGTGGTGCTAAATAATCTGCATAAAGAAGCATGTAAATATATAGTTTTGTGGATGTGCAGCTATGATACACATGAACAATTTTTATTTTTAAATAACGTGTAAGTTGAATTTTAAAACTAGATTCAAACAAAAGCCAAAGGGACCATCGTTCTTTTTATAGACTCCAGATTTTGCTCAGAGCTTGAGCAGGATGATCAATGTTGCAGAAGCCTTTGAGGCAGATATTGGTGTTGGGTAACACATTTTCTTGTTTGAAAGGAATTTGAAGTTCTTAAAGAGCACTTGCACTGACAGCTCTGGCAGGTGGAGGTCTCTGAATTGTGGTGTTTGATACAGCTGCTCAGTGCATCCTATTGATCTTGTCAGTCCCTGTGGTCTTCTCAGTTGTGATTTCCCTTGCAAAGACAGCAAGGTGTGAAATCAGGATCCATCAGCTGTGAGCTCCTTTCACCTGGGTTGTCCTTCTGCCTGAGTCCCGTCTGGGTTCCTGGGTCTAACTGGAGACCTTGTGCTGCTCTCACCCTGTTTTACTAGAGCTGATCTTAATATTGTCTTAAGCACAGTAACTAGACAGCCTGGATCTGCAGATCTGCCTGTGGTAGGATGACAGCTAAATTAGTTTCCTCTTCTCCACCTGCTCCCTTTCAATAGCTTCATTAAAAACGAGCAGGAAACCCATTAGTAGTGACTGGTGAGCATTTCCCATCTCCTTCCCTGCTCCAGTTCAGTGTGCAGCAGCCACAGAGCAGCACTCCTCCCATGTTCCCAACATCAAAGCTGTGCTGGAAACCTGAGTGTGCAGGAAACAAATGTCCTAGCTTGGTGGATGATGAATTTCACAGCAAGAGACCTCTCAGCTTGTGGAACTGCAACTGGGCTCTTACAACTTGCAAATGCAAAGCCAGGAGTGGAGACAAAGGGAAGGGAAAAAAAATCTTCTAAGTGCAGATTTGGGAGGAAAAAAACCCTGTTATTATATTCTGAAAAATAAAGATAAATAAGCAAAGTCTCTTTGCTCTGGCTAAAAAAAAAAAAAGCAGCTCTGATCCTCTCATTGTTATATTCTCCCTGGGTGCATTTACAGCCTGTGTGGTAAGACCCTGAGCTCTGCGTGGCTCCCTCGTTAGCAGTCTCTGCAGACAGGCTCAGGGCTGGCTGTTAATAAAATAGTGAGTGTCCTCTCTCCCTGCCACTCATCCTCCCTGACCAGAGGGGCTCAATCTAGAAATTAACTTCTCTGGGATAGGAGTTGTTGTTTTGCTCAGGGTTTGTACAATGCTCAACCCACCGGGAGCCCGTTTCCTGCCAGGGGTTCCATACAAATAATAAATAATAATTACCACTTGGTGAAATTACATACCTTGTGTTATGTAGGCAGGCAAATGGGATGATTCACAGAAGGATCCCTTTTGGCCTATGAATCAGTGTTAAAGCCTACTGGCAAGAGAACACGGGGGAGGCTGGTTGCTGCTTCTGTTGTGCCTACTTGGTGGATAAATAAAGGGCTCCCATCTTCCCGAGCTGTCAGTCAGGCCCTTTTTATCTCTGCCAGGCTCCTGAAATAGAAGGAGCTGAAGAGCCTCAGCTCCAAGCCAGTGTGGGGCTGGTGGCTTGTCCCACTGCCCACCCCAACCAGCTCTCCCTTGTCTCTGCAGTGGTCTTTGGGCAGTTTGCCTTCTTCCAGACCGCGCTCAACGATGTCATTGAAGTCCACGATGGCCCCAACCAGCACTCCCGGCTCCTCAGCTCCCTCTCGGGCTCTCATACAGGTAGGGGACGTGTCCCTGTCAAGCCCAGAGCACACCCTGCTCTGATCAACCCACTGGTGTGGCTGATGCTGTAATCTCCATCTCTCCTGTTTTCTCTCTTTCTCCTCACCCAGGTGAATCGTTGCCCTTGGCTACCACCAACCAGATTCTCATCAAGTTTAGTTCCAAAGGTCAATCTACAGCCAAAGGGTTTCATTTTGTCTACCAAGGTGAGTACAGGTGCTTTCTGGAGATGTCATAGAATCATTAAGGCTGGAAAAGACCTCTAAGGTCATCAAGTCCAACCACCAACCCACACCACCATGACCACTAGACCATGTCCTGAAATGCCACATCTACATGTCCTTAATTGGTCCTGAGATAATGGCCAAAACTACAAATACAAAAATTCATCTTGAAGTGTCCTGAGCTGCTTTTGGCACCTGTGGGTCCTTCCATGGGGCTGTGGGTCCCTCCCTGTTTCTGAACAGGGAGACGAAGATGATTTTGGTAGCAGTGAACTTGCAGGGCTGCCTCTCTCCCGTAGTTACTTCATATTCAGACCTTGCATTTCCACTCAGCCTCAGCCCTCACACATCCCAGGATTAGTATCAGAAGCATCTCATTGAATCACGCCCTGAGTGCACAGTGATTTTTACCCAGGCAGCTTTTCCCACTGATGTTCTAGCACATTGCTGGGTGTAAGCAGCTGAACACTTGTCTCACAGCTCTCTAAAATCCTTCCTCTACGTGTCACAGGCTCAGGTCTCCTGCTGTCAAACTTTTGCCCCTTGCTCCTTTCAGTAACAGCTTGGATTGCGTTGGGTGAGTCCCACTTAGAGATTTTGGAGTAGTAAATAGAGAAGTGATGCACAGAATAGTGGGAAAACAGAAGAGCTTCCTCACCCACGTGCTTTGTGTGGTTTAGCTGTGCCTCAGCCAAGCTCTTCCATGCACGTTGCTGAGTGGAGACAGACATCGGGGCAACCTGAGCCTTCTCCTGGGGGCAAAGTGAGGCATGGATTGGATTTGAGAGTACCCAGAGATCTGTTCTCTTGAATTTCTGCCTAATTGTTGTAAAACAACTGTAGTTCTGATAGTAATCTGTAAAGATTTCAGCAAAGCAAAGGTTTTGATGGAATCAGTAAAGATTGCCTCCTCCCTCCTGCATGCTGATGGAGCTGCAGCAATTGCTGCATGGAAAGCAAGAGAGAAGGAAAGAGCCAGCCCTGGTTTGATCTGCCTGGCCAGGCTCTAATGGTGTTTACTCTTGTTTTTACACAAACAAGGAGTTCTCTATCCCAGTGGTGCACACATGGCAAGTTTTCCCCAAGGTGAAGGAGTTGGAAGCCCAAAGCAACACTGAAAGCAAACTGGAGAGGGAGCTGCAGGGCTGAGCACCCAGGCTTGGTGCTGTCCATGGGTTGGAGAGAAGGCAAACACACTCCTGATGGTCACAAAAGGCTGAGCTGGGCTGACCTGAGCAGGGATGCAGCTCCATGACTGTTTTGGCTGTCCTGGATTTGCCCAAAATAGTGCAGCATCATTAGAGCTCCTTTGCTGCCTCTCCCTGTACCACTGACACGCTTCAGATCTCAGCTTCTTACTGATCGTCCTGCGTGGTGCCTTTGGCAGTGGCTTTGACATCCATCTCTCTGAGTCAAATTAAAATCAAACACCAGAGCTGATGTGCTCATCAGCTCCATATTTTGCCCCTCCTGGCAACTGGAACATTAAACACTAACAAATTGTAAAGCAGCTCAGAGGAAAATATGAATCGATTTCCTCCTGAGCAATAGATGTTTCTTTGACTTGTTTTTCCTCTCGTCAGATTCTCCCTTTCTTTGGCTGCTCTTCCCAGTATTGACCAGCATCTCAGGCAATTTCAACAGCATCACAACTTCAATTTCCCTTTTCTTTCTTTACCTTTCTTACCATGAAGAAGATTGTTTTAAATTGCTGATCTTTATAGTAATGAGGCTGAATGAGCTGAGGAACCCGAAGGGGTTTCCACAGAGGCTCCAGCACTTTTTGGAAAGTCAGTTCTCCTATTTACAAATGACCTTTCTGATGTGATAATCAGTTTTCTGAAGGCAAGCAGTCCCACCTTAGAAAGCAGGCATGGTTCTGGCATGCCCTGCTTTTATTTCAAGTATCACTTGGTTTGACAGCAGTTTGGGTGAAATCTTATTTGTTTTTCTTCTCAGTGATCATGTTTGGATTCGTCCTCTCTTTGGGGTTTAGAATCATAGGTTAGAAAGGACCTCTAGGATCATCAAGTCCAACCTTTGTCCAACAAAGGTTGTATTATTATATTAGGTATAATGATTATTATACCTAATAATAATTAATATACCTAATAATATTATTATTGACCATGTACCAGTACATAAAGTAGGAAGGAGACTCCCTTTTTACAAGGAGTCACATGGAAAAAACAAGGGGGAACGGTTGCAAGTTGCTCTTGGGGAGATTCCAACTGGAGTCCAGAAGAAAATTCCCTACAATTGAAATTGGTGTAGTCTCCCAAGGGAAGTAGTAGATTCCCTCACGTTAGAGAGTTTTAAGACTCAGCTTGATGGGGTGCTGGGACAGCTCATTTAAACTGTATTTTTCTATCTTGGAAGGTTGGACTAGGTGATCCTTGAGGTCCCTTCCAACCTGGCATTCTGTAGTTCTATGACTATGTTGGGTATAATGATTATATTAGTTATAATAATTATATTGGGTATAATGATTATATTAGGTATGATGATTACATTAGGTATAATCTCTGCCTAGGTGAGGCTCTGAGCAGCCTGCCCTAGGTAGAGATGTCCCTGCTTGTGTAGGGAGGTTGGACCAGATGACCTCTAGAGGTCCCTAAAACATTCTGTGATAACCAGATTCCTGTGATGTTTTAACCACCCTTTAACCTTCGCTCTATTTTGTTTTCTTCTCCTTTTGCTTTCCAATTGCTCCTCACCTGCTGGTGTCTCCCATCCACACCCAAGCCGTGCCCAGGACCAGTGCCACCCAGTGCAGCTCGGTGCCCGAGCCCCGCTACGGGCGGCGTCTGGGCAGCGACTTCGCGGTGGGGGCTGTGGTGAGGTTCGAGTGCAGCGCGGGCTACGCGCTCCAGGGCTCCCGCAGCATCGAGTGTCTCACCATGCCCGGGGCCCTGGCACAGTGGAACGTGTCCGTGCCCACCTGCCTGGGTAGGTATCCGTGGGGTCTGGGGGGGAAGGGAACCGCTAAACCCTCGGCAACACCTTGGAGACCCCTCCAGGGCTGGGGACTCCACCACTGCCCTGCCCAGCCTGGCACAGCCACAACAACCCTGACCTCCAACAGATTGTTCCTCAGCTCCAACCTCAGCCTCCCCTGAGGCAACTCGAGGCTGTTTCCTCTTGTCCTGTCACTCATTCCTTAGGAGAGGAGCCCGACCCCCATAACTTTTAAGCTAGGAAAGGAGAGATTTAGGTTGGATATTAGAAAAAAGCTCTTTAACATGAGGGTGATGGATCAGTGGAGTGGGCTGCCCAGAGAGGGGGTGGAGGCCCCATCCCTGGAGTCATTCAAGGTCAGGCTTGATGGGGCTCTGAGCAGCCTGCCCTAGGTAGAGATGTCCCTACTTGTGTAGGGAGGTTGGACCAGATGACCTCTGGAGGTCCCTTCCAGTGTAAAAAATTCTATGATTCTATGAACTGTGGACAAGGGCAGTTAACCCAAAATATCAGGGGAAAGAACTTTTGATCCAGTACAGAGATAGAATCATAGAATCAGAATGGGTTGGGTTGGAAGGGGCCTCCCAAGGTCATCTAGTCCAACCCCCCTGCAGTCAGCAGGAACATCTCTAACTAGATCAGGTTGGTCAGAGCCCCATCAAGCCTGACCTTGAATATCTCGTCTCTGGACAGCCTGTTCAGTGTTCCACCACCCTCATAGTAAAGAACCTCTTCCTAATGTATAATCTAAATCTGCCCTTCCCTAGTTTAAAAGCATTGCCCCTCATCCTATCACTGCAGCATCTGGGACAGCATCTAGGATAAATCAGATCTGTCTGGAAGCTGCTTCCCCCCTCTTTGGAGGAGAGCAGCTCTGAAAGAACCAGACTCATGGGCTGATGTCCCCAGTGGTCCCCACACTAAGGACCATGCGCTGCTTGTCTTAGAAGTTGCACGAGACAGGTACTGAAAAGAGGATTTTCCTCCAAATCTCATCCTTAAATCACCAGCCAATTCTGCTTGCTTTTTTGTGTGCAGATTTTAAAGAGAACGTTTTTATCATAAAGCCAAGTCCTTCAGCTCTCAAACAGCTCTTTGCTCATTCCAGTGCCATGTGGTGGGAATCTGACAGAGCGCAAAGGAACCATCCTGTCCCCTGGCTTCCCCGAGCCCTACCTCAACAGCCTCAACTGTGTCTGGAAGATAACGGTCCCCGAGGGAGCAGGGATTCAGGTACAGTGTTCACAGCTCTCCTAAGAGGAGGACGCCCAATATCTGATGTGCTTCAAGAGGCCACATGTTGAAGTCGCTGCTCCTCGCACAAAAGAAATGGGCTGAATGTGTAATTCTCCAGAATCAGACATTCATTTACACTCTAACTGCCAAAAGTGGGGAATATTTCAATGGATTTCTGCCTCCTGGAGGCACTCTCGGTGGGGAACCAACAGGAGCCGTGTGGCTGTTCTGGTGTAACAAAATAATCATGGTATTTTGGGCACATATCTTTAGGCTGCTTAATTATGTGATGTTGAAAGGGGTGTAAGCGAGACCGAGGAAGAGCGGCTGGCTCGCCGTGCCTGCGTGGATGTGTTGTGCCAGCAGAGTTGCAGCAGTGTGATTATACAATTACAGCTTTGCTGCTCATTGTCTCCAGGTAAATGAGCTCTCTCCTCAGGCCTTTTTGTGGTCCTTATCACTCCTCTGCAGAAATAGTCCCGCGAGCCAAGGGAGGGTGAGGATGAAGCTCAACATCAGAGACCAAAGCTTAGATAAAGCTCCCGTTGTATGTGCCTGGTCCCCACATCTCACCAAGCTTTGCACTGCATCACTTGATGCACAGGAGATGCTTCTTTAGCAGGTTCATTCATTCCACACACCTCATTATCAGAGAGGGGTTTTTCTTCTTCTTCCTTACACCACTTTGTCTGCGAGGGTTTTGTTCATTAAGTGCTTTTATTTCTCTATCGTGTATTGGGCTAATTGACTTGTAGGTGGTTCCTCCCTCTCTGCTGGCACACAGCAGTTGTTTCTCTCCACAGAGTTATTGAAACACCAGCTCTGCCTTGCTGGGTTGCAGATCTGCTCTCCCAGGTGGGGACCCTCACTGGTCCCACCATCATAAAGCAGAACCCAAACCCAAACCTGGGGCTGGGATGTACAGAGGTGGCAGGAGCAGCACCCGGGGCTTCACAACGAAGCAACACAAGCCTGGAGGGATATTTTGAGCCCTCTGCCTGGCTTGTGCTGTGTCCATTGCAGCAAATTCCACTCTCCTCTTTGTTTTTTAAGCCATTTAAAATAGTGTTTTCAAAACCTCAGAGGTCACTGTTGGTATTTTCCCATTCATCTGAAATTTAAACCATTCTTAAAAGCCTCCACATGGCAGGAGGATCCATTTAGCTCAGCCACACGTCTCAACAGTTGAGGCAGTTCACAAGTTGCCCGGGACTCCAGGGATCAGGAGGTGATAATTCACTTAATTTTTAAAGCAATGTAAATAGATGCCTGTGCTCTGGGCTGTAAAAACATGGCTTTATTCTTAAATCATCATTTCTCACCTCTTGGGTTGTGCAAATGCAGCTTGTTCATGTACAACAGGAAAATGTGATGACAAAGTGGTTTAAAGGTTTATTTTGTTGTTGTGTTTACCCTCTTCCTGCTGGATGTGATCTCTTGCATGGGAAGTAGATATTCTGGGGTCTAACAGAATGGAAGAAAACCAAAAAATGTGTCCTGTGGGCAAGCTTCAAGCTCTAAGTTCAGTTTCTAGGTCTAGAGTGAGAAGTTTTTGGTGGAGGCTGGATCATGGTCTCTCAGCATGGTGACTCCTTCCTCTAGTGGACCCTCACTAGTGCTGGGGTCTCTTCCCAGCTGTGGCACCATCGATGTGCTGAGGGACATGAGGTGACATCTTCCCTCAACATCAAACCAGATCACATCAGCTTGTGACCCTGGGGCTTCCACTGGAGGTCTCCTGTGGGGGGAAAGGGCATGACAGGAGGTGTTGGACCCCCAGAGAGAACCAGTCCCATGCAGGAGCTGTTGGCTGGGGCGGGGTGATGGTCACAGAGCTGGACCAGAGCTGCACAACCTGCCCTGCTCCCATCAGCTCCACCTCCCTGGTCACCTGCCTCAAGATGTTCTCAGTTAGTAGACATAACGTAAGCATCAGTTTACCCTCATTTCGTACAACAATTAAAGGTTAAACAACTGTAAATCAGAGGAGGAGGTGAAATTAAAGCTTTCTTGGTCGCTGGCAGGATTTTTATGTAATCAGGGTAGGAGCTGGCACTTCTGCCATGAATTATTCATTCCTGGAGCAACCCTTCCTGAGCACATTAATTTATATACATGGTGGTAAATAGATGCAGATCCCTTGTGAATCCACATGTCAGACTAGAATTAGGACCTTAAAAATGTTTATTCCGTTAAGTTGGGAGGGGGAGGAGGATAAATAATTTAGGAAATGTAAGAGCAAACAAAATGCACATTCTCAGGCCAGGTTCTCCTTCAATAATGTAGATCACAATAGGGTGTAATTTTGCAGGCAGAGAGGGGTTGGCTTGGTCAGTGTGATCGGTGATGGCTCTGCAGGGGTCGCTGCATTTACTGCCAGATGAACTCCACTTATTTGGGGGGGGGGAATAAAATCAACTTTGCAGCGACTTTCTATCCTGCTTTATTATTCAGAATAAACGAAGGAGGGAAAAAGGTTAAAATGGCAGAAATAACGGGCTTTGGTTTTTTTATTATTTTCTTAAAATGTCTTTTATGTTTAGGAGGGTGAAGGCAAAGGAGGTATTTGGGGTGGATGAGTAAATAGAGAATAAAAACCAGGCAGGAATAAAGGGAGGGGGTTTCCCAGAGTAAGAACCAGGCAGGAATAAAGGGAAGGGGTTTCCCAGATGGGCAGAGGGAAGAGGCAGCCTGTGTTTGTGCATGTCCAGGTTTGCAGGGCAGCCCCATCTCCTCCACCGTGTCCTGCTGAGCTCGGTGCTTGAGGGAGTGATTCTCTTGAATTCAGCAGGATGGCTGCAGAGCTGAAGCATTAGGCTTGGTAGGAAAGCTTCATCCAAAGAGACCTCAAAGAATTGATGCTCTGCAGAGAGCAGATGTGTGAAGGCTGCAAGTAAAGGAAAATCTTCCTGCCCAAATACCCAAGTTCCAACATTCTTCCCAAGCCCCTGGACAGCAGAGGCCAAACTGCAGCTTCTCCACATGCCAAGAAATGAAATATTTTGTTTGGGGCTAAGTTGTACAAGTCGTTTTTCCTCCTGATTTGTCTCTAAGGGTCTTTTTTTCAGTTTGCTGGCCTGGAAGTTTAATTTGAGGTACCCAGTGTTTGAAAATTTCATCTAGAGCTTGCAGATTAAAGCTGGGGCTTTGCAGCTCCTGTTGGCTTTCTGTCAGGTTCCGTGGCTGCCTCTCTCAGGCTGCTCACTAAGCTTGATCTACAGCACAGCTTATTGTTCTTAATGGGACACTGAATGCTTTGAGCTCCCAGAATGGGGGAATAAAGGCAGAACCCATTTTAATGGTAATCAAGGCAAACAAATCTGTGCAATTACACAGAGATCTTTGCTGGAGTATGAAAGCTGCTTTTGGGTGTGAATGCAGATTTATCAGATCTCATGAGGTTATTCCTTTGAGGGTTGCATTGATGCTCTAACTAAGGCAGTCGAGTGACTTCATTAAGCCTCCAGACTTTGTGGGGCATGGCAGAGAAAGGTGGGAAAATTGAAGATGCAACTTGGGCCATTTCACTAAAAACTGAGGAATGAGGCAGTCGCAGAAACTTTATTGGATTAAAAACCTCTTGTGGTTTAATGGGGGTTTCTCTGTTTTGATTTTAGCTCTTGGGTTGCCAGTGGTTGCTCTCCTTTTTTTGAAAGCCTTGCAAAAGTCTTCAGGGATTTCTCAAGACGGAATAAAAGGCTCAGATTCTCAGCAGCTGTAAATTAGCTGTGAAATTCCAGGAGCTCTGCCTTTGTAGCAGCACCCCTGATACAGAAGTTTGGAATTTGCTGGAAAATAGCTGTATAACCCAAAAGGTGGTAGTCAAAGGTAGCAGGTCTCCAAGTTTGGCCAGTTTAGCACAGATAAATAGCAGTGGTGACTGAAATCCCCAGGATGTGGTGCTGCCTTTACCCTCAACCCTCTCACTGATGGTTTATTAGCATGATTGCAGGAGTTACACTGGTTTTCTTTTCTCTCTTCAGATCCAGGTGATCAGTTTTGTTACTGAGCAGAACTGGGATTCCCTGGAGGTGTTTGATGGAGGGGACAACACAGCCACCATGCTGGGAAGCTTCTCTGGTAGGTGTTCAGCATCATGTTCAGTGGAGCCCACCAGCACGTGCCCATTGATGGCAGCTGGACTCCAGCACGTACAGAGAATCAAGTGTGTGCTCAAGTGCTTCAGAAACTCACAATAGATTTAAGCACGTGCTTAGAGGGAATCAAATGCTTTGTTGAATTGGGAATTTGACTCTCTTCTTGATAGGAGCCTTAAACACAAAAGCAGGGGGTTAGTTTGGGGTTTTTATTGAAAGCCCACGAGCTCTAGCCTGGAGAAGGGAGTTCTCACAGTGGGGGTTAGCTCAGACCCGGTGAACCTGACCTGGCCAACTTATAGCAGAAGGGATGGAGGGCTACAAAACAATCTTTGTTTTGCCAGGCAGAAGGGAGTGTGGTTTTCAGCAGAGAGTGTGGTTTTCAGCAGAGCAGGGCATAGTGAGCAGCCCCAGAGCCCCGTAAAGCTCTCCAGCAGCAGAGCCACTTGCAAACTAATGGCTCTGATCCTTGCTTGTTTCATGAACAGATGTTCAAAGTGCTCTGAGATGGGGAAGGAAGAAGGGTCGTGTATAAAGACTCTGCTCCCAGCACTGCTCTGGGGCTGGAACTACCCTGAGCTGGTGCTGCAGCAGCTTCCAGGGAAGGAGGCAGGAGCAGGACCCCGGAGCTTGCAGGGACTTGTGCTCCACCCACGCTGTTTCTCAGCCCCAGCTCCCTCCTCGGTGCTTTTAGTCTGTCTGGTCTGTAGGTGGGAAAACTTCACACGCTGAAATTTCGCTGGTAGACTTTGAAAAGGCCATTGCAGAGAGGCCTTGGGTATTTCTCTATTGGCCTCATTAGAACCTGATCAAAACCGGAGAGCTTGTTAAGCTAAAGGACTTTCTGTTCTCAGCCTCTTCTGCAGCAAGTCTCCGAGGACACGGAGGAGGAAGAAAGGCTCCTCTTGACTGGCTTTGTGCCCCTCTTGTTTTCCCAGGAACGACGGTGCCCGCGCTGCTCAACAGCACTTCAAACCAGCTCTATCTGCATTTCTACTCCGATATCAGCGTCTCCGCCGCCGGCTTCCACCTGGAATACAAAAGTAAGAGCAGCTCAGCCCCGGCTGAGCGGTGGGGAAGTGGCTGCAGAGCCCTTGCCTTGTACAAGTGGAAGCTGCTTAGTGGGGAAGGAGCTTTGATGCCCGTGCTGATGTTCCCTGCACAGAGCAGCATTAAATGGAGAGCGGATGCAGCAGAGGAGGTGCAGGGCCCTGGGGTGACCCTCATCTTGCTGCTGGTGCCCTTTGCAGCACCTGCTTGGTGTCTGTGTTGGAGCACAGGAGGAGTTGTGGAGGCCAGAGTATTAAAAATTCATGGGGAGTTGGCCTGTTCCACACACTGCTGGAATCTTTGCTCAGGAGGTGCCTCGAGTGATGCTTGTGAGAGGCTGGGAGGGACTGGCTGCTCTCTGCAGCCTTTCCTGGGCATTCAGGGTGGGTCAGTGTTTCTGGGAACAGCTTGCAGGGCCAGACAGGTCTTCCCAGGATCACTCCAGTTGGAGAAGGTACTTTAAAAAAGAAACCCTCAGTGGTAGGAGAACAAACCTGACTAAAACTGGAAGACGTGGCAGGGATGAGAGTCTTTTGGGAAAGGGCTGTCAGGGTTGGGTAAGGATGCCAGAAATTCACTCTCCCCCACGTCTCCTGCTGTCAGAGCAGATGTCCATTCTTCCAGGGAGGTGCAGTGGGTCACAGTGGTGTGGGGCTGTGATCTCACCAGTGGTGCTGTACTGGGGGCTGGGATTGTTTTTGTATGGTCCAGCATGTGCAGAATGGCAGCTCCCAGCTCTCCTGAGCTCATCTGAACAGGGTGTTTAGCTCAGTCAGGAGAGCAAACAGGCTTGTGCATCCAGAGATATGGATGCCACAGGGTGGCACCTGCTCTTTGTGCCCCCCCTGCACAGAGAGCAGGAGCTGGTCTGGTCTGTGCAGCTTGGGGGGGGCTGGTTGGTGTGTGGGGATGGGGTTGGCTCTGTCCCTGCCCTGGCAGCAGTGATGGGGAGCTGAGGGATGTGCTGGCACTGCCAGCTCCACTCACACAATCTTCCTGGGGGCACTGCAGACATAATTGTCTCTTGCTGGACACTTCCTGATAATTGGTTCTGATCACAAACCTCGTGTTTGCCTCTGAAGCCAGCCCAGCTCTGTTTATTTTTTCCCCAGCAGCGAATAGATTGGAAAAGTGTGTTTCATTTTGTAGAACATCCCCAGCAACGGCGAAGCAGAGACGGAGCTTTGCCAGGGCCAACTGGTGCTGGGCTTGCCAGCTTTTCCTGGGTTTGCAGGTTGAAACCTTGCATGTTAATGGATCCAGGGAGATTAAGGCAACCAAGAAGACTGGGGAGGGAGAGTGTGCCCCAGATTGCCCTCGGGGAGCTGGAGAGGGGGATGTTGCTTTAGCAATTCTCTTGCTGCCACTCTGTTTATTCTCCATCTCTCTTTCAATCAATAAGTTCTTTGAGGCTCGCGTTACCCCCCTGCAACAATCATGTTCAGGTTTTTCATGAGGCTTGGGATTATCAGGCTTGTTTGGTTGCTTTGCTGAGAAAATTAATAGGTGTTGATTTTCAGGGCAGCTGGAAGGAAGTAATTCTTTTTTTTTTTCTTTGCATTGCTTGTACAATTGGAATTTCAGAGCTCTTTGTTGGGTTAGAGGTGCTGCAAGGAAGTTTTGAGAGATGAGCTAAAACACCAGAGTTTGTTTCCTCCCTCTCCCCCCTCACTGGATTCCTCAAGCAAAGCTCTTATCTCTACATGCAGAACAGCCCTGTCTGGGAAGGGACAAGAGGTGATGGCCTCAAGTTGCACCAGGGGAGGTTTAGATTGGACATTAGGAAGAAGTTCTTTACTGACAGAGCGGTCAGGGACTGGACCAGGCTGCCCAGGGAGGTGGTGGAGTCGCCATCCCTGGAGGAGTTCCACAAATGAGTAGATGTGGCACTTGGTGACATGGTCTGGGGGGGTCAGGGAGATGCTGGGATGAAGGTTGGACTTGACGATCCTTTCCAACTAAATGATTCTCAGACTTTCTTCCTGGGAAGCATGACAGAGCTTCCAGGAGGAGAGTGAGCATCTCCTCTCTCCTTTCTTTATTTTGTTCCCCTGCTCTCAGCCCAGCCTGCAGGCAGTGGAGCTGAGCAGAGCTGGAGCCCCTGCAGGGGAGCAGGAGGTTACTTCTGAGCGAGGGAGGTGCTGGCAGGAGCTGAGCGGCACTGGGGGCGAGGTGGCTGCAGATGCTCCTCACTCCACCTCCTCACTCCTTCTCCTCCCCGTGCTGCAGCAGGGAGAGGGGTTGGCATGTGTGTGAAAGGAGAGCACCTCACCCAGCTCCAGGGATTGCTAATTGGCTTTGGGATATTCCCAGTTGGAAATGGAGCTCGGATGGAAATGGGGTTGAATGAGATTTCCTCAGGCTGCTCTGCAGGCACCACAAGGACCAGCCCTGCTGCTGGTGTAAATCCAGTCTGAAATTGAGAATGGGAGGAATCAGAGAATGAAAATGTGCTGCTTCTTCCCAGAAAGGGGTGAATTACATACAGCACATACCCTGTGCCCTTGATACTGCTCTTGATACTGCCCTTGATATTGCCAGTGAGGGACAGCAGATTGTTCTCTCTTGCATCCCCCCCAGTCTTCTGTCAGGTGCTGCCTGGCTGGAAAAGGGACATGAATCTGTGTATATGAAAAGTAGAACATGAGTATGGACCTTGCAGAGGGAGGGTTCCTGTTGGGTGTGTTGGCTCATGAGCTGTTGACAATAAATGGGGCTGTGCTGAGCAGTGGCTGTGCTGTGGTGGATGCAGCTCCTCCATCAAGTCGTTAGGGGTCGGTCAAAAATGTCACAAAGTGATTTGTGATACCCGTGGGTGTGGAAAGAAGTGTGTTCCAGGTAAAGTGAGGGCACTAGAGGTGAATACCTCTGGATCCTGGACACACCCTGAACACAGGGGAATGCTGCATGGTCAGAGGTGTCTGTGGAGAACCCAAGGGTGGAGGTGGTTGCTAAGCAGGGGTGTGGGATAAAATGACAGTGTGTGTTTGCAGCCCTCCTGCCTCCATCCCAGACCCCATCCCTGCTCCCTGGAGCACTCACCCCACTCCTCTTCCACAGCCGTGGGTCTCTCCAGCTGCCCTGAGCCCCCCGTTCCTGGCAACGGCGTGAAGATCGGCGAGAGGTATTTAGTGAACGACGTGGTCTCCTTCCAGTGTGAGCCAGGCTACGCCCTCCAGGTACCAGAGAGTTTCCAGAGAGAAGGATGGGAACACCAGGAGGTTACCAGGAGACCCTCTGAACCCCCTGTCTTGTTGTCCTCTCCTCCAGGGCCACTCCCACATCTCCTGCATGCCGGGCACTGTCCGTCGCTGGAACTACCCCCCGCCGCTCTGCATCGGTAGGACTCTGGTGCTCTCATACTTAGCACATATTTATAGCACTTTTCTGGTAAAAAAAAAAGAATTTTCCAGATTTGTTCTAGAAGTGACATAGTGTGGAAAAATCTTCGTTTGTTGCAGGGGAAATTTCAGTCAAATTCCCCCTGGACTGCCCAGGATGCTTTGGTTTGAGTGTTTAAAATGTGGCTAGAGTGTAAAATGGGAAATACAAAAAGTTCTCCTCAACAAAAATTCATTTAAACGGGAAAACTTAAAGCTTTTTTATTCCGAAAGCAGGGTTGGCTTTAAGGGTTGAGGGTTTTTTCTCCATCTCAAGCAAAGATCTGCAGACTGGTTTATTTCTATGAAATGCATCTTGGTGGCACTAAAACGGCATCTTCTGCTGGAGCTTGGTTGTCCTCCCAGAATCCAACCTGCCCCACTTGTGCCTTGTCATCACTTTGGTGAGGACCAGCTGTGACCAGCAAGAGCCAGGCCACTTGTCCGGACAGCTCTTAGTCCATGGCAGCCTCTGAGGAGTAAAGAACCAGGCAGTTGATTTCCACCATGAGAGAAGTTAAGCCCGAGGAGAAGAGGCCCAGAGGTGAAGGGAACTTGCTGGAGTCCTTTGATTATTTTCAATATTTTGCTTTTAGCAAATCTAGATGTTTAATATTCATATTGCACACTTTACAGCTTTGAGAGACACATTTATGCATTTAATAGCTTTAGTTAACAGTTATTTCAGGCTCCTGCTGTTCTAGCTTACATCATTTTGCTTTAAAGTAATTATAAGAGCTAACAGTTCTTTTATCTGATGATCTGCAGGCCAGGAATAAATACAGAGACATTTGCAGCAGAGTGACTGAGCTAAAGGACTCGTGCCCATGGGAGCTGCTCTGAAGGCAAAGCAAAAACCCTTCAGCTCTGCAGTGGAGTTGGGGGATCCCAGCCTGGGGGAGGATCCCAGTGTTACCATCTAGCTGTTGATAGCTGAGCAGCTACAAGTTCAAAGTTTTCTCCTTCTGATCAGTGTCAGTCATCCAGTTCAGCAGAGTCTTGCCTGGCTGGGCTGTGCCTGCTCAGGCACTGTCACGGTGTAAAGAGCAGTGTGGTTTAATTAATTCAGGTTGTCTGGGCTTGGACAGTCGTGACCAAGTGCCAGATACAGACACCATCCCCTGTCTGTTCATACCCCCAGCTTGCACCACGCTTGGCTGGAGAAGGTCATCCAGCTTCAGAGAGGTATAAACACACCTCTGCAGCCAAGGGTAGACCATGAGTGACCATCATCTTCTATGGAGGTGCCACAGCACCCCACACTGGTGGTCCAGGGGCTTGTTGTCCTGTGCTGATCATGCACTGATGTGTCTAGACCCTGTCCAAAGCATCACTGGCTGACAGCCTCAGGAGAACCCAAACATTGGTCCTTGCCCTGCTGAAGCATGCTGAGTTTCTTCTGGTCTGCTTCATCCAGATGCTTGACTTCTAAATAATTCAGGAGTAGCTCTATTAAAGAGCCATTAAGGGGAAAAAGAAAGAGAAATCTTCAGGGAGAAATCTTGTTAGTAGGAAGCAGACACGTAATGAGATAGTGAACAAGGGAGTCTGCACCTTCACTGTCAGGAGGTGTTAGGAGAGAGTCTGGGTGTACTGGGCTGGATGGTGTTACCACAGCAAGGTGGAGGTCACCCAGATAAGCAGGAGGAGATGTTATCTGTGTTTGAATTCCAGGTGATGCCTTTTGTCAACATATTTTGTGCTGTCATCTGCGGATCACTCCTTGGTGGGGAATTCACTTGAGGCAGTGTGCAAACACCCTGCTCTCTGTTTATCAGGAATTGCAGGTGTGGCAGTCAAGGTAGGGCAGGTAACCAGGAGGAGAAGCAGTGATAGCTGGAGTCAGAAGAGGATCAGTCTGCTTCTTCACAGGTGGTTAAGGATTCAAACAAGTGCTGTGCACATGGTGTGCACTGGTACAGTGTCTGGGGACAGAGCAGAGCATCCATCTCTCCTGCAGCTCAGAGCTGCCTCTCCCACTGTGAGTGCCAAAACTGGAGCTCTTGGCCCAGGCTTTTATCTCCAGAGGGCAGGAGAAAGGCACATACATTAGTAAAGTGCCCGTGCAGTGCCTGGCAAGCTTTGCTCTACTTCCCTAGCAGGCTTTCCTTGTTCTCCTCTTACTTTCTCATTTCTTTATTCCCCACACAGCTGCCTGACCACGACCATCATCCGGAGAGACCCGTGAGTGATCCTGACCATTAACACTGTTGATTTTACAGCCCAGTGTGGAGGAACAGCAGAAGAGATGGAAGGAGTGCTCCTGAGCCCAGGCTTCCCAGGGAATTATCCAAGCAACCTGGACTGCACGTGGAGGATATTGCTGCCAGTGGGGTTTGGTGAGAGCTGCTTTTGGGTTGGTGCTGCCACAAAAGAGATGATAGGAAGATCCTGTCTGTGTTGCATGGTCAGTGCTGGAGGCATCACTTGCCAAGATGAGTTACAGAAACTGCTTTTGACCTCCTGATCACACTTTTCATTGAAGATGCATTTATATGGTAATATAAATACAATAGATATTTATGATGACAGATCACCATGGAGTGTAACAGGCTGATAGGGGTTTGTGGGCACACCTCTGAAGCAGCAATAGCACCCTCCTTGGTGCTTTCTCTGGTGCCAGCTGGAGGAGGAGGAGGTGTGCACAGGAATTCCAGCAGCGTGGAGCTGTGGGTGGGAATAACCTGGGACTGGCAGGACCCACACACCTCCAGGCACCCTCTGCCTCCAGCTGAGCATCCCTGGGCAAGCAGAGCTGGTGTGCCAAGGCTTGGGGGCAGCTTTAGAGGCAGCCTGTCCATTCCTCCTCCCCCAGGTGCTCACATCCAGTTCCTCAACTTCTCCACTGAGCCAAACCACGACTTTGTGGAGATCCGCAACGGCCCCTACGACACCAGCAACGTCATCGGGCGGTTCAGCGGCACCGACATCCCGGGGTCCCTCCTGTCCACCTCTCATGAGACCACCGTGTACTTCCACAGCGACCACTCCCAGAACAAGCCAGGCTTCAAGCTGGAGTACCAAGGTGAGGAGGGCACAGGAGGAGCAGCAGGGGGACAATCCTGTCCCCAGGTGTTAGGGTGAGGGTGGGG
Organism: Brachypteracias leptosomus; assembly: GCA_013401335.1. Taxonomy (NCBI): domain Eukaryota; kingdom Metazoa; phylum Chordata; class Aves; order Coraciiformes; family Brachypteraciidae; genus Brachypteracias; species Brachypteracias leptosomus. Next base: position 712,800 of record VYZX01022728.1, read on the forward strand.
GAGCAGAGCGGGTGTCACGGTTGTTGCTGTTCTGTGGAATTAATTCCGTGAGGACTTAATCCTAATGAGTGGAAAGGTGTTACATGAAGGGCGAGCTTAATCCTTAGAACCAGGATCTGTTCACCCTACGGCGAATAACAAGTGTTCCTAGAGTGCTTGGTGACAGTGAAATGCCTTTGAATTAATTCCGGCCAGACTCGCTCAGATCTTGGCTCTGTGGACTGCCATGCGCAGGGAGAGGAGCCCTCAGCAGCCATGAGTCTGCTCTGGAGTCTTGCAGCTGCTTTTCAGTCTCTGCTGAAGTCCAAAGACACCCTAAATATATTGGTCAGTAGCCAAATAATGTAACAGTGGGGCTGGTGTGGACACCTGGAGTGAAAGGAGAGAAATCACTTATTAAAATCAAGATGCCCTCAGCACAGTTTTGGGAGATGATGGGATGGGAGGTGCCTCCCTGCTTACCCAGCTGGAGTTCCCAGGCAGGTTTGAACCTCTGAGCAGCAGCCTTGGTCTCTGAACCAGAGGAGCAACACCCTGGAAATGCTCCTTCTCAGTGGGTTTGCTCTTTGAAGGTGCTGCTTTGGGGCTGCCCACCTGAGTCTTGCCCTGATGAAAAAGAACATGAACTTTTGGCTCTGCTTGATCCACGGCTTCTACCTTGATGAGTGTCTTTGCAAAGCCTTTTAGTCTTCTCTGTCCACCTCTCCTTGGCATCTGGGGACACGAAGGGGCAGAGGGTGCCAGGGCAGATCGTGTACTTCATGCCAAGCACAATTTAGGGTGGGCTTTGCTGTGCCAAGTGGTGCAGCTCCTGCCTCGGAGAAGGATCCGAGGAGCAGGGAAGGATGGAGCTGGTGTCTCCATCCATGTGATACAGCCAAGGACTGACAAAGGGCTGGCTCCCTAGAAATAGCAATAAAAGCTGCTACTCATAGTTAATTGAAAACATTAATTTTGTCTTAGCTGTCCTGTTCGTGCACCATATAATTCATGGGCTGCTGCACAATGTAGGCAGGACCGTGCTCTGCGAGGCACTCTGGGTAATCACATGGAAATTGCTATGCAAATTAGCTCCAGCAAGGCTGACCAGTAATTTATAATGCCAGGTGGAACATGTTAACCAATTGACTTGCATTCATCACCAGGGCTGGCTGTGGTTTGTTGGAAAACAAGGCAGATTTCCCAATCAGAAGTGAAGTGTGAGGTCGGGGTGTGAGCACAGGCTCTGAGGCTCCAGCAGACCTGGGGCAACCCCAGGGCTCGTGTCTGGGGCTACCCCAAAGCAGCAGCAGGAGGTTTCCTCAGCCTCCAGCAGATGTGTGCATGGTTCTTTGGTGTTTATCTCCTTCAATTAAGTCGTTCAAGGAGGGAGTAGCCAAGCAGCACAGATTGTGCTGTCCCTGCTTTTCTGAGAAAACACCAACTATGGAACCTTCCCACCTTGTTTATCTCTTTTTTCAGCCTACGAGCTTCAGGAGTGCCCTGACCCTGAACCTTTTGCTAACGGGGTTGTGAGAGGAGCTGGGTACAACGTTGGCCAGTCCATCTCCTTTGAGTGTCTGCCTGGCTACCAGCTGATCGGCCACCCCGTCCTGACCTGCCAGCACGGCACCAACAGGAACTGGGACCACCCCTTGCCCAGGTGTGAAGGTATGGCTTGGGGGACATGCACCCAGGGGGCATTTCTGGGGAGAGAAAAGGCTCCAGCTCTCTGTTCTTGGCCTCCTTTCGGATCACGCTGTAATTGGGCTGAAAGTTCCTCGGGAAACAAAAGTATTGCTGGAGGCAGGCTGGGAATGTGCACTTTGAATAGAGCCTCAGCCCCTGAGGTGTTGAAGAGTGTTCTCAGCCAGGTGATGTTCAACATATTTCAGCCCAGTCAAAGGGAATGTGGTGAACAGCTCAGAACTGAGGTGCAGCCTTTGAGGTGGTTTGAACCTCCTGCTAGGGGTGAGGACTCTCTCTGTCACTCTCACTGCTGGTGGGAGCTCCACATTCAGCTTGAAGCAATCCAGGGTGGTTGTGGTAATTCTTACCTGCTTTATTTCTTCCACAGTGTTCAGTTTACATTGATTTTGCATCAGTAAATAAAAATAGTTCTTGTTATAAAAGACCCCTGCAGCTCTGGGGGCTCTTAGTGTGGGAAGATTGTGTCTCTGTCTAGTCTCCTTAGTGTGGCAATGGTGGCATCTCCAAAAAGATCCATAGGGGAGCTCTTCAGTAGCCTTCCATGGTCTCTGAGTGAAGGAGCAGACCTGTCTTCTAGGTATAGAAGCTCAAATGTCCAAATTCTCTTCTCAAACCCCATTAGGGTTGTTTCAGCTTTTCATCCTTTGGGCCAACAGACTGAGTTTTGTGTGGTTTGCTTTAGAAGGTTTCATATGAACCCTTAAGAAGTTCAAGGCTGCTTATTGAAGATTTCCCATCATGCTTCCCAGGAACACTGACCTTTATCCCAGCCTCTGTACAGCACTGGCTCTGCAGAAGCTGTGCACTGGGGAGAGAGCAGGAGAGGTGATATTTTCCCTCTTTTGAAGTCCTAAGTCCTTGGACCCCAAAGAACACAAAGCATGAAGAACTGAATCCTCAGCTGCTCTCCCTGACCCCAGCAACGCAGCAGAGCTGAGGAGTGTCCTGTGCTCAGCTGGGTGGGTAGGGGCTGGTGGTAGCAGGATTATGCCCTTACCTTCCTCAGGCATCAGCTCTGCCAGCTACAACCATCCCGTTCTTCCTGCTTGCTTGTGTTTATTAAGTAGAATCATAGAATGGGTTGGGTTGGAAGGGACCTCTGAAGTTCATCGAGTCCAACCCCCCTACAAGAAGCAGGGACATCTCTACCTAGGACAGGTTGTGGCTTCATTTGGACCTGGAGGACACCAAGTGCAGTGGAACTGTCACCCTGATTAATGGATTGGGTGCTGCTGTCATACAAATCATCATCTCCCCCTTGCTCAGATGCACTGGGTGAAAAACCAGCTGCTCAGTGGGTCTGGGCCAGCCCGTGTGGTGTGAAGCAGAGGATGGATTTGCCCACTGGTGTGTTTGCCATGCATGGGTGCAGACAGCTGGTGCAGCCCAAAGACTCTTTACCAGGGCCTGGGAGTTTATTTGCACACCTGGCTCCCACATCTGCACAGAACACCCCGACAGTCTCCTTCCAGCTCTGGAGCACATAATGAATTTATTGCAGTGGAATTAAGTTGAAAGCTTTAGATGTAGCTGTGACAGGTGGGAATTATTTGAGGCAAGCTAGGCCTAAGTTTGGGGGCTGAATCCTCCTTTATGCAGCATTTCTATCTTTTTATCCCCCCCAAAAATGAAAGAAAAATGTGAGATGGCTCTTTAAGAGTTATTTTCTTCATCAGGTTTGTGTTTGTCTGATTACCTGCAGTGCCTTGTGGAGGGAACATCACCACCCAGAATGGGACCGTTTACTCTCCTGGCTTCCCCAACCAGTACCCCAATTCCCAGGACTGCACCTGGCTGCTCACAGTGCCCGTGGGATATGGAATCCACCTCAACTTCACCCTGCTGCAAACAGAGCCCTACAACGACTTCATCACTGTTTGGTGGGTACAGCAAAGGGGTGAGCACTGGCTGGAATTACTGCTAAGGCTCCACTGCAGAAAGAAATGTAGAAAGGGAGGGCAAGGGAAGAAGAGCATGGAGGAGATCCTGTGTGTAGTGTAGGAGGTTGGTTGTAGGAGGATGAGGGACATGTACTAATGCTCTTTTCTTGTGTTTCTGACATACAATTCTAGGGATGGTCCCCAGCAAACAGCCCCACAGCTCGGTGTGTTCACTGGCAACTCTGCCAAGAAATCAGCCCAAAGCTCTTCCAACCAGGTCCTGATGAAGTTCCACAGTGATGCAGCCAACGGAGGGATTTTTGCCATTTATTTCTACGGTCTGTACCGTGCTTTATACCAACCTCTGGGGTGCAGAGGGGTGGGATCAGCTGTGGCTTGTGGGGAGGGTTAGTTCTGGGGAAAGAGATGGTGTGAAAAAATACACTTTCACCTGAAGTCTTCCACAAAGGGGCTGGTTTTAGAGGCTTGAGATTGAAGGTCTCTTGTGCATCGAGTGCTGGCAAGTGGTGGCCCAGTGTGCAGGTGTGGAAATCCATCTGTGGCATGGTGATAATTCAAGCACAGATCAAGTGCTGCAGACTGAGCTGTGCCAAGCCTGCACCTCTCTCGAGGCGATGCCTGTGAACGTTGTCCTCTCCATGGCAGATCCCATTATGGATAGCTCTGCTTTGCCTGCCTCCAGCTCTCCTTGCCCCTGGCGTTGGCTGGATGCAGTGTTCCCTTTCCAATGCTTTGCTGGGTCATCTTGGTGGCCTATTTTAAATGGCAGTGAGAGGTGGCTTCATTTTTCTGGGGAAAAAAAAGATTCCCCTTGTGGTGGGTCTGGCTGAGTGTGTGAATCCATAAACCCCTGAATAATTTGGGGGTTCTTTGATGAGCACAGGGAGATGTTGGGTGTTATATTGAAACAAGAGCTTTTCCTTTCCACCCCTAACTTCAAATCAGATTAGCCAACAAGTTCCTACAGCAGTACTGGGGTTTTGGAAGGTGCACATGGAGACCTTTGGTGATTTGCTGGCAGCGCCATCAGCAAAGCCTTGCAGGAATTACACCATGAATTGCCTGCAGAATGTCTTATCTTGTGCTCAGCTCTGCAAGGCAAGTGTTATATGGATAGGCTGAATTTAAAGAATGCTTGCTAGGCTTCAGAGGGAATTGGTTTACTGCTGCAAAACACAGGAAGATTTACATTAGCAGACAATGGCTGGTATATAACAGTTACACAAAAAATGATGGTTTTGGCAGTTTGGCTCAGGAATGAGCAGTATGTAAACACTGCAGCAATCCAGCCAGTGCTTCCCTTTGTCATATGAATTAGATCCCATCATGGCTGTGGTGAGAGCCCATCAGCATATGGTGCTCTTCTCTAATCTTCAGCTGATGCTTCTTTAGCTTATGCTTTATGGGGGGTGCCGAGCCCCTCGCGGGCACGAGCGGGCTGGGGCTGGGGCTGGTAGGGGCTGGTGGAGCCCAGCGGTCGTTTCTGCCCAGCTGGGCACCCTGGCAACTGCTTGGCCTTCTGCTGAAGAGTCATTTACTGCCTCATTTGCTCCCTTAATACGTGGGACTTTAGTATAAAGCCTGACCTCAAAGGTACAAGTGATGGAGGTGGTTGGCTCCAGGGTGGGATTCTTCCCTCTCCCCCAGGCTCTCGTTCCACGTGTGGTGTCTAAGGGGGGACTCTGTCAGTTCAATCTGTGTCATCACCCTTTGGGGTGTAACTGCAGGTCCCCAGGATCTACAGTAATGGATATTTTCATTTCTGTGTCTGCATGCTGGCAGATCTAGGACACAGGAGCTTTAAATTGTCTTCTCCTGTGAGGTGCTGATCAGCCCCATGGCAGGGAACTGCAGCCCTTTCAAATGCCTGCAAAGAAACATTTCCTTAGGGTGGAGGGAGGGAAACAAAAGAATGATTCACAGAGGCTGAAGATTCACTAACGTCCCTGGAAAAATGATGATGTTGCACCTATTATTAAATGGGTTAGTTCAGGTGCCAGCACGAGCTGATGTGTGAGCGTGATGGGAGAGGGTTTTATGGCACAGTAACTCAAGGGGGTCCCAGTGTGGTTTCAAGGACAGGACTCTCTTTTGTCCTGGTGAGAACAAATGGATGTGCTGTTGAAAGGAGCTTTCCTGGTGCTGTATCACCCATCTGCTGAAGCCATCTTAATCACACCTCTGGATTGAAGGATGGCCCATTAAGGAGAGATTAATGCTGTAAATACTGGGTTATCTTTCCACTTCAATAGACGCTGTCAAGCACTTTTTAAATAGCATTTCATTCAGATTTTTGTTATGGTTTCCTTTCTTTCTTCCCCCACTGTCAAACATCTGTTTAAAAGATTGAACATAAGCCTGTGTCCTCCTGGGATGGCTCTTTGCTGTGTAGCTGGATCCTTCCCTGCTGCCTCCTTCCACCTTCAGCTCCTCTCCCATCCCACGTTGGACTCTCCCAGCTCTTTGCTCCTCCATTCTCTGTGCCACTGGATTGCAAAGAAGGGGCTGGCTGTTGGAATTACAGAGCTGACACCTCCCTTGGACCCTGCCTTGCCTGAGTTTACCTCACTAGAATATCACCTTGGGGTTTTTTTCCTCCCCCTTGCACACGTGGGATACATCAGCCCATCCCTCACATGAACCAGGAGCCCTGGACCTCCAGACACATTTTTCCACGCACCTTTTGGGAAAGTATTATCCTACCCCAGGTTAAGGGGTGAGGAAATTGGGGCATCTACTCCTGTACATGTCTATTTAAGCACCATCCAAAGCCTCATTAAGGTTGCTGCCAGGGCTGCCAGCCCTGCTGGGGTGTGAAGAGTTCGACGTCGTGGAGTTAGCAAGAATTAATATTCAGTGCTCCAGCATCTTAAATTAAAGGGCTAATATAAATTTCAGGGGAAGTTATGCTTGTCCAGGGTCAGGTGCAGGGGGAGCAAAGATGCAGAGAAGTGCTGAGCAAATAGCAGAAAATGTCTTTCATTAATATTCATTTAGTTCCCAGCACCATATTTTCAATTTAACCGTGCTCACAGCTCTCGTGGGTTTATTTTCATGATCAGCCCAGTGCTGGAGCCTCGTGCACCCACGTGCTTGTAAGCACTGCTTTGCTTTTGCTCTCTGTTACCTCATCTTTCATTTTGGGTGGAAAATGTGCTGTTTGCAATGTGTTTGGCCAAGTGTGTGAGCCATAAGGAATTGTTTCTGCTCATCCCCTGCATTTCTGCTTCCCATTTAGCCTGGAAAAACACCTTATTGGGCAAAGAGTACAAGGGCTGCCCTGGTTTGCCTCCTGTAAGGCCCTGACACCAACCTTGTGTAGGTTCCTTGGTGAACTGCTACAGGGAGGGTTTGCAGTTGAAAACACGAGGGCTCCTGGAGTTGTTTGCAGAAGAAATTAATGAATAATTCCCAGTTAAAAATAAATCACTGAGTTTTGCCATCTCTGTTCAAGGACAGGTGGTTAAGGGTGAAATTCTCTGAATAATTGTTGTAGTCTGCTTGGTGCTGGAGACTCTCCCTCTTCTGTGATTGACCTGATTCCACTGAGGTCACCAGGATCTGCTCTCTCAGAATCTCTCAGCCAGTAACGTTGCCTCACTCAGTGCTCATCCAGACACTGTCTGGGCACTTTTATCTCCACAGACTGACAAAAAATCTGCTTCCCATTAGGTGTGAGAAACAGGAGAAAGCTGCTTTGGGGCACAAATACCCCAAACCATCTCTGTGGGGTTTGGAAGGGGAAAGGGCTGGTTGCACTCTCACCAATTTATTGTGGAGAGGAAGGATTTGCTCTGGTGTCTGTTGAGCTCAGCCTGAGATGTCTGTGGCTGCCCTCACCCCCAGCTGAACATCTCCTGCTCTTCCTTTGCTCCTCCAGCCTACCAGCTCTTCAGATGTCAGCCTCCCACCATCGTTCCCAACGCAGAGATCATCACTGAGAATGAAGAATTTAACATAGGTAGGTTCTCCTGCTCCTCTCCACCCTCCTCCCCTGCTCCCCAGCTGCTGGGAGTGCCCCACGTTGTGTTATCACCACCTATTGGGGGTTTCAGGAGACCTCTGTGTGGCCTGGAGAGCTCTGCATGACCTTGCTCAACACCCAACCTTCCCAGAGAGTTGATTTCATCAGGTTGTCCCGAGGCTTTTCCTCCCTGTTAGCACAGAAGTGGTTTGGCTGCTGTGAGAGCCCCGAGCTCGTTCAGGAACATCCGCGGAGCTTTGTCACAATAATAGTTCTTCAGGTGTTTCAAACAAAGTGTTGTGTGCAAGCTCAGAGCCCATTAGTCCTCCTCTTTTCTGAGAGCCTTTCACCCATATCCGCTGTGCTTTTTTGTAGGTTTTTGTTGCTGCTCTTCACTGTTACATCCCCATTTTTAACTGTGTCTGTAGCCGGGGAAGGAGCCGTGATTATTTTCCAAAGCAGCTTTTCCCCGTCTGCTCCCTTTGAGGGAAATCTCCCCCTGAAATAGCTCCCACAAATCACCCGAGTCAGAGACACGACAGCAGTTTATCCCAGCTGAGATCAGGGTTCCTTCCTACGCCTTTTAGTTCTGCAGCTACACCTTTTATTTCTGCACAGTCATGGCAGAGGCACAGTTGAGAGGCCTCACACCCCGTGGTGTCCCCTCCCCAGGACATGGTGCAGCCATAATGAACTGATCCTTCTCTTGGGTCAAGGTGCTTTCTGTTTCTGCCTGCAGGTGACATCGTGAGGTACAGGTGCCTTCCTGGCTTCACCCTGATTGGGAGTGAAATCCTGACCTGCAAACTGGGCACCCACCTCCAGTTTGAAGGACCTCCACCCACCTGTGAAGGTAAAGGCAGGGGTCAGATGAGGGGTAGTGGGTTTAAGCTGGAGAAGGGTGGAATTAGGTTGGACACCAGGAAAAAGTTCTTTAGTATGAGGGTGGTTATCACTGGAACAGGTTGTCCAGAGACGTGGGGTCCCCATCCCTGGAGACATTCAAGGGCAGGCTTGATGGGGCTCTGCCCTAGGTAGAGATGTCCCTGCTTCTTGTAGGGGGGTTGGACTCGCTGACCTTTGGAGGTTCCTCCCAACCCTTTCCCTGTGCCTGCATTCCCCAAGTCATTCTAACAGTCACCTGAACATCCTTACCCTGCGAGGGGGGAATTCTGAGCTGACACTTTGCTGGTGACACCTGAGCAGCCTAAGGAAGCTCAGACTGGAGCCAGGGGAGCTCCTCGGGGGCAATCCTGGGAGGAGCAGCTTCTCTCCTGGTGCCAGGGAGTGTATTACATGGGGGAAAGCTGGAAGCCCCGAGCAGGCTGCCTTGTACACCTTGCTGCTGCTCAGGAGGGATCCCAGGGATGTTTCCACACTGCCTTATTTATCCCCTGCATCCCTGCTGCTGCTTCTGTTGGCTCCAGCCGTGATTATTTCATCTCCTCTCTGAACATTTTTACCATATAATGGGATATTTTTCTATAGCTTTATTCTCCCTGAAATAGCGTGAACCGAAGGAGAGAAGGGGAGGTCATTCAATTATTTACTGATGGTTGTTAGCCTGGGGGTAAAGGGACTGCTTAAATTACATCTGGCCACCAATTTATAGAGGTCAGAAAAATCACTGATGGGATTAAGGATTTGGAAGGAATACACTGTTCTTTCTGGAGAGTTCTGGCTGGGTTCTATTAATACAAGTACAGCGTTTGCACTGGGCTTTAGTGACAATTATGGATAAATAAAGATCCTTTTCTTTTTATGCTTTTTTTGCTCCCTTTGTGCATTCCACTCCTCTTGTGGGATGTTTTTTACTTGGCCTTTTTATTCAGCATTTTCAGCTGAATTTAACGTTTCCTGCAGCTGAGTGTGGGGTAGTGATTAGAGAGAGGAGTTCCTAGCTCCTGGTTAACAGCTCTGGGGGTGACCTGGGGTAAGCAGGTGCTTCCACACCTTGTTCTAACCCAGGTAATAAAGTTCCCAGGGATTCCTGGGGAGTGTTTTGTAGCTCAAGAGTAGTTACTTGGATGCAGTGCCAGTCATTCTGAAAGAGGTTGAAGTGATGCAGAGACAGCTCAAATTGTTTGCATTGATGCTTTTTGCCCTTTCCTTTAAATGTGGCAGTTGCTTGGATCTGTGGAAACAAGCACAGAGCTTCCATCAGGGTCTGAGGGTTCTCCATGAGCCCCAAGGGTCAAGGTGTGGGGGATGTACACGGGTGGGAGTTGTGCTTTGTCTCACCCCACCTCCTCCAGACAGACCTTCCTGGCCATAGTATCTTGTGTTTCCTTCCTTCCTCTGCAAAATAGGAAAATCCCTGTTCTGTTGTGTGTCCCCCTCATTCCCTGCAGTGCACTGTCCCATGAACGAGGTGATGACAGACTCCACGGGTGTGATCCTCAGCCAGAGCTTCCTGGGCAGCTACCCTCACTTCCAGACCTGCTCTTGGGTGGTGAAGGTGGAGCCCGGGTACAACATCTCCCTCACCATCGAGTACTTCCTCAGCGAGAAGCAGTATGATGAGTTTGAGATCTTTGATGGTAAGAGACTCACCAGTTTGGCCTTTTTAGCCCTTCATCTCTGCTCCCAGAGCACTCTGGGGAGAACTTTCCACCACTCTGTCTATAACCTTCTCCTGGACTTCAGGAAAGCTCCCCTCACTCATTGATTCTCTAAGAAAAGAGCAATGATTTGATTTTTGGGTGGATCTAAAGTATTTTTCAAAGGGTCAGGAATTAACAGGCTCCTGGGAGAAGCTGTAGCAGGGGTCACTGGGAAGGGCTGAGTTGGGCAGGTGGGAATTCTCACTGCTGAAGCCCACGCAGACCAGACTTTCTAGGTCCCTCTCACGAACTGAGAGAGGATCTCTCAATATTCACAATGAAGCAGCTTCTAACCCAGTGCAGGTGCTGGTTGTCCGTCGGGACCTGAGCTGAAGTCAGGCTGCCTGGAGCAAAATCCTGGTCTGGCTGTGATCAACCAGGAGGTTTTATGTGCCGTTGGTTCCCCAGGAGCCAGGTGCCTGCACTGGGACTCGTGTTCTACACAAACCCCTGAGCGTGAGCTGCCAATCCTGGATTCACTGGGAAACCTCCCGTGCTGCAGCTCCACGATGTGCCTGGTCCTTCTGCAGGAGCACTGCTGTCCATGAGACCCACCAGTGACTGGGTCAGCCCTGACTTCTCCTCATTCCCTCCTTCCCTACAGGCCCCTCTGGCCACAGTCCCCTGCTCCTGTCACTGAGTGGGAACTACTCAGCCCCCCTGACTGTCACCAGCAGTGGGAACAGAGTCTATCTCCGGTGGTCCTCTGACCATGCCTACAACAGAAAAGGCTTCAAAATCCGCTACTCTGGTAAGTGCCCAGCAGAGAGATGCCTCTGCCAAGCCCGAGGCCATCTCTTCAGCCAAGGGTCTCCATGAAATGCTGCAGCAGGGCATGGACCATCTGTGGCAGCAGGAGCTGCCAAGGCTGGAGCACAGAGCTGGGCTGGTTCGGAGCTGGTGAGGCTGAGCAAGGCAGGTTTCCTCCCAGGAGGAACCTTGAAGCTTTGGCTGGTTTCTCAACTGCTCTTAAGAATCAGAACTAGAGGGGTTGGAGCTAGATGATCTTAAAGGTCCCTTCCAACCTCAAACATTCTATGATTCTATCCTTGCAGTGAGGCTGTTTTGAGGTGTTGGAAGATGAACATCACAAAACATAAGAACTTGTGTTAGGAGCTGCCTGGTGCATGAGGCAGAACTTCCATGTGGCTGATGGTGCTCCAGCATTTCAGTGACCTGTTCTAAGCACGTTGTGCCCCTGCCACAGGAGCAGGACCAGGGAGCTGGAGTTGCTTATTCAGCACAAAACCGCTGCTGGGTCCCGACCATGTGCTGAAAATTCCTTAAAATTAATTATGTGTTTGGGAACTTGGCAAATCTTAACTAATGGAGGTTATAAAATTGGGTTGAGAACGTGCCAGTGTGTCATAAATAAATAATGACTTTACTCAGTAAATGAATTAAGTAATATTTAATTATCACAAATTAGTCTTTATTTCTGGAGCCCAGTGAAGCTTGGATGGTAGCCCTGCACTCTTCCCCTCTTTGTATTTATCCATCACAGGTTCTGCCTCTTGTACAGCCTTAGGTTATGGTCAGCACGATGGAATTCCTAAATCACAGCATGTCAGGGATTGGAAGGGACCTCAAATGATCATCTAGTCCAACCAGGGTCACCTAGAGCAGGTCACCCAGTAACACGTCCAGGGGGGCCTTAAACATCTCCAGAGAAGGAGACTCCACAACCTCCCTGGGCAGCCTGTTCAGTGTCTGTCCCCCTCACCAGGAAGAAGTTTCTTCTCCTATTGATGGGGAACCTCCTCTGTTCCAGCTCACACCCATTGTCCCTTGTCCTATCACTGGATGGCCCTGAGCAGAGCCTGGCTCCATCCTCCTGCCACTCTCCCTTTACATATTTATAAACATTAATAAGGGCTCTCCTCAGTCTCCTCTTCTCCAAGCTAAAGAGCCCCAGCTCCCTCAGCCTTTCCTCAGCAGGGAGATGTTCCACTCCCTTCAGCATCTCTGTGGCTCTGCGCTGGACTCTCTCCAGCAGTTCCGTGTCCTTCTTGAGCTGAGGGGCCCAGCGCTGGACACAATATTCCAGCTGTCATTTCACCAGGGCAGAGTGGAGGGGGAGGAGAACCTCTCACCACCCCCCTGCCAATCCACCCCAGGATGCCCTTGGCCACACGGGCACATTGCTGGCTCATGGTCACCCAGAGAAGGAGACTCCACAACTCCCTGAAAGCAGGAATGTGTCTTGGTCCTGCCCATCCAGTGATGGATTCCTGTTCTTCTGCCCTCCTCCCCAGCTCCTTACTGCAGCCTCCCGCAGCCACCGGCCCACGGGCTGATCCTGAGCCAGACGGGGCTGCAGCCGGGCAGCACCCTCCGCTTCGGCTGCGACACGGGCCATCGGCTGGTGGGGCACAGCACCACCACCTGCACCCAGCACCCCCAGGGCTACTTCCACTGGAACCAAGCCATCCCTCTCTGCCAAGGTGAGAGCGGGCAAACGTGTGGGGAGGAGGGTCCCGTCCTCAGAAATGCAGGAGAAATTCAAAACCTGTTGTAATTCTCTGTTGAGAACAGTCTTGGAGCTGCAGGTGGGCAGTGAAGGGTCCTCCTCTTGCATCATGTCCTTGGGAATAGATGGACAAGGAGGGAAGGGAGTAACTGGGAGCATTTGGGATGGAGGAGAAGAAAGCATCTGTGTGAAAACTATGGCTGTAGAAGTGTTTGGACTCTCAATAAGACACAGTCAAGGACAGGAGAAGCCATTGCTTGGAAGAATCTGGAAAGGCTGCCAGGGTCCTGCTGGCTTCTAGTGACTGGGATTTCCTTTGGTATTTCTGGAAGTGCCCTCTTAGCTCTGCCTGTGTCAACGGGGGATGAGGAATTTCATGGGATCTCAGATGATGCCCAGTTTTTGTTGGCTTCATATAAGATTTAGGCATGTACTTGTTCTTTCCACATGTCCTCCTAATTAGCAGTAATCTTTATGACATGTCATAGTTAGCACGAGGCTCCTTCCCAGTGTGGGAGGGGAGGGGAGGACAGGGCAGGGTGCCCCGGGGTGCTCTGCTTCTGTGCTGTTTCATCTCCCTCACTCTGTTCCCTTCCTTGATTGCACCTTTTTTCTCCCTCCGCCAATCATCCCCTCTCCTTTGTGTGGAGAAAATGCCCATCTTTATTCTGATGAAGCTTTTCAGTGTCTTTGAACATTCATCCATGTTCCAAGGGACCGAGCACTGGGGATTAATATTGCATTGACTTCCTTGGAAACCAGCCAGAGAACAGAGACAGGAGAGGCAAAATCTCATTGCAGTGTCTGCATTGTTGTCCAGTCCAAGCCATAAGGAAAATTAGAATTATTTAGTGTGAGATGTACCAAAGAGCTTGAAAAAAATTCCTTTTTATGTGCTCCTGAATCACTTTGGTGTTTTTGGGAGTTGCATGGGGGTGCAGGCAGCCCTGTCTCTGTAGGGTGGGTTTGTGCCATGGGTGCTTGGAGCCCTCTCAAGGTCATATTTATTTAAAGGTGAGTGGGGAGCAGCAAATTGAGACCCTGCCACCCAGTCCCGTTGGCAAGGGGGAGCTGGGGAAGTGGGCACGAGCTCAGGTAGTGATTTAGCTGCTGTGATAACGTGGCTGGGGACAAGTGCTGGAATGAGCAGATGAAGCAGGCAGCAGGACCAGCAGCACGAGGGGCTGTCATGGCAACTGTGCCTCCCGGAGCCTTGGCCCAGCGTGAGGAATTTCTCTGATGTGCTGCATCCTTTTTTTAAGGAGAATCATGTCATCAAGAAGAGGTATGAATATATCTCAGTCTTTCCTGCCCTGGTGTCCTGGAATGCCACCTGAGCCTCATGCTCAGCTCCAAAATCTGTATTTACTTCCGAGAGTGTGTAGGGAATGGGTTTTAAACATAGAAGCAGGGAGAGGATGTGTGGGGAGGTTGGAGAAGATGGGCTTGGATGAGGTATCACCCAATAGCAGTGGTTCAAAGCAGGAATGAGTCCCCAGCAGCAGTTCCCAGGACACCAGGGAGGGAGTCAGGGCCAGCCCATCCCTGGGGTTTGTCACAGCCTGGACTGGACGCACAGGAGGCTCCAGGTCTGCACCATGGGATGGAGGAGTGTGGGAAGAGGAATTCCCTCTGGAGCTGCCTGAGAAGCACTAAACCCACCCTGTGCTGTCCTGGTTCTGCTGAACGTGTGTCAGGAGCAACATGGGCACAACCTGTGGTGCCACTCCATAGCAGTGGCCAACGTCTGGGGGCCAATTCATAGCATTTTAGATAGGCTCCTCCTCCAGTTCTCCTTTGGATGGGATGTGTGTGTCCACTGACCACACAGAGAGCAGCTTGGTCAGGATCTTGGTGCTGGATGTCCCTCTGGAAGAGCCTGTCTCCAGCAACGAGGAGAACTTGCTGGTCATGTTAGATCCTGAGCTTGAAATAGCCCCTTTGGGAAGGTCACCACCTCTCTCTGTTTCCCCATACTTACATCAGCAATCCTAATAGTGGCCCATGGTTCTCGAGAGCCTTGGGATGGATGCAAGAGGTGGGTGAGCAGCGAGCTGGAGCTGCTGGAGGATTCATGGCAGAGCAGCTCCCCCGCCTGGCCTCCAGCAGCTGAGACCAGGGCTGGCTCTGCTCTCCTCGCCTGCTTCAGCTACAGAAAACCCAACATCCTATTTTTTTTCCCCCTTCTACGTTCTCAAAGCCAACTGGCAACCCTTTGTTTTGGGCTGTGCTCAATCCCTCATCCTTTCTGGTGGCCAGGGCTGCGTGGCAGAGGTTTGGGCACTCGCTCCGTTAGCGCTGCGTAAATTGCTCAGACAATCACCCGTGTCAGGAGCAGGGGGACTGGGGTGCCCGTAAACACATGGTCTGGTTAACAAATGACATTTCCCCCAGCTCCTCTCTGCCAGCACATAATCCACTTCGCCTCCCCGCTCCCCTCTGAATAATCTTTACTACGTGCTCTGTCCTTGCTGACATTTATGGAGGCAGCAGAGACTATTCTGCAGGGAACAATCTTGTCTTGGCACAATGGGGGAGAGCACAAGATGATCTAATGCGCCTCTTCTGTCCCCGCTGCCTATTTTTAAGCCGCTTTGTTTTTGGAATCCCAGCTGCAGATTTTGCTTTCGTAGCCTCTGTCCCTTTCCCAGCACATCTTCTTCCTGCAGGCAGATTTTTGGACCTCTGGACCCTCCTCCTCCTCTTCCCTGGACCGTGATCTCCAGCCAAACGCTGGTTGTCTTTGCCCTGTCTTTCACCAGCTCTTGATTCTGGATTGCAGAGCCCTCACTTTGAGCCTCAGAAACGCTCTTTGGAGCAGATGGCAAGTTTATTACCACCCCAAAAATCAAGCTTCTGCAGAGCTCTGTAAATAAAAACTTCCTAACACCACATTCTGCTCAAGGATGCTGGATTTGCAGGGAGGGAAGGATCCTGCCATTGGGTGCAGGGCAGCAGAGCCTGCTTGGAGCAGCAACAATCACATCCCCAGTTGGCTTTTCTTGTCTGATTCTTCTTCATGTTGCAGCCCAACCATCTACAGGCGAAGAGGGTTACAATTTTTTATTATTTCTGGTGGCTTAATGAACTTTTTACTTTGTTTCTGGGCCAGAAGCACTTTGTTATTGCTAACCTTTGTGTCAGGGCACAGCTCATTCAATGGAAAGGCTCTAAATGATCGAGGAGGAGGAGGAGGAGGTTTGCTGGGAGGCAGGACTGGGCAGTGCTAAGTCATCCTTTGCTTGTGCAGAGAAACGAAGGCAAGTGGCAGCTCAGCCTCCCCCTGCTCTCTGCACTCGGGTGTCCCTCTCTGTGCCTCAGTTTCCTGGTGGCAACCAGAGGTGATGAGGTTTGGGGGAACATCAGGCTGCAGAAACAATGGAAGAGAGGAAGGAGGAGGCTTTGCTGGGGGCAGCAGCATGGGCAGGGGGGCAGCTTTCTCACCAGCCTCCTCGGTTGGGTGTCACACCCTGCAAGTAATCAGAGCTGTGGCAGGTGAAGTGGGAAAGTAGGACTTCCCAGGTCCCCTCTTCTTCTGCCTCAGGATGAATTGGTATTCAGCGTGGCTGCTTGTCTAGACACCCAGCCTTGTGGAGAGATTCGCCGGGCTCCCGAGCTCGATGAAGTGACATACGTGTGATTATCATTTCAACCAGGGATCTGCCTGATCGTGCTAATACGAGCCTGCTGAATTACTCACACCTATTAGAGCGTCTGCAAGGGGCTGTGGAGCTCTGCTCCAGGCTGGGGCTCTGGCCGACTCGTGGAGCAGCAGTGGGAGAAAAGCATCTTGGACCTCGAGTGGTGGAGAGTTGAGTGGTTGTGCTGATGCTGAACACAATAACTTTGCTCTCTCCTCAGTGCTCAGTGGGGTCCGTGTCACCAGAAGGTGACTTTGCAAAGGTTGCTGCTTTTCTAGCCCTCATTTGTGTGCAGAGAGTATAACAGGCTGGGAGAGGGATGGGAACATACGTGGTGGTTTTGGAGGCAGGTCTGGGGTTGGTTTCCCACCTCTCCTGAATGCTGATAGAGATAAAAAAAGCTGATTGGAGTGACAGGCTCCCAGCGCTGGTTCTCCCAGCGGTGGGGAAGAGGGGAAGAGGGCTTGTCATGTATTGCAAAACTCCTGCAGCAGAAACGACCGTGATTCTGGCCTGTCTGGACTTGGCTGTTGCTCATCTTGCTGTGACCTGCCTGTCCCCTGCCTGCCCTGTCTGGCCGCAGAGCTGAGGATCTCAGCAGGACTGGTGCAGAGCATCTTCTCTGGGCTGCTGCCATCTTGAGCTTGGCATTGTGCTTGTTTATCAGGTTTTTTCCCTGAATTTCAGCCCCTTACCTCCTCAGCCATAGTGCTAAATTTAGCCTTCCTTCTGCCACACCGTAATTATACAATTTGCTGCCTTATGTAATCCAGAAGTGCTGCTGGAAAGGGGTTTCAGGTTGTTGCTGCTGTGGGATGTAAATAGAAGATGTTATTGCTATCTAATCCTTTATCTCTGTGAAAACTTCTGGGTACTGTGTCGATGCATTTGCTGTTACAGATATTATAGAAAATACGAGCCAGAGTCTTTTCCAGGAGGAATTGATATTCAGCATTGGATTTGCTGGTAGAGTAGAGTTGAAAACCTGATCCCCTGTGAAAGTGGGCATTTGGTGGAGCTTCTGGGGTTCAACACGGGGCTGGAGCTTTGTAAATAGCAGAGCTTGAGATCTGGGCTCTCAGCTCACTCACCACAAATCCACGATGAAATTGGAAGCTGCCTGATTCCTCAGCTGTGTGTTTTTTCCCTTCTTCCTTCCCAGCTCTGTCCTGTGGAGTTCCCCGAGCCCCAAGGAACGGTGTTGTCTTTGGCAAGGAGTACACGGTGGGGACCAAAGCCGTGTACCACTGCAACCAGGGCTTCCAGCTGCAGCCTGGAGAGGAGCCCAGCACGGAGTGTCTGCAGACAGGGCTCTGGAGCAACGGCAACCAGCCCCCCCAGTGCGTGGGTGAGTGTTTGCTGAAGGTGCTAGACCACAGGGAATTCCAGAACCACAGTTGTTTGGGTTGGAAGAGACCTTCAAGATCACAAAGTCCAACCATTGACCCATCCCTGCCAGGGCACCACTAACCCATGTCCCTCAGCACCACATCTCCAGCCTTGGAAACCCCTCCAGGGATGGGGACTCCACCACTGCCCTTTTCTGAACAACCCCAGGTCCCTCAGCCCCCTCTCACCAGACTTGTGCTCTAGACCCTTCCCCAGCTTCGTTGCCTTTCTCTGGACACCTTTCAGCCCCTCAATATCCTTCTCAGGCCCTTCAGGGCCCAAAACTGAATGCAGGATTCAAGGGACAGCCTCCCCAGTGCTGAGTCCAGGATTTAAGTGCAGGATTTAGGACACCAGCTTTCTAATCCTTCATGACTTGGGGCTGATGTCCCCTCTCACAGTGGCTTGGTTTCCCACCTGTAAAGCAGAGATGCTGACACTGGCCTCCCTGTTAAAAGCCACTATTCTTGCTGAAGTGCCCTGGAGTCACACACCTATTGACATCTCTCTGTCTCATTTCTTTTCCCTGCCTCTCCACGGCTGGTTTCCAGCTGTCACCTGCCCCGACATCACCAGCATCGCGGTGGAGCACGGGCGGTGGCGGCTGACCTACGAGGTCCAGTACCACTACAACGCCCAGCTGATGCTCATCTGTGACCCTGGCTACTACTACACGGGCCAGCGGGTCATCAGGTGCCAAGCCAACGGCAAGTGGAGCATAGGACAGCCCATGCCCACCTGTAAAAGTAAGAGCAGTGAAGCCCAGGAGCTGTGCCAGGCCCAGCTGGCTTCACGGGGTGTCTCACAGGGGGTGGTGGGGTTTGGTTTGGTGGGTGTTCAAGCTCTGCTGCTGGCGTGCAAAGACCCCACAGCTCTGGCCACGCTTGGCAGAGCCTGAGGGCTCTGCTAGAAGAGAGTTTGGATGCAGGGAGAGGTCATCTGTTGATCAGATTCTTGGTTGAATCTGAAGAGCTCTCAAGCACATGAGCTCATCTGTTGCTGCTGGGTCCCAGCAGCTTAACTGTCACCGGTGCCAGATGCTCTGAAGTTTGCTGGTAAGAAAGTAGTGAAAAAAATTCTGATTTAAACCCCAACCTCTTCCAATTCTATGCAAACGCCAAGTTTACAAGGGTAACGGTGTCACCTGTAAATCAAAACCACTCTTGGCAAAGCAGCAGCTTGGTTGTTCTGACACGGCTGCTGGGCTTTGGATCCTCTCTGTACTCAAAGGTGGAGGGGTTTTTTTTCTCTCTAAATGTAGAAAGAGAAAAATTTCTCCTTCAGAATGGCAGCTTTCCCTTCCCTCCTGCCTCCCTTTGCTGCTGGAGATGCAGCTGCCATCTTCAGTGACAGATGTAGTTTTACCCCTGCTCTCTCTTCAGCCAGATCTGGGAGCACGAGCCTGACCTCATTTTATTTCTCCAGCATTATTGCCACCTAAATTCAAATGACAGGATCTTGGCAATGCACTAAGGTCAGAAGCACCCAGCGTGAGGCTCTTGATTTCTTGCTGAGTGCAAAAGCTCCGGAGGGTTTGCAGATCTTTAAAGCAGAGAAAATAAAGAGCTGGAGTTTGTGCCTGGGAGCTGCATTTGCAGGGGCTCCAGCTGAACCCTGCAAACCAGGTTGGGTGTCCCCTAGGGGGCTGATCTTTAGACATCAGCCCTGTCCTGGAGGTCATGGTGTGAGGAAGAGCTGGGTGTCACTTTTAATAGGAAATCTTGTGCCATTTTGCAGCTTTTCAGGCTGCCTGCCTGGGTCTGGCAATGGGTTAATACCAGAAATATTCCTGTGTTAGAAATTTCCAGCATGAAAAACTTTTATAGTTTCTTCCCAGCCAGTCTTCCCTTGTGTCCTGAAGCATAAATATTAATGGCACTTCTATTTGTCACCTCATGTACCACGACTCTGAATTGTTGTTGTTATCCATGTAACTATTTAATAATCCGTCCTACTCATTCCTGACTTCACTTGGTGGTGCTGAGCATCACTGAGTGCATTTATTTCACCAACATAACCCCTACCTGCTCTCTTCTAGTTATCTCATGTGGAGACCTGCCAACCCCACCCAACGGGAACAAGATTGGCACCTTAACCAGCTATGGGGCCACTGCCATCTTCTCCTGCAACACTGGCTACACTCTGGTGGGGTCCCGTGTGCGGGAGTGCATGGCCAACGGGCTGTGGAGCGGGGCAGAAGTGAGGTGTCTGGGTAGGTGTGGAGTGGCTGTGGTGGTCATTGGGAAAGAGTCCTGCTTGTGTTTCAGGAGGGAATGGGAATTTTAGATATTAATTAAGGAATCATAGAATTGCTTTGGTTGGAAGAGACCTTTAAGATCATCTAGTCCAACCATTAACCCATCCCTGCCAGGGCACCACTAACCCCTGTCTCTCAGCGCCACAGCTCCACGCCTTGGAAACCCCTCCAGGGATGGGGACTCCACCACTGCCCTGCCCAGCCTGGCACAGCCCTTCACAGCCCTTGCAGGGAAAAAATTTCTCCTAATATCCAACCTAAGCCTCGAGACCGTTTCCCCTTGTCCTCTCACTTGTTAGGAGAGCCCAACCCCACTGGCTCCAACCTCCTTGCAGGGAGCTGTGCAGAGCCAGAAGGTCTCTCTGAGCCTCCTTTTCTCCAGGCTCGACACCCCCAGCTCCCTCAGCTGCTCTCCAAAGAACCCCAGCTAATTCAGCACTCCTGGAGCCATGGGGTTTTAAGCAGATATAAAAAGGAGGCAGTCTTTGATTCGTTGCCACTCGGTAGATGTGAGGTGTTTGGAGATGAGAGAGGAGAGCTTCCAAAACACTCTGTCGCTTTTACTGCTGCTCTGCTTTTATTGATGGCTGCAGAGCCAGCTCAGCCCCACCAGAGCCTGGTGCCTTCAGGAGGGGCAGGTGGTGACTCTCAGCCTCTCCCTCTTGCAGCGGGGCACTGCGGGGTCCCCAGCCCCATCGTCAACGGGCAGATCAACGGGGAGAACTACAACTACCGGGGCAGTGTGGTGTACCAGTGCAGCCCCGGGTTCCGCCTCATCGGCATGTCCGTGCGCATCTGCCAGCAGGACCACCGCTGGTCCGGCAAGACCCCTGTCTGTGTGCGTAAGTATGGGCTCCGTTCCTTCAGCCCTGCTCAGGGTCATGGGATGGGAGTCAGAGAGTTATCAGGGTTAGAAGGGACCTCAAAGATCACTGGCATGGGCAGGGACCCCTCCCACTAGAGCAGTTGCTCACAGCCCCAGCCAGCCTGGCCTTCCAAATGTCCAGGGCTGGGGCTTCCACCACCCCACCCTCATGGGGAAGAACTTCTTCCTAACGTCTCAGATGAATCTCCCCACCTCTAGTTTTGATCCGTTCCCCTCAGTCCTGCCACTACCCGACAGCCTCAAAAGTCCCTCCCCAGCTTTCTTGTAGCCCCCTTCAGATCCTGGAAGGCCACAAGAAGGGCCTCTCAGAGCCTTCTCTTCTCCAGACTGAACAACCCCAACTCTCTCAGTCTGTCCTCGTAGGAGAGGTGCTCCAGCCTCTGATCATCTAGTTTCAACTCCCCAGCCACGGCAGGGACACCTCCCACTAGCCCAGGCCACCCCGGCCCCCATCCACCCTGGCCTTGAACACCTCCAGGGATGGAGCATCCACACCCTCCCTGGGCAGCCTGTGCCAGTGTCTCGCCACCCTCTGAGAAAAGAATTTCCTTCTAATTTCCAATCTAAATCAACCCTCTTCCAGTTTGAACCCATTACCCCTCATCCCATCACCAGGAGCACCTGTAAGAACCGTTGTTCAGAGCTCACCCACCCAGACTGTGTGAGGTGGTTTTGCACACACAGTGAGTGTGTTGCACGAGCATCCCTGGGGCTCACCCAGGGGGGAGCTGAGGTGTGGTGGGAGTGGAAACTCTGCAGTTTTGGCTTCTCTCTGCTTTCTAAATTCCACTGGTCTTTGGAGGTTGCCATATGCTGAGTTTCTGATGGATGAGCACCGTTGAAGGTGGGTTTCTGAGGAGACCTCCCTTTGTTGGGGCATGAGGAGGTTAAAGGTGGTCGTAGCCCTGCCCAGCACACCACGGTTGTCACCATCTTTGAGACCCACGAGCTGTGCCAGAGGAAAGTCAGTCTCTCTCCTCCTCTGATCCGCAGTCACAAGTCACCTTGTACAACCTGCTTATTTATTTTGCCAGTAAATAAGCTAATTAAGTAAATCTCTGGAGCGCTGAGGTATTAATAAGTTTAAGCATCATCTTATCAATGGGCAGCACCACCCGTGTATTTCATATCATGATTCTCCATTGTTTGCTCCCCATCTCTCCTGTCTAGTTTAGAGCTTTATGGGCTGAGGCACAGTAACAGCAGCAAGAGATGAAGTATGGGAGTGACCTGTCAATGAATACACAGATTCCAGCCTCAGAATCAGAGACAGGCTTAAGTTGTCAAGGTCAGCAGTGACTGCAGAGTTTGGAGGGTGTCTGTGATTCTGCATGACCTTTGTAGGACAAGAATTATTGGCCTGGTTGTCTCTGGGTCTGTGTAGGTAGGTTTGAGTTACTCTGGTGTCTGAGGATGTGCTGTTGGAAAAGTTTTAATTCACTTTCACCTGCCAAGTGTGTACGTGCCAGCCTTGGATGAGGAAATCATAGAGGTGCTCCTGCTGCCAGGCAGATAGATGGCAACAGAGGGGTTCCTAAACTTCCCTTTGCATGACTCATCTTGTTTCTTCTGGGAGGGACCAAACCCGTTAGAACGTTGTTCATCTGTCTTCTGAGACTGAACCAGCACAGGTCCTACAGAGGGTCTTTGTTTGGCTCTGCTTTGTGCCAGCTTCTGCCTCTGCCTGCTGAAAGCCCCCCAAGCCTTTGTGCAGGGATCTGTAAAGGTGTCTCGTGTGCAGACGTTGGCCTTGAAGTTATTAGACTACATTAGGCCTTATGGATAACATAAATTTGGTGTCGTTAAAGCCCAGCACTGTTGGGCTCTGAAATGAGATGCCTCGAGGCTTTATGGCTTGTGAAGCTCAGGGCACCGTGCGTGTTAGCACATGATAATTTCCTGCTGTCCTGATGGTTTCTCTTTAAACCTGCTGCAGTTGCATCCTCTGTGTGAAGGGCTCTTTTTGATCCATCCCAACTGTGGGGAGCCTGTTGGGTTGTTTTTTTCCAGGACAGAATCCATCACTTGTTTCCAAACATGGATGATCATATTCAGCAGTACCTCAGGGTACCCGACATCTGCTTCCTGCAGCACTCGGAGCCTCTCTCACCTCTTGTTTTTCAGAGCTGTACCTGTCACTGGCTTGCATGAGGAATAAATTCCCATCCCTGTGGTCTAGCCCAGCCCTGGCACTCAAACACATTGTGGATCTTTTGTGGGAATTTCATCCCCTTGTCTAGCTCCTGGCTTTGGCAGCTGGACTGCTGGACCTCTCCCTCTTCCAGCATGGCAGTGATGGGTATTGCTTTGTCCTCAGCTGTCAGAATATGTCGCGTTCCTTAAGCAGCCAAAAATCCCTATGTGGAGTATCCTGACACTGGTGCAGTGAGACTCACTGCTGTGCAGCAAGCAAACATCTCCAGGCTCCTCTCACAGCACCTCCCCATGCCCCCCACCTCTGCCAAGGTGCCTGCACTGGCAAGATCAATTTAAATTTCAGTGTTGTGTGTGTTTGCTGCAGCCACAGCCTTTGCTGCACCTTCCCTGGTCGTTGTCAGAGCAGCTCAACCCTTCAGCTCATCGTTGCCCTGAGCTAACAGCAAGAACTAGGCGCAAAAATCCTCACTCTGGGAATTTAGAAATAAAGTTTTCCCCCCAAGTTTCTCAAGCTGAAAGCAGGAACATTGAAACTTTCTAGGCCATATGCTAGAAACCTGATTTTTGTCATATTTTTTCCTCTCTTTTACCTCTCCCTCCAGGTGTAACTTTATACTGCAGTGAGCACACACCTGACACAGGGGAGAGGGGGGAAAACATCAGGTTTCGTGGCTGTGTGAGGTGCCCAGGGTAACGTAAGGCAATAGATTAACAGCAGGGGCTGGGATTTTTGGAGAGGAGCTCTGGGGATTTACAGTGTAAGTCGGTAGGGTGCTGGCACTCAGCTGCTTGGAGAGCAGCTCAGAGAATTTCTTATGCCAGTGTAATGAACAGAGGCACCACGCTCTGAGCTGGAGTCAGTATTTCAGCAGAGCTGGCCACAAATCATTGAGGTCTTTGTGGGTTTCAGGGTTGATGAGGGGGGGGTTTTACACTCTCCTTCCTTGGGAACTTTTTTCCAATGGATAATCAGCTTTCTTTGAGGCAAAAAAAGTAACATCTCCCATTTCTAATTGCAGCTATCACCTGTGGCCACCCTGGCAACCCTGCCAATGGCTTGACCCAAGGGACTCAGTTCAACCTGAACGACGTGGCCAAGTTTGTGTGCAACACTGGGTACCACCTGGAAGGGGCAGCCCAGTCCCAGTGCTTGGCCAACGGCCAGTGGAGCAGCACCCTGCCCTCCTGCCGTGGTAAGTCAGGACCAGAGAGGTCTTCTGCTTGGAAGAGACCTTTAAGGTCATCGAGTCCAACCATTAACCCAGCATCTGCCTCCAGCTGGGCAAATGGGACTTGTCTGCACCTTCCTCACTGGTTCCTGAAATGCAGCTTGATGCTGCCATCAATTCATGCAAACAAGTCTTGCAGTTCCTCAGGGAAGTACAAGTGATGTTGGAGCTCCAAGGGCATGTTTAAATCTCGTGCCACAAACCTCATTTTCCCCTTGGGCTTCACTCAGAGCTGTTAAAGGACCCTGCCCAGCCCTGCATCCTCCAGGACATCAAAGTGGGTGTTGTAAGTGGGGAGGGTATGAAAATATCAGGCTAGACCCTTAGCAGAGGTCACCCTGGTAACCCTAGAGCAGTTTACCCACAGCAAACACCAGGGTCTTTGCACAGAGCCCTTTCCCCTTGTAGGCTGCCCTGCTTCCACTGGAATTAGCACTCAATTCACTTTTCAAATTCCCTCCCCTCCCCTCACTCCCTTCCTCTGTCCCCCCATATCCAGTATCTCTGTCGATACTGTCGCTGTGTTGGTCAAGAAATTGGTGATTCTCAACTGATTCATGTCCTGGTTTGGGGCCAGAGAGTCAGGCTCTGCTGCTGGGTCTTGCATGGCAGGGTGACACCCTGCAGCATTGCCTTGACTCTTTCTTTTTCCTTTTAAAAAGGATTTTTGTTCTATTTGTGCCCCAAAGAATATGATTTTTAAAAAAAGCATCAATTGTTGAGTATGTGATTTGCAGCTTTCCCCCCTTTGCCTGCTCATTTTTGGACAATCCTCTGTTCTTTGTGACACCCTTGGTTTTGTATTTTTTTGTTGTTGTTGTCTGTTTGCAGTTGTAAACTGTACTGACCCCGGGCACCTGGAAAACAGCATCCGGCAAGTGCAGCCAAGTGGTCCTCACAGATTCAGCTTTGGAACAACTGTCTCATATCAGTGCAGCCATGGATATTACTTATTGGGGACACATGTCCTAACCTGTCAGGGGGATGGCACTTGGGACCGTGCCCTCCCACAGTGTCTTTGTAAGTTCTTCAGAATCATTCCCCCCCACCCCGGGTAGTTCTCTCTCTCTTAGCTGAATGGTTCTGTAAAAACTCTGGCTCCAAAGCCCTTTGTAAGCCCTGGGAATCCTTCCATGGGTTTCACTGCCCTCTGGATCCTGCCTACAGAAGGAAGGCATGTGGTGTGAGGAGAGCAATGCTATTAGGCAGAGATGGTTTCCTCTGCAGGGGAAGCAGCTCCCGCTGAGCTTTGCTGGTTCCGTGCAGCTCCAGCAAAACTCCTGCAGCTGCAGAAGGGCAGCAGAGCTCCTGCAGCCCATCATGGGCAGCACTGTGCAACTGGCCTGGCTGGGAGACAGGGAGGGTTTAGCCCTGCTCGGGCATGGCTGGGTTTGCAAACTCCCCCTCACACTCCAGGGGAGGGAGGGGACAGTGTCAAGGTGAAAGAAATGCAGCCTTTCTTCTGCTGCCACACAGATGCTGAAAGATTTGCTCCCTGGCCCTTGCTTGATATTTTTTCCCCCCTTACAGCAGTTTTCTGAGAGAACTGGGGGGGTTTGGGTGATGGTTTGGCTTCAGGGGTATACTCCTGGTGGTCTCATCCAGGAGGTGTCCGTGCATTATATGAGAGATGTCAGTGGTGGTGTCCCTTATACTGGGTAAAATGAAGGTCCAAAGTGTACCTGGAGTTGATGTGGGGCTGCCCAGGGAGCTGGTGGCAGAGGCAGGAGCAATCCCACCCCCAGGACACAACTATGTCCTTTGGGAGACTAAAGCAGCTGTAATCTCATTACAAATAACAAATATAACTAATATAATGAATAAGGAATCACTAAAACAGACAGAACTGGAGCTCCTTCAGAGCAAATTGGCTTCGCTGTTCCAAAGCCATCACTGTTGCCTTTCTTTTCCTTGTATTACCCTTTGACACCCAGTCATACAAAGCAGTTTTTGGCACGTTTTCCTTTCCTTCTGTTAGCAGCATGTCCCCTTCTCCTGTTTGCAGCACCCTGCACGGGCCCTGGGGAGTTGACAAGTGATAAGGGAGTTCCCACAGCCACAGGGGCTTGGGGAGGGGGGATACCCCTGAAAACTTGGGAGCTGAATAGCTCAGGCTCAGCTTTCCAGCTAAGTGAGAGGGATCCCCTTCCTTAAAATATTGAGCTTGGAGGATTTGTGGGCACTCCCAGAACTTTGCAAACTCAGGTCAGTGTTAGGACTGATTATCTGAGTTTATGGGCTTAATAGCTTAAAGATAAATAAGTAGATTTTTGCACGTCTTTGTTTTGTGTGTGTTAAATTTAAGATGTACTCAGTGCTGAAACTCATAAAGAATTTATAGCAGGATCCCTAAAATTACTAGGGCCTTTCAAAACATAAATTAAGGTTGATGCCAGACAAGCTTGGGTTGGAAATGATGTTTCTGAGGAGGGAGTAGAACAGAGTTGATGCCTTTTGAGGGTGGGAGAGCAAGTCCAGCAGGTACATGGGAGCAGAGCCTGACACAGCAGAGGAAGGAGCCTGCACGCTGTGTTCATAAATCCTTTAAAAACCTCAGCACCACCACCACAGGTTTTAAGCTGAGCTGAGTGTGCTGGAGTATCTGTTATTAAATTGTTAGTTACAGTGTGAGTTTAGGTATTAGCTCTCAAGCCCATTTCCTTGCCGAGCGTCCTTGGTTTTAGTCACAGCTCTGCACCAGGATATTTCACCACCCACACGCCCAAACAGACACGTGCTCTCTCTTTTTATTGGCACATACATCGTGTTTTCTACCTAATGCCAGGCTGGGTATTTTTAGACTCCAGCAGAGGGGGAGAAGGGATCCGTTACGGATGCTTTCCCTCAGAGCGAGTGGTGTATGGTCTTTATGCTGAGCATCCTCATCCAGACCTGTCTAATAGCCCCTGGATCTGTCAGGGTATTTGTCAACAGCCTCCCGGTCTCCACTCTGATTGCTAAGCTAAAGTAAACCTATTAATTATTGTTAGCAGAGGGTTTTTTGCTGGCAGTGGTGGAGTGAGCAGTGCTCAGCATCTGCCAGGGTTGTGTGCTCAGGTGTGACAGGGCATCGGCTGCAGCTCTTGTCCCAGGGCCTGGGGTGGGGGGTGTGGAAATCATCATCTTTGAGGAGAGATGAGTTTCCCAAGGGACCTGCAAAATGCCTGCTAGTGTCAAGGGTCAGCGGTTGTGCACAAACCCTGGGCAGCTCTTACACGAGCTCATGTGCCCCAGAAGGAGACCAGTGCAAGGTCCTGCTGTGCCACACCAGCACCATGGCTTGACCCACTGGGCGTTTGGTGGCCTCTGGGGGGGGGGTTTAAGCTGCCAAGGTCCTGTGCACACCTCAGACCTGCAGCACCTGCCTTCAAACGAGCATCACAGGCAGTTCCCTGGTGGTTGAAGCTGTTGCATCTGTCTCTTGCAGTGGTCTCCTGTGGCCACCCCGGCTCCCCGCCCCACGCCCAGATCTCGGGGGACCAGTACACGGTGGGCTCGGTGGTCCGGTACAGCTGCCTGGGGAAGAGGACCCTGGTTGGCAACTCCACCCGCATGTGCCAGCTGGACGGGCGCTGGAGCGGCTCCCTGCCCCACTGCTCAGGTGAGGGGGGCTTCAGGAAGGGCTGGGGGGGGCCAGTCCCATCCTCCACTGCCCCTTTTGGGCTTTGCTGAGCTGGAGAAATACACACGCTACAGAGGGAGATTGTGGGAGCCTCAGAAAATGTCTGTGCCTCAGCTCTGCAGCCTCCTGCAAGTTGGATGATAAGCTCTGGCAGGGAGGAAAGCACTCGGCTTGCAAGAAATAAATCACTGCAGCAAATGTTTGTGGTAGGAGGTGTGCTGCAGCCTGCTGCTTTACAGTTCCCTCCATGCAGAGTGAACGTGTCTTGTGCAAAATTGGGTCCCTGCATCCCATCTGCAGCATCTGACCCTCTTTCTCGTGCATTCCAAGAAAACAAAAGAGCCCATGTGGCCCCTTTCCAGGGCCTGACATCTGCTGTTACGGCACCACACAAGTCCCACGTCTGCACAAGGCAAGTGGAAGCTGGTGCAATGAGTTTCCACATCATCAGCAGCTCCAGAGGGAGCAGTTTGGGGACAGAAATCCAGCCCCGCTCCCCTGCCACAGTGAAAAACATCCTGGTCCTCCAAAAAACGCCTGATGAGCTGGACCTGGGTCAAAGTCATGGGGGGATGCAGTGAAAATGTGTTTGCCAAGTCACTCTGAAATCAGGGTGCTGGGATCTCAGCCGTGGTGGATTCCAGTGGCAGGAGGGGTGCTGGATGACCCTGGCAGAGCCCTCCCCATGGCATCCCACCACTTGTTCCTTGGACAGCACAGAGGCAGACAGAATAAGAGCTTAGCTGGAGCAAAGCATTTGGGACAAGTGTTAATTTTTAATTATGCCACTTAGATTTAGCAGCTCCACTTGACCAAGTTTAACCTCTGCTTTGGGAAGGGAAAAGAAATCAAGTGGAGTCATCCTCACATTCTGAAGCTGTACCTGCAGAGTTCTTGGTCTGTAGCTGCTCAGAAGTGTTTTCTGCTCCAGTTTGTGCCTTTTCCCTGGGTGGTTTTCACTGTCTCTCCTGTCATCTTGGTGGGTGGATTTTTGGAAACATTCAGTGTTCCTCTGACTGGTTCCTGCTGGGTGTGATTTTTCTGAATGATTTATGGAGGCAGCTTCAGACCAGGGCTGATGGTATTTGACAGACCCTCTCTGATGGGGACCAGGTGAACGCCCAGTACCCCAGAACCACGATTTCCACCCAAGGGCTTGAGCAGAGGCTCCTCTGCTACCCCCGACTCAGGAGAAGCAGTGAAGAGGCAGAACACAGCCCAGATCACCTGCCAGAGGTTCTCCATTGTGTGGAAGATCCCTACAGCGTGCCAGAAGTTTTTTGCAAGATGAAATGAAAGACTTTGATGTAAGTCATTATGCGAAAGAAAACGCTGAACCTGGAGCCTTCTCCCTCTTCTCTTCACAAGCAAGTGCATTCCCTGGATGATGAATATGCTCATTACGGTTTATATTACACGTGACACTGCAAAGGCTGTACCTGCAGCAAGATGCAGAAGGCCCAGGAACTTCATGACGAGCTGCAGGAGTGCAATAGTCTTTTCTGGCTTGGGGCTGGATGTGTTTGCACAGGTTGTTGGCAGGGAGAGCCAAGAACAGGAGCACCCGGTGTGGTTGGGCAGCAGGGAGGTGGGCACGTCTCCAGCCTGCTCCAGAAAACCCCTGCGAGGCATCTGCTGCAGCTGGTGCCTTCCTCCTGTCCCCCCCGCGCTTCCAAGCAGCAGCTCCAAGTGTTCGCCGCTTGTAGGAGCGGATGTTTCTCAGCTGGATCCCTCCTGCCTCCCTGCTCCAAACCCAACAGCTTCTTGTTCTGCAGATACACCAGGACGTGCTGAGGTGGCTCCGGAGCATGTCGGAGCTTCTGCTTGGAGGGGAACCATCCCCATGCCTGCTGCTGGCAAGGGAGCTGCTGTCTGCTGGAGCAGCTGCCACGGAAAGCGGCTGCCGAGGGCTCCGTCTTGGGGCTCAGGAGTTGTGGCCATATTTGCAACCAACTTAAAACCAGTGGGTTCCCAGAGCTGGGGGGGAGGTTCATCTGGAATTGCCCCGTTCTGCTGAGATGAGTCAGTCCCACCATCCAAGTCTGTGCTGACCCTCTGAACACCCGCAGCTGGGAGGGAAGAAAGGCCAAACCCCAGCACTTGCCTCCTCCACTGATACCATGTTCTCCTCCCAACAGGGGGCAGCCAGGGCGTGTGTGGTGACCCGGGGATCCCCTCTCATGGCATTGGGCTGGGAGATGACTTCGATGTGGGCAGCGTGGTCAGGTTCAGCTGTGAGCCTGGTTACACCCTCCGGGGCTCCTCCGAGAGGACCTGCCAAGCCAACGGCTCCTGGAGCGGCACGCAGCCCGAGTGTGAAGGTACTTTAACAACCCCACGTCCTCTCCTGCAGCACACCAAGCCTGCTCTGGTGTCCCCAGAGCTGCCCAGACAGCCTGTCCCCTCTGGTTTAGTTGCCAGGGACAGTTGGGTGCTGCTAGAAGTAACACCCTTGTTCAGCATTTCCTCCAAACACTGTGTGTCTTGGAACCTCAGTTCTCCTCTTTCCGAACATCTGCAGGTCACATCTCCCAGGAGGGTTTTCCAGTGCCCAGCAGCTGTGCAGGGTGCCCCAGGATGGTATAAAGGGCTTCAGGTCCTTCAGGTTCATGCCAACATCTGGGTTGAGGTCTAGAGGAGGAAAAGCTTTTGGGATCTGGTCACCCCCAAGAGTGTCTTTCATAGGCTGTCTGCAGGAATCACTGGGGTGCAAGTCTCTCCATCTGCATCATGTATCCAGCTCCGTGGTGAAGAATACCCTCTTTTGGTCTAGGATCTGTGGGTACCACTGACTAATTCATGGTTGCTTTGGAGAGATTCAGCAGGATGAGAAATGTCAATAGCTGCAAACCTCAGTCAAAGCTGTTACTGGCACACGTGCGACTCATTTACATTAAGCAGGAGCACAAAATGCAAATTATAATCCAGTAAGCATATTTCTGTATTCAGCAACCCCAAACCCCTTATTTTTCCATTTGAAGGAATCAAGTAAGACCCTATAATCCAATCTAATAAACCCCCAGCCGGATTCTCTGGGCTGTGCTGCTCACTGCTCCTGGTTTATAGGGGTGTTTAAAAATCAATTGGGGAAGGAAAAAAAGCCAAACCAAGGCAGGGTACCAGATGCAAGGAGACCTGGGCAAGTGCTGCTCTCCAGCTGTTTGGAAAGCCAAAAGCTCAGAGCGAGTTTGTAAATGAATTGGAAATTTATTCCAAATTGATGGAGCTCTTGATTGAAAAGACACTGAATCATGTTATTAATACACTTGGGGCTCAGGGTTTTTTTCATCCTGTTTTTTTTCCCTCACGGTGGAAAGGGCTCTGTTCATTAATCTCAGGATGAATAACCCATCAGGTTCCAGAGCACCGAAATATGGATCCCTGGCAGATCTTCTTTTTTTTTCCTTCCTTTATGAATAATAATAACATTACGCCTATAATGTAGTCATTTAATGTTAAGTGCTGAGTGGCCAATATAGGAAAGTAATTTGCAGTGATGAGCAGCGTGCTCTGTCTCTGCCATTTGTATTCACTGGAAGCACTAGGAGATGTTCTTCTGTCTGCACTTCTGAGCTTTATACATCTCTGGATCAAGTATTTGTGGGAGGGGGAGAGAAGGGATTAATTTGGGGGTTGAAGATGGGGGCTGAGTGCCCGGGCAAGCACGTGGAAGCATCTCGGTGCTGCTGTGGAAAACCTCCTTGGCACGTTGGCTCCACCTCAGCCACTTGTTCCCTGCTCTCAGCCACCAGAATTAAACGAAATCAAACCTGATGGGGCTTCACAGGTCACTGGCACTCTCCTGCCCAGGGAATTGGATGCAAATTGCTCTCCAGATGAGCTGCTCGACCAGCACAGAGGGTCTCAGTCCGCTGCCCAGGGACGTGCCGAGGACACTGTGAAATCCTCCAGCTCCAGCAGGAGGGGAGAGGAGCTGTTACCTCCATTGCAGGGGAGTGAGCTCCCATAATAGGTTCAATTACAGAGCATCTGCTTGACTTTGGAGTCAAGGGGCTGATGTTGGACTGTGGGTGTCCAGCTCTGGCCCCACGGGAAGGTGTGTGGCAGGTGGGAGGCTGGGCTGGCAGAGGGTCACCTTGGGACTTGTCAGCTCTTAATCCTGGTACCTTTTACCCACCAGAACATTTTTTAAGACAACCAAAGGAGCTGGGAGGCAGGAAGAAGTCACAACTGACTTTTTCCAGAATGTAGAAATAGTTTGGAATTAAATTAATTGCAGGGATTCCTTCTGAGGCTCCTGTTCCAGCCAGGTTTACATAGTTCTGGTTTGGTTGTCCACAGCTTCCCTGGCTTTCTAAAAGTGCAGATTTCAGGCCTTATTCAGCTTTAATTTCCAGAAAGTTTTTGAAATGTACATGAAATTTTAGATGTTTTTTCCCTTCTTTCTCCTCCTTCCTGCTGCCCCCTCTGTGTTCTCTGTGGGGTGGTGCAGGAGGGGGCTCCTCAGCTGTAACTCCTTTTAAAAGCTGAGCAGAATATTTGCTTTTATAACATTTATTGTTCCTTCAAACGATCTAAAAGTGCATCCAAAGTGAGGTGGGGCTCTGGCTGCTCTTTGACAGTTTCAACAGAGGGAAATGTGTTTATTTCCAGTGATAACACTGGGAAAAGAAACTGAGTTTTGTCTCATGCCCGTTTGGCTGCTGAGGACGTGGGAGGTGACAGGGCTGGGACGTGGGATTAAGCTGCATGGTTGGGTGGGTTATGGGTTACTGGTTAAATTAAACAGCATGGAAATCCCCATGAAGCCCTGAAGCAGAGGCTTTGAGGCTCCAAAGGCTCTGGGCTGGGGCTTGCTCCAGCAGGAGGTTGTGCCTGATGTGTCAGACATCATTAGGAGGGTGTTTCGGGCGGGTGGGCAGATGGCAGTGGGGCAGAAGAAGGAGCAATGGTTATAAAGATGAGGTTGGAGATGGGAGGACATGCCAAGGGTGCTGTGTTCACACCACCTCGAGCACAGCCAGACAGGCACTGATAGCAGCCATCAGCACTCAGCTTCTCCTTGCTGGGGGTTCTGAAGAGCAGGGATTGCTGCTCCATGCAGGAATGAATCAATGCCAGGTTGGGAGGGACCTCAGAGATCAGCTGGTCCAGCCTGTCAAGGTAAAAAAATAAATAAATATAAATATATATATAGTTAATGTGACTCCTGTCAAGCTGAGTCTTAAAAATGTCCAATATAGGGGAATCCACCACTGCCCTTGGAAGGATACCCCAGTGTTTAATTGTCTCGTTGTGAAGAATGTGCTTCAGGAAAGGTTTTAGGAAACAAGCACCTCTCACATGGCCAGGGAGATATTTTCTGTGGATGCCTCGGGGAGCTTCAAGTATATAAGTAAGAGCATTTTGTCCTTGGGCTGCTCTGGCTGCTGCTGCTTTGGATAATGAGTTGGGGGCAGCTCGTCTGAGCATCACTCATTTCACACACCAGCTCTGAGCCCAGTGCCTGGACAGGACCTGGAGAAATCCCCTTTTCCCAGCAGCCCCTCGCTGTAAAACACGTAGGGAAAAGCAAAGGCAGGTGAGGGGACAGGAATCCTAATGAGCTGCTCAGAAAAAGGATGCAGGGCTTGAATCAGATTAATTATTGCTGAGCTCTGGAGCACCCCTGTGCCTTGTGATGTTTTATAGAGTAGAGGCCACTTTGTAGTGTGCAGAAGATTCCCCCCCAGCAATGAAGGGATCACAGGGAACAGCTCTGGGTGTGATCAGGAGTCAGGGCAGCCCTGGGATCTGTGTCTGTGCTCCAGGGAGGGAGGCAGCATGTCCTTCACCCACACACCTGGGGAAGCAATGAAGCATTGAGGGGAACTTTAGGGTTAGGACAAGGAGCTGAGTTCTCAGGCTCAGGAGCACGTTTTGAGGTGTTTGGTTCCCTCTGTGCCATCTCCTGTTAGGCTTCCAGAGGAGCTCAGAGCCTTCCACACTGAGCTCAGACCATCCCACTGCTTGGGAAACTCTTGTTCTGCAGGTAGGCTTTAGAGAGGTGTGAGTACCTGGGGGGGATTGCGTTCGAACCCCCTTTTCAGTGGGGTTTGCTCAAAAAACTTCATAAAAATAACTTGAGGAACATAATTTACTGTGATAAAGAAGCAAACCCAGAAAGCCCAAGGTGGGGAGTTCTGTATCTAAATCCCAGGGATGCTTGGAGTGTTCCAGAACCTGCAGTGGGGTTTGGTGTGGTGGGAGAGCCTTGTGGTGCTCCTCTGACAGAGACCCATGGACAGTCTGTGGGGCTGGAGCAGGCTGGGAGTCAGAGCTTTGGTCAAAGACCCAAGTGCTGAGTTGGGTATGAGGGGTCTGGACTCCTGGGTTTGCCTGTCAGGTCTTCTGCAGCATGGCAGGAGCCAAGTGTTGGGTGAGAGGAGCAGGAGGAGCCTCCTCTCAGCCCCTTGCTGCAGCCCAGAGTCAAACCTCTCCTGTCCTATTACTCATTTCTACTGAGCATCATCTCCTGCAATAGTTCCCTGGTAAAGAAGCAATAACTCTGAGAAATCCCCACCTGCTGCAGCTCATTTTCAGGTTATTTCCTTGAGTTTTGACTTGAGTTTAAAGGTGATTTGTTTTGAGATGGAGAGGTGGGATAAGACCCTGCAAAAAATGCACACAAGTTCTTCCTGGAGGAACATCTTACTTTTCTTGAGAGCAGGCAGCTGCAGGCTGAAAGCCTTGGTGTTGGGTTGGTTGTGTTGTGCTGGGTTTTTTTGACTTTGCCATTTTGCTCTCTAGTTATATCCTGTGGGAACCCAGGAACCCCCAGCAACGCCAGGGTTATCTTCAATGATGGCTTGGTTTTCTCCAGTTCCATCATCTACCAGTGCAGGGAAGGCTATTACTCCACAGGAGTGCTCAGCAGGCACTGCACAGTCAACGGGACGTGGACTGGGACCAGTCCTGAGTGTACAGGTGAGCACTGGGATGGGTTCCTGGGAGATGAGATGGATGGTGCTGCCAGACTCTGGAGATGGGTTGTCAGGGTGCTTTGGGTGCTCTCTAGATGTGCACACACATGTGCCGTGCTCAGAAATGTGGCTGAACTGTCCAGTCACTCAGGGTGCTGTTTCTGCAGGTACCTAATGGAAAACTCTTGCTTTGGGTTTGTATTTTTCCAGTTGGGTGAAGGGAGCTCTGTGGTAGCTTCAGGAATAGACATCAGCCAACCTGGAGGGGCTCTCCAGGGCTGCTCCTGAGCACTCCTGCCCTGCACCAGGGTGTCCATGGGCAGAGCCCCTGCTCAGAAGCCCTCAGTGAACGTGTTGTGTTTCCTCAGGGCTCCCACCTGCAGGTGCCTGCAGCAGGGACGTGGATGGTGGCAAAAGTGACCTTACATAAGAGACTGCAACTAGGGTAGGGAGAGGAGGGGCTGCCATGGGCAAACTGCCTTCCAGCCAGCCCAGATTTGACCCAGGATTTCTTTCATCTTTAATGTCTGTTAATACTTCTCCTTGCAAGGTCTTAATGCACCATTAAAATTGTTGCTCACTCCACTGAGTAGAGGAGAAGAAGTTTTCTCCACGTGCTGTAGCCCAGCCTGCCCCATAGCTGGGGCCACTCTCCAAACCCTCCCTGCTGCAAACCACCACCAGTGAATTACATCATAAAAATGCTCAGTTATTGGAGCTCTAGGAGGGTGGGACAAGGGATGATCAGCCCCAAATGCCTCTTTTCTTTTTCCCTGGCAGTGATCAACTGTGGTGACCCTGGTGTGCCAGCCAATGGCATCAGGCTGGGCAGTGACTTCACCTACAATAAAACAGTGGTGTTCCAGTGCACACCTGGCTACATGATGGAGTCAGACAGAGCATCTTCTCTGACCTGCACCAAGGACCGGACCTGGAATGGCACCAAACCTGCCTGCAAGGGTGAGACTTGCTGTAAATAGTTTGGAGGATCCAAGTTTTACAGGCCACAAACTTTTGGGAACTTGTGTCCTACTGCCTGGAGCCCACCTGGGAGTTTCTCGGTCCTATGATTCAATCTATCTCTGGTGTTTATGGCACTTGCCCAATTTTATCAGCATATCACGAACACCTTGCTAGCTTTGGGTCTATCAATCATCCCAATATGCCTGGGAGGGAGGCAGTTGCTGTTATCCCTGTAGTAGAGGAGGAGAAGTGAAGCACAGATAGTGAAGTGACTTACTGTTCACAAAAGCTCAGATCAAACCCCAATGAAATATTGTGTTTTGCAAGCACACGTTTTTTTGGCATCATCTAGAAGGCTGAAAAATGTTTCTTCCAGCTCCTTTCATTATTTCCCAGTTCTGAGATTGCCTCTGTAGTTCAGAGATAGGGAAATAATAGAGCAGTGGCAGGACAGGCTGGATCTCTTCAGCAAGTGTTTTACTCTCCCACCAAGCGTAGATAAGACTCGTAGCAGCTTCTGTGTTCTTCCTTAGCACTCTGGAAAATTCTCCTGTCATGATGCTGATATAAATACAGCCTGCATAGAAAATTCTAAATACACTCCAGCTCCTTCAGAGGCTGTAAAGAGCAATTCTTACACCCCTCTCATTCTCTCCACTGAGCTAATGCTGTAGGAATAATCCAGAGTGTGGCCAGAGTCTCGTTTGGAGGCCAGGCTGATTTACATGAGTTTAGCATCTTTCCCAGCGCTCCCCCGAGCTGCAAAGCAGAGCCCTGCAAAAATGTCACATTAAAACACCCCGGGGTGGATGAAATAGAGGCTGGTTGTTGATGTGACTGCTAAAGTGAAGCTCAGGCAGGTTGTCCAAACTGTATGAATCTTGCAGGGAGTCGCAGATGGGTTTTCACACCAAGTCACGGTGGATTCTTGGCTGGAAATGAACACGGGCTCTGAAATCTGACCTGGAGATCTGGGGTCTGGTTAACTCCAGGCTTCAAAGTTCAACCCTGAGGTTTACACCTGCACACACAGCTGGGAAAGTTTGAGCTCCCTGCTGGGTAGTCCCAGGAGATGCTCTTGAGCAGAATAGAACTTTGATCCTACCCGAATTTGCTTAATGGGAATACCTGAGAACTGAACGTGCTTTTGTTTTCCATCCAGCTATCGTGTGTAAAGCCCCTCAGGCTGTCCCCAACGGGAAGGTGGTGGGCTCAGACTTCAGCTGGGGCTCCAGTGTGAGCTATGCCTGCCTGGAGGGCTACCAGCTCTCCCTGCCTGCTGTGCTCACCTGCGAGGGCAACGGCTCCTGGAGCGGCGAGATCCCCCAGTGCTTCCGTGAGTAGAGACCCATCTGGGTGTTCCTGCATGAACTGGGAGGAGAAATGTGCTTGAAACCCCATTGTCTGGCACTGTGCAACCCAGTTGGTTGATGCTCTCTCTCCCTCCAACATCTCTGGTGTCCATGTAGCTGATTTTAGTGTCAACTCTGCCTTGCCTGGCAGCTTCAGAGAGGCTACAGATGGACCCTTCTCAGTATATGAGAAGTTAGAGACCTGGTCTCTGTGCTTCCTATAACACTGAGCCCGAGGGAAGTCTTGCACACAACTCCCACTGACTTCACTTAATGCACCAGCAGAAGAGCCTGATGATGCTCAGAGTGCCTGTAGCCAAGAGTCTCCACGCTCTGCCCACGTCCCACAGCAGCCAAGCTGCTGGGAGTCCTCATTTGCCACCTCCAACGAGGAGGCAGCAGTGGCCATAGAGATGCAGTCACCACTCGACCTCCTAGGATGGAGACGTGAGGCCATGTTTGCAACAGGTCTGAAGATCTTGCATCTTCAAAAGTGGCTTTTTGCCCACGTGCCTCCCCAGTGACTGAGCCTCCAGCCAGGGTGAAACTGCCAGAGGCTGGAGGAGTAAAACCCCTTGGCAAAGGGCACGGTGCTGTTGCAGCAGGAGTTGGGAATGTGTTTTTTTGAAGGCAGAGCTTTGGCTGGGTGGGAACCTGTGTGCTTGATACAATAGCTAATGCAAAAAAATTAGTTAAATGTCGCCTAATGATAAAGGCAGATTTAAGTTGCTTTTCTTGGCTGAGTGGCTGGCAGCTGCACAATAGCCATTTTCATATTAAATCATACAAAGCCCTCTCTGTGTTCCTTACACCTTTCCCTGGATCTGGTATAATTAGTGGGCTTGCTGTGTGACATGGAGCCATAGAGCAACTTGACATGGTGCAATTAGAGAAACGTTTTAAAGCCAAGCATGCTGTTAGGGGGGAGAAGAAAAATAAAGGAAAGATGGGGGAGAAGGTGGAAGTTAATTAACAGCAATTGACAAAAAGAGAGGATTACGAGGAGAGTAGCCAGCAACGCCTCCTGCTGCTGCTCAGTGCCGGGGTTTGGCAGGGAGGGGTGAGGTCTGCACCCATTAATAGACCCAGCTTATTAGCTCTGGTTGCTCTGGAGGAGGTTCATGGCAGCCCCTTGTCTCTCTGCCCCTTGCAGCCGTGTTCTGTGGTGACCCCGGGATACCTGCCCAGGGCAGGAGGGAGGACAGAGGCTTCACCTACCGCTCCTCCGTCTCCTTCTCCTGCCTGGCCCCGCTCGTGCTGGTGGGATCAGCCCGGAGGTTCTGCCAGTCTGATGGGAGCTGGAGTGGGACCCAGCCCAGCTGCATAGGTAAGGGGAGACCCCTCTGTCCTGCAGCTGCAAGCCAAGAGCTCTGGGTGGTCACCTTGTTCTTCTAGTTGTGTTCTTTCTGGGTTTGCAGAAATCAGAGTTTTATTGCCTTGAAAATGGAAGGTGGAGGGATGATGCTTTTGCTTTGGTGGTGGTCAACAACCAGCTCCTTCTTTTGGGGTTTGCTGCTTAGGTTCAGCACCTGGCCCCATCATTCCTGCCCCTGATGGTGCTCAGTACGTAGCATGTCCAAGGAGGATGATCCCTTCCCTGTTCACTGTGTTGAACAAGTGGAAGAAAGAACCTGGGAATCCAGAGCAGACTCTCATCTGACTGCACTGAGATCCTCTGATGCTCCCTACTAATGTACCTACCCCTGGCCGGGTTCTGGAGCATCCCTGTGGGTTGAGCTTAGCTCCATCCTGTGATCCCCAGGAGCAGGGAACCTGCTGAGCAGCCTTTCAGGCAGAAGCTGTGGTTTCCTTTGCTCATATTGATGTGATGCATCTCTGCCTTCATCCCATTGATGTCCTGCTACTGTCGACATACTGGGGGAAAAAAAGAAAGTGATAGATGCTAGAAGAGTAGCAGCAGGTATTCCTGAGAATTGGGAGTATCCTTCTCCTGATGGATTGAGACCAAACGAGGCATAAAGGGAGATTATCTAGCTGAGGTGCATTAGCATTTCCAGCCCCTTTGATGTTCCAAGAGGAGTGTGTGAGGGAGCTGAGCCCAGGATGGAGTCACTGACCTGGGATGCAGGAGAGGACAGAGTAGGGGTGGAGAGCATGGTCTGGGGGTCAGAGGAGAGGCTCAGGACACAGCACTGTGAGCCAGGAGCTTCACTCGTTGTGTGTGGAAGAGGGGAAGGGAAGAGGCTTGTCCTTGACAGGAGGTTTCTCCTCTCTCCACACTTCCTCCTGGGTGCTGAAGTGCCTCTGGTTAGTTCGTGTTCCAGCAGCCAGGGATTCCAGGAACACAAAGATCTGTGTGTTTTCCCTTGTTCCTCTGTGTTCCTTCTGAGGCACAACATTCCTGTGGTGGTGCAAAGGCTCAGCACGAGCTTTCTGGGTGGAGGGGAGGGAAGGCTCTGACGTGGCTCCCACCAGCTCTCCTTTAAACACTGTCTGTGTCCCTCTCTCCCAAGACCCCAGCCTCACCACCTGTGCAGACCCCGGCGTGCCTCTCTTTGGGATGCAGAACAACTCCCAGGGCTACCAGGTACTGTCAGCACAGTGGGGTCCCCTCCACTGCACCCCAACACCTGCTGTGGATGGTCCGTGTCTGAGTCCTGGTGTGGATTCCTGTGTCCTCCCAGGAGCAGGACATCCCAGCATGAGCTGGAAGACCTCCGAGCGAGTTTGTATGGGATTAACTAACACTGCCTTATTTATGATATTAATTACAGTGCTAATTAATAGGTATTAGTATAATGAATATTCACGTTGGAGACCTCATTTCCATTAATTTCCAGATCCAGTTCTGTAGGTGGTTTTCTCAGTCTCAGCTCCTGTACAGGATGAGATCAGTGGAAAGGAGAGAAAAACCTAAAGCAGTTCCCTGGGGTGCTCCATCTGCAGCCTCTGCTCCATCCCTGGGGTGCCTGTTCCTGGGGCTGGGAGATTTGATTCCATGTGGCTACTCCTTCTAGAGTGGGTCCTTCTGTTTTGCTGCTAATTAGTTATCTTAATCCGGGGTTTTAATGAATTAATTCTAGGTATTTAATTAATACTGAGACACCCAGCCTGACTTTTGTAAGGGATGCTGGTCTGAGAGCTGCATCTCGTGGTGGAGCCACCTCAGATGCTCACGCAGGGGATGTGTGAGCCCACACACAGGGAAGTGATGCTCCTGGATGTGGTACCCAGGGGATGGCAGCAGCCAACAGAGAGCCCAGGAGTGATAAAATCCAGCTGCAGGGTCAGCGAGGAGGATGGAAAGGTACCCAGAGCCCTGCTTGGCAATTTTATTCCAGCATATTCTGGTTTTAAAGCAAATCCAGTTGTAATAACAGGGCTCACAAGCATCATCCTGTCTGGAGCAGGGAGTGAGCTCCATTATACAGGAGTAGTTTGGTTGAAATAATAATAATTTGCTTGAAACCAAGTGCAGAAAAGGGGATAGTCTGCAAAGTGTGAAATGTCTGAAAAGTCTGTGTTCAGGGCTTCTGATCCTTTCAGCTTTTCACAGCCCAAATTGGTATTTATGATATAGCAACAAGATGTTTGACGCTGCTTATACTGAATATCCCTTTGGCAAAAATTTGGGCCTCTTCTGATAGCACCTGTTTGATGCTGACTTTGAGTATATTTAAAAGACAAAGCAGCCTTGGCTCTGTCACTAAAAGCAGCAGCTCCCTGCACAGTTAAAGGGAGTTAAAGGGCTCAGAGAAGGTTCTCAACACCAGACCTGGGCAAGGTGGTGAGGGCAGAAGTGTAGAAGATAGAAAATTGTGGAAGTCCTTCTGTATTACAAGCAGGGCTGAGCCCATTCCCTGGTTTGTCTCCTACAACAGGTGGGAAGCATCATCTTTTTCAAGTGCCAGAAGGGGTACCTGCTGCAGGGCTCCACCACCAGGACCTGCCTCCCCAACCTGACGTGGAGCGGCGTGCAGCCCGACTGCGTCCGTGAGTCTGCCACAGCCTGTGGCCAAGGGGCCTTGGGCCACACTCCTGCTTTGGTTCATTGCTGGGCATGCAAATCACTGGCTCTAAAGAGCTGGTCATTTGTGGGGAGGGCTCTGAAAAACACATTCTTGAGGAAAAGGGGGATGACAGGATCACTTCTCTACTGGCACAACTGCACCAGCAGCCACTGGTGATTTCAGCTGAGGTTTTTTCTCACTTGTCCCTTCCTCGGGGGAATAGTTTTCAGGTGAGACTTTGTTTTGTGCTTCTCAAAGTGCATTTGATGGCCAGGCTGTGAGCTGGCTCTCCAGGGACCCAGGTTAACATTTAGCCAGAAGGACTCTGGCAGAGCAGCATTTCTCCTCCTCTTTAATAACATGCTGCTCTTCCCTTTAAGCTGTCCATCATCTTTTCCCTGCTACACCAGGAGGAGCTGAATGGTATTTAAGTGGTAATATCCATCACGGCCCCTGTATCAGAAGTATTAAAAAGCTTTTTCCTCTCCCTTGTGGGGTGGTTTATTGGTGAGATATTTTTCTGCTATCAAACCCTGTAGGTGCCCGTGCTTCAAGCAGCCCAAATGGGGCATCACCTTTAAAAACTCACATGTAGGATCAGAGAGAGCAGCAGTTGCTGTGGAAGGAGCTGCCCTTCCCTGCAGCTCTCCTGGGTGGCGGGACAGGTAGATGTGGCACTTTGGGACATGGTCTGGGGGTCAGGGAGAAGTTGGGATGAAGGTTGGACTTGATGATCCTAGAGGTCTTTTCCACCCTAAATAATTCTATGATCACTGGTTTAACTTACTGGGCCTTGATGTCCTGTAAAGGCAGTTTGGGGTCTGTGGATAGACCCGTGACAGTTCTGGGGAGTTCAAAGGAAGGAGGAAAATGTCTTTAGCATCATTTGCCTTTGACTTTTTTCCTCTGAAGAGATGGGGAACATCAGAGCCTGATTTTCAGTTCCTGGAAGCTGGAACCTAGTAAAGGATCCCCTGAGAGCTTTAGCCAGACAGAAGCATGGGAAGGGGTCTCATTAACTCATCCAGCTGGGAGAAATCCAGGCGTGGCATTGTCTGCCTCAGTGAGCAGAGAAAAAGCTGAGAAAAGCTCTTTGAAGAGCTTTCTGTCCCTGCCGACGTCCCGGCGTCCCTCTGACTGGATGGTGTCTCTCATCCCTGTTTTCCTTGTGCTTTCCAGCTCACCACTGCAAGCAGCCAGAGACCCCCTCCCACGCCAACGTGGGGGCTCTGGATTTGCCATCTCTGGGCTACACCTTGATCTACTCCTGCCAGAGTGGGTATTACCTCACCGGGGGGTCTGAGCACCGGACCTGCAAAGCCGATGGCAGCTGGACAGGGAAACCACCCATTTGCCTTGGTAAGAGCTCTGGGCAGCATCACGCTGGGGTCATCTTTGCCTGCAGGTCTGCAGAGGGGGCCCTGGCAGCCCAAGGGGCAGCAGCTCTTCTCAGAGCCCCACCAGAAGTGGGTTTGCATGGCTGAGCTGCTGTAGAGACCCCGGGTCCCACGGGAGAGGCAGCTGGGGGGCTTTCTGCCTGGTGGTGTGGATCAGAGAATTGTTCTGGTTGGAGGAGACCTTTAAGATCAAGTCCAACCATTCCCCCATCCCTGCCGGGGCACCACTAACCTCTGGCCCTCAGCACCACATCTCCACGGCTTGGAAACCCCTCCAGGGATGGGGACTCCACCACCGTGCTTTCAGGGAAAGAATTTCTCCTAATATCCAACCTAAGCCTCCCCTGCTACAACTTGAGGCCCTTTCCTCTTGTCCTCTCGCTTGTTCCTTGTTAGCAGAGCCCAACCCCACCTGACTCCAACCTCCTCTCAGGTGCATCACCCAAGACAAAGATTTTTCTTCACCTCACTCACCTTTTACTTACCCCAGGGCCTCAGATGAGGAACACGAAGTGGTGTCATTGTGAAATAGAGCTGGGTGGCTCTTGTGGAACCTGGTTGCTCCCTCTGGACCTGTGGTTTGGACCAGGGGAGGACAGCAATGAAAGCTTTGTGCTGCTTCAAACATGCTGGGCAGGTTCCCCTGTCCAAGGGGCTGTGCAGGCACATTCTGTGTGTGAGCAGTGCCAGCCAAAGGCTGCCCTCTGCTAGTAGAAATGTCTCAGCAGCTTCAGGTGCCACCCCACTGACCAGCTGTGGTTCCTCCTCCTCCAGCTGATGTCCGTCCCAGTGGGAGGCCGGTTGGCACCGCGCGGGACCCACCCCTCACCAAGGTCTCAGGTACTGTAGTGGGGCTCAATCTGCTGTGGGACATGTTGGTACCACACCTGGCCCTTACCAGGTCCATCCCTTCCCCAACTGTTCCTTGTCTTGATGCTGCTGGGCTGGTGGAAGGTGCCCACGTGCCCCATCCTGCTCATGCCTCACTGGAGGATGGGCAAGAGCCTTGAGGGAGTTGGCACCAACACCCCCTGCCCTCCCCAGATCTCCCCCTGGAGATCTGAGCCCTCCAGGATGTTTTACATTAGATCTGTTTTAAAAAAAAATTAAAATTGTGTTTTGTTAGCTTTGCTCAAGAAATTATTTTGGGGGTTGGTTTGTTTTTAAAACTTCGGTGACATTCTTTGTCAAAACAAGAAAATTCAAGTCATCAGCTTGTTTATTCCCCTCTCTTTGGCTTTGTTCTGGGTGATGATAACACAGGGAGTGGGTGAGACTTGAAATATTTAAGCATGTATTTGTCAACTCAAAGAAAGAAAGAGATTTGCTCTGTTTTGACTTCTGAGAAACAGGAATAAATGGCAATGCTCTTGCTTTTCCTCCTTCCTAATTGCTGCTGCTTTTCTAGTGCCTCCTGATGTGTTTGCAAGGAACTCCCTGTGGAAAGGCTCCTACGAGTACCTGGGCAAGAAGCAGCCAGCCATGCTCTCTGTCACCAGCTTCGACCCTGCCACCAGTAAAGTCAACGCCACTCTCATCGACCACAGTGGGGTGGAGCTCCAGGTGTCTGGTACGGGGCAGACGTGGCCATTTGTTGGGGTTTACCCTTGTCATGAGTGATCTCGTGGAAGGAGGGGTGGTGTGACCTGCTAGATGAGTGATGTTGATGCTCTGGTAGAGCTCTACAGAACCCTCCAGGTTTGAAGTCTCCAATCTTTGATTGGACCAAGATAAAAATCAACATATCTGAGTTTGCTTTGACTGTCCCAGCCCATCATCCCTTCCCTGTGTGCTGCAGTGGTGGACTTCTAGTTTATTAAATTATGTCAATGCCCTTTGTCCCTGCCCTCTGTGGAGCACCAGGTTGTGACTGATCCAGCACCATAACAGTGGAGTCTCTTCCCATGTGCAAAATGTCTTTAATATCCCAGGGGGTGGAGGTGGGATGGGGTTTGTGGTGTGTTGCCCACACTGTCCCACTGCTAGGATTGGTAGGAGGAGCTGTTGTCTGCTCTAAGATGATGATGAGGTGATTTCTCTCCTCTCTC
Source organism: Brachypteracias leptosomus (assembly GCA_013401335.1). NCBI lineage: Eukaryota > Metazoa > Chordata > Aves > Coraciiformes > Brachypteraciidae > Brachypteracias > Brachypteracias leptosomus. The sequence continues at coordinate 757,262 of VYZX01022728.1, forward strand.
AGGTAGGAAGTTAATTACTTCCAACTCACATAGAGTCATTGTGAGCTACAGATGAAAACTCATTTCCTTTCCAGGCATTTACAAGAAGGAAGATGTGCACCTGCTTCTCCAGGTTTACCAGATAACGGGGCCAGTGGAGATCTTTGTCAACAAGTTCAAGAACGATAAATGGGCCCTAGATGGACACGTAAGTGCAGGGGCACCTCATGCACAAAGTCCACCCACCCAGCTCCTCCTCTTGCCATCACAACCCCAGCTTCGATCTCACTGAAGCTGAGGGAGCAGCTCCCTTAGCTGGTGGCAAGCTGTTCTCCAGTGACCTGCTTGCTTGAAGGGGTCATGGGAAGTTCTTCCAGCACGTGAGGTGATGTTACACAGCAGTTGGCTTCTCCATGCTCCCTTGCATGAGGTTTTTATTGCCCCGTGGGTTTAAATCTGTAAGTCTTCCAGATAAAGAAGAAACCGACATGATTAATTCCACGTTACCCTTTTATATCTGTTGAACATCAAGCCAGAAGAGCCCGTCCTCCGTTATGGAGTCAACTTCTCACCCCAGTTTGTGTGTCTGTTAACTTCCCATGCCCTGAAGAGATCCACTAGAGCTTAGAAGAAACCTGCATCTGCTTGACCCGTGGCCACTTGTAGCCCGGAGCCTTCTCTGTCCCTGTTGGCTCAGCAATATGTTCTGCAGTTTATTGCAAACAAGATTTTTTTTTTTCCCCCCCTTCCCATGAGATGTGAGAATCTTAACAAGTTGTTGGGCAGCCAGACTTCTGAGAAGCACCAGGATTTTCTGGGGAATTGAATCAAATTAGTGCTGTGCGTGAACTTGAAAGAGGCTGTGCTGAGATAGGTGCTAAAATCCCAGGGAAGTGTTGAACAAATCTGTTATTTCTGCTCTCCTGTCTTTACAGGTCTCATCAGAGGCTTCCAGTGGCACGTTTGTGTACCAGGGCTTTGTGCGTGGCAAAGGCTTCGGGCAGTTTGGCCTCCAGAGACTTGGTAAAGCTCCTCTGATGCTGATTTTCCCCTTGATTGGTGCCCTGGCTCGTGTTTAAACACTAAACACATCGAGCTGGATGTTCTGGCAAGGAGAGCTAAACCCACCCTCAGTGTGAGGCTTCTGGGAGATGAACACCACAACACCAGAATTTGCATTTGGGAGCAAAGTGAGGCATTGAAATAAACAGGTTTCTGTTCAGAGACAGAGTTTGAAGCCACAAATAGCACCTGGGCTCTTTTTTTTCTCTGTGTTGCCAGATGTGTGACCTAAAAGCCTGAGTCCCATTGCTAGCACAAAGAGCATCTCCATCTTACCCTCAGAAACCACAGAGGCACTTGAGAGCTTAGACAACCCAAGGTCTAAGCTCCTAAATTTCTCTTAAAATGTGGCTTGAGCTCTTCAGTCTCTCAGGAGTTTTGGAATCTGACTCAAATCTTGTCACATTTATGGGGAGTTAGATGCTCATTATTGCAGCCTCTGAAAGCCTCCCTTAAAGCCTCACTTTAAGCATCCAAATTGGAGCATTTTGGTAAGATAAATCTATTTACATCTCTCATTAATTGCAGTGCTAAATAAATGATGATGCCTAAGCTGGGCTAGATCCCCAAACCATTCTCTGCAGCTCAGGAGCTGTTGATGACCATTTACAGCAACACTTCTCACCAGCTTATTCTGTTGTTGATGTAACCTATAACTGGAGCAAACCCCAGTTCCCCCAGCAGTGTTTTGAGATGTTTTTACTTCTGCTGTGTTCCAGACATCAGCATGATGGAAAATGACCCCGAGTCCATAGGACACCACTTTGCATCCAACAGCAGTTCTGTGGCAGCTGCCATTCTTGTGCCTTTCATAGCCCTGATTATTGCAGGGTTTGTGCTTTATCTCTACAAACACAGGTGGGTGAAACAAAATCGGGGGGGCAACAGAAATATGTGTGAGCTTGGCTTGAAATCACTCCCCCTAGATCTGGTTTCTCATTTAATTCAGAAGGTGGAAGAAATAACGGAGCAAGGATGCATGGAGGGGCAAGCAGAGGAGAACATGAAGGGCTTTTATGGCCATTGATGAGATTTGTGGCAACATTAAGTAGGATAAGGCAAAGTAAATCTCATCCTTTAGTGTTCAGGCTGCCTTTGGTGGGAATTAGTTGTTTCTCCTATCAATGCATTGCTGTGGAAATGCTGCAGAGCCCCATCCAGACCGGCTGTGGGAGCACGTCCAGGGCTACAGAGAAGCCTCTGCTGGAATCTGTAGTAAGATAGAATCATAGAATCATTTAGGTTGGAAAAGACCTCTAGGATTGTCAAGTCCAACCTTTGTCCAACATCTCCCTGACTCCCAGACCATGTCCAAAGCTCCACATCTACTCGTTTGTTGAACCCCTCCAGGGATGGGGACTCCAGCACCTCCCTGGGCAGCCTGGTCCAGTCCCTGACCACTCTCCCAGTAAAGAATTTCTCCCTAACATCCAACCTAAACCTCCCCTGGTGCAACTTGAGGCCATCACCTCTTGTCCTGTCATTAGTTCCTTGGGAGAAGAGCCCAACCCCGGCCTCACCACAACCTCCTTTTAGGCAGTTGATCCCTTCTGCCTTATCCCCAGCTGGTCACTCTCTCCAAAAGCAGCTTTTCCCTTTCTGCTGCCTTCTTGTCAGGCCTGTCCAGACGCGAATTTGGATTTTTCTCTCTGGCACCCTGCAGGAGAAGACCCAAAGTCCCGTTCAATGGCTACGCGGGCCATGAGAACACCAACGTGCGGGCAACGTTTGAGAACCCCATGTACGACCGGAACCTGCAGCCCACGGACATCATGGCCAACGAGACAGAGTTCACAGTCAGCACGGTCTGCACGGCCGTATAGCACCCGGCCCCTCCACGGTGAGTGCCCACCAAGGCCAGGGTCAGCTAGTCCAGCCCTGCTGCAGTCAGCAGGGACGTCTCTACCTAGGGCAGGTTGCTCAGAGCCCCAGCAAACCGGACCTTGAATGTCTCCAGGGATGGGGCCTCCACCACCTCTCTGGGCAGCCTGTTCCAGTGATCAACCACCCTCAGATTAAAGAACTTTCTCCTAATGTCTAATCTAAATCTGCCCTTCTTTAGTTTAAAATCATTGCCTCTTATCCTATTGCTACAAGCCCTTATAAACAGCCCCTCCCCAGCTTTCCTGTAGGCCACCTTCAGGTGCTGGAGATCTGCTCTAAAGGTCTCGGAGCCTTCTCTGCTCCAGGCTGAACAACCCCAGCTTTCTCAGCCTGTCTTCATAGGAGGGGTGGTCACTTTTTAAATGCTGCACCAAAGCACAGGTTCCAAGGAGTGGTTCCAATTGCCCAGGAGATCATCTGTGCCCAGGGCAAGACCCAAACCAACATCTGGGTCTCAAGTGCTCAGGACCTCTTGGGCACCAGTGGCAAAGCAGATCCAGATAGCCCTGGGGTGAGAAGAGTCAGCAGGTGAAGGGAAAAAATGAGTGTCTGGAGGAGAACATTCAGTGTGTGACTCCAGACACAGTGACCAGGGGAGGGTGAAGCACAGGGGTGAAAGGTTTTACTGCCATAAACATAAAAGTTTTAATGTCATAAACCAAGTACCCTGTGGACTACAGGAGCTCTTCTAGACTGGAACATTCTTGGTTTGAGATAAGAAGCTATTTGCAGCCTTCCCCAGCATTTGTCTGTGTAATCACAAGCTCTTTGCTCCTCTCTCCCCCTTCCTCTCCCCTTGTCTCAGATTCCTCCGGGGTCGGTGTCTGGTGGATGATTGTGTTTCACCTCACTAGTCTCCATCCATTCCCTCCTCATCTCCCTCCTCCCGACCTTGCTGAGGCTGTGGAGAAGCTGCTACACCTCGCTGGACTTTGTGTTAGCTCCTGAGAGACTGCTGGGTTGTCCTCTGTCCTCACCCCCCCTCTCCATCCTGCCGTGGATGATGAAGCCAACCAAAGGTCTGCTCCAGCACAGCTCCTCTCTCCCACTCTGCTGGTGGGTCCCAGCCTGATGTCAAGACCTGGGGAAGGGGAGGACCTGGTGAGGTGATGGGAAGGCTTTTCCAGCCTGCCCTGGTGCTGTGTTCCTGGAGGGAGCAGTGGGCTCTAGGGGGTCACATCAACTGCCCCCCACCTTGGGAAGAGTCTGGACTACAAGGAGGTGACAGCAGGTCACACAAGGTGCTGGTTGGGGGTGATGGAAGCTACTCAGATGAGCCAGGATGAGCGTGTGCTCTGGCTTTGGTTGGGGGTGTGGGTTATTTCTTTGTTGTCTTTTCTAACCCAGAGCTTTTGCAGAGGAAGAGTTTTCAAATGGGACCTTCTCAGTGAGAAAAGCAAAACTTTGCAGGCTTTTCTCCCCTTCCCTCTATTTAATGTTCCTTTGGGCATTCTGGGTGTCTTCTGCCCCGTGTTCATTCCAGGGGCTGGTAAGGAAACATCTCCCCACCTCTGGCCTCCCCCAGGAGCTGCTGGCATTAGCTGTGTCCCAACACCCTCACCAGGAGATTGCTGAGAGACACGAAGGGACAAAACCCTCAGTGAAAAGAGCTCTGACAAACACTGCTCTGCCTCCAGTAGCATCCAGAAGCCTTTTGCCCTTTCCATATTGATCCTCCAAATGGCAATGCAATAAGAGTTTTAATTTCTCTCCAAAGCTGTTCCCCTTATTTCCCAGGAGCAGAAGGGTTGCCTTTGCTTCCAGCAGAGCAGATAAGGCACTTGACGTTTCTCCTCCCTCCAAAGAGGGTGATGCTTTGGGGATGCCACCGTCCTCCCCCAGCAGAGGGGAGCTGCTCGTGTTCATTCGGGCTGTGGGGGTGTTTGGTTTGAGTCACCAGCTCTTGGGCCAGGCTGGAGTCAAGGATCACAACGGTGCCATTTGACCACCTCTGGGTCCAGCAGAATGTGGCTGAGCTAGAGCAGCAGGTGTCAGTGAAGCAGCTTCTTCTTACAGAAGACTTGAAGGGAAAACAGAGTTAAACCATTGGGGTGGTGTTTACATCCCTGCTTGCATTTAAATGCTGGCTTCCCCCTCCCTAATAGCAGCTGAGGTTTTGTCTAATGAAAACCACAGGGTAGGTTTGGGGTTTGTTTTTTTTCTGTTTAGTTTATTTTACTCTCTGTGTATGTATATATAAATATATATTATTTTTTTTACTTCTGTCTCTTACTCAGCGCTCTTAGAGCCAGCAGCATTCTACAGCCTAGTTGCTGAACAGCCAGCCTGCCAAAAAATGCCCTCTCTGCTCCCCAAAGCAGCCAGAGGTGCCTGGTTTAGTCTGGAGAGGTGGGTGCATGAGCCAGAGCCCTGGTGAGACGTGGGCAGAAGTCAGGGAGATGCTGAGGTGGGCACCAGGTAGCTCAGGACCAGTGCTGGGCCATGTCCTGCAGCTCTTTGTGCTCCCAGCTTGTGCCCAGTACACACACAGGTGGAGATGGTTCCACCTTCCAGCTGATGGTGGTTCCACCTTCCAGGTGATGATGGTTCCACCTTCCAGGTGATGATGGTTCCACCTTCCAGCTGATGATGGTTCCACCTTCCAGCTGATGGTGGTTTCACCTTCCAGCTGATGGTGGTTTCACCTTCCAGCTGATGGTGGTTCCACCTTCCAGCTGCTGGTGGGACTGAACTCCCTGGGGTGGGCAGGCTGGGCTGGCAGGGGTCCCTGCCCCTCTCCAGGCACCTCCAGCTCGCAGGACATGGACCCCAGAGCAAGCTGAAGGGTAAGTGAGAAGAAGGGCCCCTGTGGTGACCCTCAGGTGTGGGGCCAAGGCACGTGTCCCCTCCAGCTCATCAGCTCAGGGGCTGTGCTGAAGGTGGGGAGCTGCCTCAGCTTCACACTGGGGTAACCAGACCAGGATATTCCCCCAGCCCCTTGGCTGCAAGTAGGCACTGGTGCCCTGCGGGACCTCCTGTCCTCCTGGCCCAGATTTGACCCCAGGACCCTTTCCAACCTAAATTACTGTGATTCATGCCCTTGGCCAAACCCACAGCCCTTCTCCTGACCTTTGTCCACCCCCATACCCCAGCCAAGGGACCAGACTCCCTGTTTGCAGCCCCTGGAGCTCCCGTGCCAGCGATGGAGCATCTGGCTCCTCTGTCAGCACCCAAACCTCCAGCACCTCTCAGCATCCCACAACAGCAGAGCTTGGATCCTTCCAGGTCCTGTTGGTGACCTCAAGAAAAGCCTTTTCCAGATGGAAATGGTGCTGAGCCCCCAGCACAGCCCAAGCAGGTGAGGATCCCATGCCCAGAGCCCCAGCAGAGCCCTCCTCTGCTCTCCAGACCTTCCCAAATCCCAGAAATCAGTGGGAATACCAAGGAGAAGATGTGTTGAGGTGCATAAGGTGAACCCCAGGTATTTTAACCCCAAGGCAGGGAGAAGGGAAGTGCTACTTAAACAAGAACTTGCTGCTTTTGCCCTTTAAATCCCATTTTCTGCTGTTGCCCAAGCAACAAAGGGAGGTGCAAGGGGTGTTGTCCCATTTTTTTGCAAGCTGGCTGGGACTCAGTACATGACATTCTCCATTCTTGTGCCCAGAGGACTTGCATTATGTTTAAAAAAAAGAAAAAAAAAAAAAAGAAAAGAGTGGAAAAAGTTGGGGAAAAAAAAAAAAAGAAAAAAAAAAACAAAAAAAAAAGGAAAAAAAAAAANAAGCAAAGAAAAAAGTAAAAAAAAAAAATCCCTCTTTTGTACAGAGATATATTTTTATGAATCAAAAGTTTGTACAGTTAAAAAAACACAATGTAAATGTTTTTTTCATTATTGTAGTAAAGAGTAGTGGAAGATCAGCTTTTTTTTGTAAATGTAATAAAATGTATAAATATGGTTTACAGAAAAGTGTAAATATGTAATCTATACATACACTTGGCTTGTCTGCAGTATATACAGTTTAATTTATCTGTCTCTGTATATGAGGCTTTTCATGGTGTCCAGGCATACTTTACTGAATTTGAAAGCTATTTTAAATTTTTGAATTAAAATAAAATATAAATTTTTGCATTGCTTTTCTTACATTCTCTTTTTTTTTTTTTTTCTGGTGCCTTTTTCATCAGCTGCCAAAGGGTTTTTCCAGGATCCTGGGGATGCCAACCTGCACCTACACACATGGCAGGGACCAGCCTGGGCTGGAGGCTCCATGTCCCAGTGCCCAGCCTGGTGTCCCAGTGCCCAGCCTGGTGTCCCAGTGCCCAGCCTGGTGTCCCAGCTCCTCGGAAGCAGGTCCCAGCTCTCACAGAGACACAGCAGCAGTAGATGATGGAGGACTCAGGCAAGACCAAACCCCTTTTTTCCCCCATCACCAGGGGGTTCCCTCTCACCCCAGGGAGCTGTGCAATCCCCTGGGAGGACAGAGAATGGGTTGGGTTGGAAGGGACCTCCCAAGGTCATCTCGTCCAACCCCCCTATACTAAATAGGGACATCTCTACCTAGGGCAGGCTGCTCAAAGCCCCATCAAGCCTGACCTTGGATGTCTCCAGGGATGGGGCCTCCACACCTCTCTGGGCAGCCTGTTCCAGTGACCAACCACCCTCATTTTAGAGAACTTTTTTCTAATGTCCAACCTAAATCTCCCCTTTTCCAGCTTAAATCCATCACCCCCCATCCTGTTGCTACAAACCCTTAAGAACAGATCCTCCCCAACCTTCCTCTAGGCTCCCTTCAGGTATTGGAAGGTCACTGGTCTGGATGTGGTCATAGAATTGTCAGGGTTGGAAGGGACCTTAAAGATCATCCCGTTCCAACCCCCTGCCATGGGCAGGGACACCTCCCACTGGATCAGTTGCTCACAGCCCCAGCCAGCCTGGCCTTCCAAATGTCCAGGGATGGGGCTTCCAGCACCTCTCTGGGCAACCTGGGCCAGTGTCTCATGGTCCAGCTCACCCACAAGGAGCTAAACCCAGCTGGCATCTGTCTGCCCTCCCTCTGGGTGCTCTGCTCCCTCCTCACTCACTGCACTGATGGGATGTGATGTTCTCCCAGCTGTGGTCCCACCCCTGCAGCCAGGTCCATGCTTGGGCTGCTCACGGATGCTCTGTCGGGGCAGATCAGCAGAGCCCCTTTGAACACAGGTACCTGAGTGAGAGCCTCAAAGAAACAACCTAAAAACAGCTTTTATTTCTCAGCAGCACTGCTGGGATAAAGAGCAAAAGTGCCCAAAGAGAGAGCAGCTGCCTGGTGCAGGTGTGGGGCTGGGTTCACCTTGCTTGTGAAGCTGGGAATCAATTTGTTAGAGGATTTTCTGGTTGGCAAGGGACAGTGACTATGTTGTTACATGTCTCCTGTCATGTTTTCTGAGGGTATCTGAAATTGCTGAATTTTTCAGTGATAAACAGGCCTGTTTTCAGTTCTGATTTCCTCAGTGGAATCTTGTCAAGGTGTTTATGCTCTGAGCTGTATTAATGCTTCTTGTAGGGATTCCCACAGTAGGGTTTTCCTAATGCAAGGTCTAACAGCTTCTGTGGGGTAGGGTGGGGGTCACCTCATCAGCTTCTGCTGACAGCCAGAAGGACCCTAAAGCATCCCGTGGCCATCCCAGCAGCTCAACATGTGCCACGAAGGTCCATGGCAGCTCTTGGTGCTCCTCTGCACCCAAGGTGAGGAAGGTGGGAATGATGCTGCTTAGTGACCCCACAGGGTAACAACCCCATGCCCCAATCCCTCTCCAATTCCTTCTCCCCTCCCGTGGCTGGGACTCCAAAGGAGATGTTTGGAGTGTAAAAGCCAAGGCTGTAAAAGGAGACATCTGCAACAGGGCAAAACTTTAATCTCTTTAAACCCTAGAGAGAGGCACAGTCAGACAACAAATTAGTCCTTTAATTGCTGCAGTAATCAGCCTGGAAGAAGGAGCCCTGTGCCCCTGCCAGAACCGTGCAGCCCATCAGTCCTCAGGCCCACGTTCCAGAGCTGCTGCTTGAGTTATCACCCTCTGAGATGTTCCCTCTGCTCTGCCTCCTCCTCCTGGAGCTGCTTCCTCCCCAGCTGCTGGAGCATCCTCCTCGCTCAGGCTGGAGCCTTGCAGGGGCTAGTAAATAATTACTTCTCTCCACCCCTCCCCGCAGTGCTGAGCTGATTCCTCTCTCTATGGAGAATTGATTCTTTCCCTTCTCCTGCAGACTTTTATCAGCTCTCTCAAGGGAGGCAGAAGAACCATGCCCAGCGTGGAGGGAGGCTGCAAGCAGAGCTCTGTGGGGTGGGAGGTGGGATAAGAGAGCCCCCACGCCCCCAGAATCACAGAATCATTTAGGTTGGAAGAGACCTCCAGGATCAGCAAGTCCAACCTCCTCTTCTCACGCTCCCTGTGCTCCATCACTGCTCCAGGATGCCCTAATTTGCTTTAATTAGGCTGCTGGCTCTGCTCAACGCCTCCTCTCTCCCCCTTGCTGGTGACTGGCTGCAATTAGCTGATGTCTCAGCACTGATTGACAAGGGTTGTTTGGAAGCAAGGGTGTTGGGTGGTCTTTGATGTCCTGCTGCTGCTGTGCTGCCCACGCCAGCGAGTTTGATGCTCTCTCTGTGGCTTTCTCGTTGCCTTTTATTTGTCTCTTCCAGATCACAGGCACTTTTTGGGGTCGTTCCCTTCTTGTCTGACCTCCTCTGGCTTTGTTTGACAGAAGGTCAGCAGGGATGGAGCTGAGTGTTTTCAGGAGGTTCCAGCAGTGTGTGCCACGTGTCGGGCTCTGCTGGAGTTTGGTACAACCAGCTCGTGGCACGATGAGCCTGAGATGTGTTTTGCTTTGGATTTGAGGCAGTGGTGGTGTTCCTGTGGGATTTAAGAGGACACTGATGGAGACCAACCCCAGCCTCACCACAACCTCCTTTGAGGCAGTTGTAGAGAGCACTGAGGTCTCCTCTCAGCCTCCTCTTCTCCAAGCTGAACAACCCCAGTTCCCTCAGGTGCTCCAGACCCCTCACCAGCTTTGTTGCCCTTCTCTACATCCACTCCAGCCCCTCGATGTCCTTCAATGATGCTGATACACGTTGGCATCCCCCTGTGTGAGCCCAGGGAGGGTACCAGGCTCTTCCTCCTCTCTGGGAGGAAGGCAGGAGCCTTCCCAGCAGTGCTGCTGTCTGGGTGAATTACAGCCGAGCTGATTTCACTCCACAGCACTCGACAGAGCACCTGGAAATGCTTTTGTGACCAAGTGAGGTGAGTAATGAAATGGTGGAATAATTAACAGCAGAGGGAAATCAGTGGAGCAGGCACCAGAGGCTTGGGGAGGGCTGGGGATGGGCTCCGTGTGCCAGATGTCAGGGGAGTGGGTGTTGAGTGGGTCACCCGTGGCCACCCCGTGCAGAGGTGGTTGGAGCCTCTTGCTCCATGTGCATTTTCCTCCCCTCTGCCTCCATCCTGGCCACCAACCACAAGACCAGATCTGGACCCATGTGTCCCATCCCTGCTGACTTGTCCTGGCACAACTCATCTAGGGTTGGGGTCAAACAATTTGGTGCTAAAGCTCCTGATGAATTTTCTCCACGTTCCCTGGGTGCTGTTTGTGCCCTCCCTGGATCCCTGCAAACCCACCCCCACTGTGAGTACCCCTGGTGTTTGGAAGATATTCCCTAAACCCATCTTGGTTCTTCCTCATAGTCCAAGTGAGTTAATGTCTGTTTTCTTCCTGATTCAAATGGCTGCTCCTGCAAATACATGTCAAGACCAGGCTCATAACTGATTATGTGCAGGGAAACAGTGATGGGGTTTGATGCTTGACCCGCTGCTGAGTGTTCCTCCTGGCACATCCAGTTTCCTGGGTGAAATGCAAGTTTTTCCACCTGAAAAACTCTTCAGGCTTCACTTTGTGATGGGCCATCACTGCAGGCACCAGGGCTGGCTTTGGGCTTGGTGTTGCTCCATTCTTGTTGAGGTGATGGGTCCTGGGGTGAAGCTTTCTGAAGTTCTGTAGCTGCCCAGGACTTGCAGGTGCTCTTGGATGGGGGATTTGAAAGTCTTAGAAGAGGTTGGTATGGAAAAAACTGGCTGTGAAGAGCCTTCAGAGCCGTGGTTTGGGTTGTTGGGGGCAGTTAAAGCCCCTTAGAAAAGTTCCTAGAGTTTTTTGGGAGGCTGAGGAGCATGAAGGACTTGCCCAAGGGGTGCAGAGAGCTGGCAGCAAGGGCAGAGGTGGTTCCTGGGGCTTGAGCTGTGCTGGATTATGCTGCATCTCCTGGAGCTACCTTGGGGTAAAGGTGCTTGGTTTTATCTCCCAGGAAGATGCTGAGATTGTGCAAATTGCTCCATCCTCCTCTGAAGAGATGAGTGATACCAAACCCATCCTGGGGCTGTTGGGTGAGCAGCAACCACAGTAAATCTGCACCTACATGAAAACCCCGAGTGTGACATATTTTAGTGTTATTTCACTGAGATTTCTCATCTGGGAGGGAGGAGGGGCCCAGCAGCCAAGGTGCTGCTTCCTCAGAGGTGCTCCAGGCACTAAAAGGAGAATTTATAGTTCAGCGCTTGGGGGAAAAATGCATAATTCATGTTCCAGCCTTTGGGAACCCAAAAAAAAGAGGGAGGTAAAAGAAAAGAGGGATTTCAGTTGTATTTGCAGTGTGAGCTACAGATGAGGCACCACCAGCTGAAGGTGCAGGAACATTTATCTGCTGGGGAGTTACACAGAGCTGGAATTGGGCATGGCTGGAATGTGGCATTGCTGGGATTTGGATTTTGGCATCACTAGGATTGGGCATTGCTGGGATTGGGCATCACTGTGCAGATGTTTGTTGGAGCAGGGAGGAGGTTGTGGTTTATTTGTGGGTAATACCTGTGGATTTAGCACCTGAAAATCCCATGGAGGGGGTTGTGGTAGCTCCTGGACACCAGGAGTGCTCAGCCCAGATGGGACATCAATGTCCCCATGGACCAGCCATTCTCAAGCCATGCAGAAAGCTGAAGCTCCAATGCTTGGTTCTTTCAGGTGCTTTGGGGTTTTTTTCTTTAGTTTAACTTATTTCTTCTCTGCTGCCATCCTGGTTTGAGGTACCTCAGCTCAGGGCAGGGCTGGGAGCAGAGCCAAGGGGAAGAGCTGCCAGTGTTAGTCCTGGGACAGCTGCTGGCAAAGGCACCTCCCTGAACTGACCAGGGGATTTGTTTTTCTCGTGATGAGAGAATTCAGCTTCTCTTGATCCCAGCGCCTCAGTTCCTCTCTCTAAAACCAGCAAGATCTTCACAAAACTTTTTCCAAAGTCATTCTTTCCTTGAGGATGCCTCAGAGCTTGCCCAGACCCCTTGGGCTCCTACCAGCCTGGTCCTGGGAGGGGAGGGGAGAGGAGAGGAGAGAAGAGAGAGTGGGCATCCATCCCCCTCTACTTGCTCAGGATGCAGGGGGGGGCATTTCAACCCTTCCTCGTCCCCTGAGACCCCTCAAAGTGCCTTGAGGGGCAGGAAACCCTCCTGGAAAAGGAGGGCTATTAAAATAGATTTGCTGAGCTGAAGACATTCTTTTCCCCTCTTTTATCAAGCTGCTTTACATTCTTATTGCTGTATTGACACATCCTTCTCCCCCACTCCAATCCAGCCCTAATTTTCCCCCGTTAATCAGGCAGAGCACTGTTGCAGGCTCTTCTGTAATTAAAGAATTAAAGCCCTACCTGAAGAATGCAGATGTGATGGTGAAATTAAATTATTTAAGTAAAGCCAAGCTATTAATTATGCACGTCCTTCAATCTTTCATCTCTTGATAAGCTCCAGCAGCTTTTGGAAGTGGGGGGAAAAAAAGAAGTTAAAAAGTCTTGTGTGAATTAATGAAGCAGGAGAAGCTGGGCTGGGGTGCTGTGGAAATGCAGTTTGCAGTGGGGGCTGGTTCCTTCACTTCCAGACCCACCTTAGGCTCTGGGTGGCTCTTGGGAGAAAGGATGGGGATGGTTGTGATCTACTGAGGTGGTTTTGGGGGGCTACCATGTGCAGCCTGAACTTGCAGCCTGTGCAGGCAGCACAAATCTGCTCCCAGCATCTCTCCAGGCTCAGCTCCTGGAAGCTGCAGCAGGACCCAGGGACAACCCAGGCTCCTGGAGATGTGGCTGAAAGGAATGACAGGTCAGAGGTGGATCTGATCAAAGGCAATGGGAAAACAAGCGAGTGGTGGTGAGGGATGGGTGGCCAGATATCTGCTTGTGCCCAGGCACCCATGCAGGTCCCTCCTGGCAGAGCTGGCAGGGGTCTGCCCCCAGCACAGGGCTCCAGGTGGTGTCCCTGGAGAAGAAGAAGGTGGCTTTGATCCCCAGGGGGCCCTTCAGGCACTCACAGCTCTTTGGTCCCCAGCCCAGTCTCCAGACAGAGCTGGCGGCTGCAGGAGCAGATTTGCCAGGTCCTGGCTCCACTTCTCAGGAGCTTGGATCCAGGAATGGAGAGCTGGACATGGCTGGTGGCTTCCATCAGTGTATAAACAGTAGGAATGGCCTTCACACAGGGTGAGGTTCATTTCAGCCACAGGTTCCTCTGGACTCGTGTGATGCTCTGGCTGTGACCTTGCCTGAGCTTGGTGCCAGCTCCTGGGGTGGAACACATGGGGTGTGTGATCCTGTCCTCAGGAAAGCCAGGAGAGGCTGTTACACAGGAGATGTTGTGCTTTAGGGAATCCTGTCCCTCCTGGACCCTTTCAGAGTCTGGCAGATGTTCCTCCTGGTCTGAGGTACAGCCCAGCACTAACTCCTGCAGGGGTTTTAGTTTCTCTCCATCTGGCTGTGGTGGGAACCAGGGCTCAGCACCCCACAGCAGAAGTGACTCCGTGTGTCAGCTCCTGCCCTTTGTCTGCCAGGGGACGTATTTTACTTGGTTATTTCCTTAATCCCTTGAATTATTTGATAGCCCTTTAGTTTTCTGGCTCAAAAGAGCCAAGTCCTCACCCTCATGGGTCCCCAGCCCAGCTCCACCAGTGACCAGGACAGATGGAGATGGGTCATGGGTGCTTTACAAGCCAACCTGATGCTTTACAAAGGAATTTGTGCTCAGTCACCATCTCTTCAGTACCACAGAGGAGTTTCTCCATGAGGCAAGTGATGGTTGCCAGTGTTGCTGTTCCCAGCTCTCCTGGTGTGACCTCAGGGCTGTCACCTGGCTGGGGACAAGCTCAGTAATCCACAGCATCCCCACCAGTGCTGCTGCAGCCAAAGGATGAAGGGTGAGTGTGGTAAGTGTTTTAAGCTGGGTTGTTTTCCTCCTGAAGGCACCAAGGATGATGCCAACTCCTCACAGCTCCTGCTCCATCCAGCTTCCAGGACACATCCTGCTGGGACCAGTGGCCATCTTCACCAGGCATGTCTCCAGCTCTCCGTGTGTGCAGATGTTCTCCCTTGCAGCTCTCATGTGTCCAACCCTGGGACATCCAGCACCACACAAGCCATGAGCTGGTTCTGTCTCTGCAGCCTTGGTCAGCGCCGATGAAGCAGCCCCAATGATCCTTAGCTGAGGAGATAAAGCAGCAGGAGTTCTTGCTTTATTGCCTCTCGTATTAATTAGAACCAATTATACCCTGTTATTAAGAAGGAAAAAATTTGCCAAGGGAAATATTGCAGCTGAGATACCAATCTAGGAAGCTTCAGCACTTGGGAGTCAAGATGAAGCATCACAAAATAATGACTTTATTTTGGCTGAGCCCCTCGGACAGAGGATTCCCACTCAGGCCCATCAGAGAATCAGAGAATGGGTTGGAAGGGACCTCTGAAGTTCATCTAGTCCAACCCCCCTGCACTAAGCAGGGACGTCTCTAGGGCAGGTTGCTCAGAGCCCCATCAAGCCTGACCTTGGATGTCTCCAGAGATGGGGCCTCCACCACCTCCCTTGTTCCAGTGATCAACCCCCTGTTACATCCTAGATACGACTCAATCTCTCCTTAAAACCCTCTTAGGCTCATCCAAGAGGTTCTGGGCCGTTAATTGCTGATGGAGCCAGGAGGGAGGACAAGGCTGTTGCTCCAGAGGACAGGATCTTTTCATATTCACCTCACTAGTCCAACCAGAGGAGTCCATCAGGGGCTGGAAGTGCTGGACCAGCAGAGCACGACACCCTTTTTCTCTGGGCTGTTGTGCTTGGCTTCCCTCCCTTTGCTTGCTCACCACATCCCTGCCCAGGATGCTCAACCCCCCCCAATAAATCTGCCAATAACCATCTGAAATCAGCAGGTCGTGATGCCCTTGGACCAGCTTTACTGAGCGAGGTGATGTGAGATATTTGTATGTGATGGCTGGGCTGGGAGGGAAAAGAGTAATAGGATGGAAGGAGGCTCTAAATGCTTGACAAACAGATTTACTTGGGTGTAATCAAATGGTGACACGTGCTTGGAGGGAACAATCAGCACTGTTAATGAATTGCAGGCGTGGATGGTGGTGACCAGCCCGGGACTGCTCTGGAGCAGTTTCTGCTGAAAGAAACATTTAGAGCTCTCACATTATCACTTAGGGAATTAAGTGATGCTTTTTTGGGTAATAGACACCATCATTTTCCTTGCTCTGGTGGTGAGGGCAGCTCATGCCTTGGATAAATGGGGGTTTGTATTGATTAGATGCAGGACTGGGCTTGGGTTCTGCTGGATGATGAGCCACATTCTGCCTCTGGATTCCCCATCAGCTGAAAGATGTTTAGGATGCTGGCTGAGGCCAGCCCTGGGCTGGGGTGTGAGGAATGACTCTGAGCTGTGCTGCTGACCTGTGTCCTTGTTGAAGGCAAGGATGGGGGGTTAAGAGCTTGTGTGAGCACAGGGGATGTTTCTGGAGGGGTGCTCTGGGCTTGGTGGGGCTGCACGCTCCTCATGGGGAGCATTCAAGTCCCCTCTAGCTGCTTATTTCTGTGTATGTTGATGCTGAAGAGCATCAATATATATCCCTGGATCCCTCAAGGCAGTCAAGACCCATAGGTGAGACAACCTGTTGTGCAACAGGAGGCTGGGGAGATGCATTTCCAGGGGCTGCTGGGCTCTGGACCTGCAATATGTGCAGATCTTACCTGCCTGCTGATCTTCCATGGGCTTCCGAGGAGAAATGTTCTTAGGAGGAGCTCACAGGTCCTTCAATGCCACCTCTTCCCCTGTTTGGGAACCAACCACTGCTCCGGGTTCCACCATGGCTCTGCTGAGCAGCCCAGGGTGACAATTGGAGCACACGAGGACAGAAGATGCTCCGTACCTCTCTGAACCCAGCCCAGCCCATGGCTTCACCCAGGGGGAGAGAAAAACCAGGGTCATTCCCACTCAGAAGGGGGGAATTAGGGCAGGGGAGAACAAGCTGGAGGGGATATTTTCTGTGCCCTCCTAAAAAGCATGTCTGGGTGGTTAAGGGCTGCCTGGAGGCACTTGTGCCATGTCCTGCTAAAAGAAACACCAGGGGGATGCTCCTGCTCTGAGCAGACCAGGGATGTGCAGCTCATCCCCCTGCTTTCCCTGGGGCTGGAGGAGAGGCAAACACCCCCACTGCTCATTTCACACCTGGTTTACACAGTTCTTGTAGTAAAATCACTTTTAATATTGCATAGAGTGAAATCTTAGATAAGTGGCTGTTCTCAGGGAGGCTTTGATCAACATCTGGCTGTGGGGAATTAGCTGCTGGTAGCCTGGTTGTTTCCCCAGCTTTAGCAGTGGAGGGAGAGCAGGGATTTTGGGAGGGTGTGGATTAAACAAAAAAGAAGAAGAGAAAGGAAGGAGGTGCTGGAAAGAGAAGGGAGAGGTTTGACTCTGCAGATCCCAGTCACAGCGTGAGGTGGGAGATGCACGTGCAAGAGGGTGCTTGGAAGGGGTGGAGATGCTCCTAGAGTTGGGGTGTGGGAGATGCTGACCTCTGATTTTCCACCACACCTCAGGGCAAACCTCCTGAACTTTGTGTCTTTCCCTAAGACCAGACCCAAGGACTAATTCAAACCAGCCAAGGCAAATTGCCAGAGAGGTCCCAGAAGGTTTGGAGGCTTCAGCTCTTCTACCAGTGAGCAAGTCATCCCCCGAGCTGTGCCCCAGCTCCACCTTGGCCCATAATTGATGGCAGGTGGCAAAAGAGCAGAATTATTTAACTGGTGCCTCTCTCTTCCCTTCTACCTTGTATTATCTGTCTTATTTTCTGTTTCCATGCGTTATTCATAAAGCTTTTCATGTCAGCTTGTTTGCCAGGCAGCTGACGGGGAAGCCTGTGGAGGGAGGCAGGTTTGTTCTGCATAAAAGACCATAAATAATCCCCAAACTGCCAAGCAGGGGCACGTTCCAGGGACTTGTGCTTAACGCTGGAAGAATTCCTGTAGCATCATCTGATTTTTGCAGCGAACTTTGGAGTCTTTCCCACTTCACCAGCTGATTTTTGCCCCTCTCTCTGCAGATTAAAGGACAGAGCAGGTGATGTTCTCATAGCATCTTAGTACCCTATCAATGGGCTCCCTGGGAGGGGTTCTTTTCTGATCAGAGGCATCAGCATAAAAACCCTGTGGAGGGTGAGTAGATGGTGTGCAGGGGGCAGTGAGTTCCTTCTGCTCTCATCCAGGGGTACAGAGCACTGCAAGGCAGGGAAGAATCCAAACCCTTTGATCTGCTGGTGAAAAGTCCTGCAGTTTAGCTCTTGACAAGAAAATCTGATTTGTTTTAAGCAGAGGAAAACCATCATCCCACTGCAGGAGTGAGGCAGAAAAGCTGCTGCAAGGGGGTCACTGAGAACACTCCCCTTGGTGGGACCTGGAGCAGAACCAGGAGAACTTTTTAAGGGTCATCCCTTCTTCAGAGCACTTAGGGCTGGAATGGGTGTTGAGGATCCTGGAGGATGAGTAACAAATAACCTACAGCTGCTCCTCAGGTACCCTGTGCCCCTGGAGTTTCCCCCAGCCCCAGTTTCCCCCAGTTTATGACCAACCCCATCCACTCTCTATCCCTGGGTCCCTCCAGTCCAGCTGTGCCAGAGGAAAGGGCCTCTGAGATTTATTTTCTTTGTTTCCTTTATTTAATGTTAGCTTATTCTGGGTGCTTAAGAGTGAAAACTCCGACCCTGCACTTCCAAGAGGGGAAAACTTGATGCAAAACACATCGACCCCCTCCTGAGCTCTCTGAATAAAAATACAGTCATTTGAGAGGCCACTTCTTCTTTTCTGGCAGAAAAACATCACCCTGGAGGAAGATGCACATCAGTAGGGGACTGAGTGTTGTCCTTCCACATCCAGCCACCTCCCAACTGCTGCTCCCCTGGGAGCTGCCTGGTGTGGGCTGGGGGGAGCAGAGCCCCATAGCCATGGGGTCAGACCCTTAGAGGAGGGGGGCATTAATTGTGTTGGGACACAAGTGGGCAGCACCTGAACACTCCTATTCTGCAGCCTGGTTCCTCTTTGGGGTGGTGGAGAGGGAGGTGGTTGAGCAGCAGAGTTTGTAGCAAGGGATGCTGAAGGATGGGGATACCCAGCATCTTCTTCAAGGGCTTGGAGACACCCAGGATCTTCTCCAAGGGCTTGGAGAGAGGTTGAGCATCTCAGAGGGTGTCTGCATCAGGTACAGCTTTGTTTTCAAAGGGGATGGGTTTGGTTGGGGTGTTTAACAGGCAGCCCTGGATGAGCTGGGCAGGGTCCAGGAGAGCAGGATCTGCCCCTGCCCCTGTCTCTGCCTCTGGAGGTGAAGTTCAGCCAAAGCAGCTCCTAACAAAGCTCCTTCTCTTCAAACCCATTAACTCACTGGTGTCTATGAGCGAGCTGGAAATTCACGTTTGCCTGAAAATCCCCAATAGCTTCAGCTTTCTTTTAAATCCAGTTGAGAATGAGCAACTGCTCTAACCAGGAGTTTGTGGAGGCTTCTTTAGGAGGAGAGCAGACTTGATGTGACCAGGAGGAGCTGGCTCTCACACCATACAGCAAAAAGGGCTAAACCCCTTATTTTCCTTTTGGGAAAACCAGACAGAACTTCATTTTCTGGCAATTACCCTGAACTGAGAGAAATAACTAACTCAGCAGCAATGCTGAGGAGGGATGGAGGAATAACAACACCCCACGTCCATCTCCTCTGCAGGAAAAGTGAGGGCAGGAGCTTGACACACCAAATAACTACAATTGCTGGCAGATTTATGGATCAGCCAGTGATATAGAGAGGATCTGAGGCTGGGCAGGGTGTAATATAATAAATCAGGCAAAACCAACAGCCCCCACACTGCTGCTTCCTACAGCAGGTTGCTGGAGGCTCCTATTAAAAATTAACAGAAAGAATTGAGGCTCCTCTGCAGGGTAAAGAGAAGGCAAGAGGTGCCTTAATGGGCAGAGAGAAATAAAGGGATGGAAGTTGCTTGCGAATGAGAGCACCTACTTCCACTCAGGTGGTTTAATGAGGATTTTTTTACCCTTGGCTTCATCCAAATGAGGTGGGAATTGGCACGGTATTAAGTGATCACAGCTTAATGGGCACAATTAGGTTACACAACTTTAGGGGTTGGGGCCAAATCCTGTTTGTGGCTCCCCTTAGGAGATGCTGAGTGAGGCTCTGCAGGGCTGGGGGGCTCTGGGGTGGGCTCTGCCTGGAGGGTGGGATGCTGCAGGTGGTAGAAACTTGGAGATTTTGAGGTTTTTTACACAATGAGGACTCCGAGCTGCTGTTCCTCCTCTTGCCAGAGCCAGGTCCAGCACTGGCTGCTCTGGAGCACCCAACAAGTTTCTCCTCCCCTGTTCCCCCTGTTCCTGGGGGAAGGATGCTCAGGGAGGTGAGTGCCTGGCTCCTGTGCTCAAAGCAGGGCTGAGGTGGTGGGGAGGTGCCTGATGGCTTCATTGGCACCGAGTCCATCTGAGAAGTGTCTGGAGGGAGAACATTACCCCCCAGAGCTGCCCTTTGCTAAGAAGCTGGTAGATGAGCTATTAAAAGGTGTAAATCCCCATGGAACCTGCAAGGAAAGTGTGATAGAAAAACCCAGCTGCCTTTGAGAGAAGGGGTGTTGGATTTAATTCTATTTTCTGTGCGTGAAAGCAAACCATGATCAAGAGCTGTGTTCTCCAAACTGCGGGCTCTCCCATGAGCCAACCCCAGCTCCTGCACTCCCCACCATGTACTACACCATAATGCTGATTAATTCCCTTTAATTCTATTTTTTCCTTGCTAATGGTGACCTGTGCTGGCTTTGCAGTGCTGGGCAGGCAGTGGGAAAGGAGGATCCCCTGGAAATTCAGCAGGGCAAAGGGTGGAGGGGTCCCTTTCCCACTCCACCCACTGTGACAGGCACCAGCTGCTGCTCAAGCCCTGGCTTAGCAGTGAAATTACAAAATAAATCCAGATTTCATAGTCAGAGAGTTAATCACTGGAGCTCATCCTCTTATCTGGGGTCCATAGGTGTGTGCGTCCGTACGTGCTTTCGAAGGGGAAATAATTATGGCAGAGATAAAGCTTTCATTAGTTTAATAGCATCAGGTCCACCCGTGGAGTTATTACAGTCATAAAAACTAATTAGATCCCAGTGATAGGTCCCCCCCTGCTCACTGCATCCCTGCATCATCCATGGTTAGGAGGCAGGCTCCTCAGATCACTGCTAAGAGCAGCTCAGCCTTTCCACGGGCATATAGAACAAGGTGCTTATTTTATATCTATTTTTATATATTTTATATACATTTTCATATATTTTATATGCTCGTATTTAAAATCCTGAAGGGAAAAGCCCTGATTTCCATGGCAGGGTTGGCCTGGGCTCTGCCACCCTCTGGGGTCTCTCCCCTCCCTCCCTGGCAGTGCCCAGCTCAGGCTCCCTTACCCCAGAGCTCTGCCAGCACCTCTTGGCTTGCTCAAAACTCTGTGTCAGTAGAAAACAAATCAAAACACAGACTCTGAACGTGTCAAAACAGTTTTGGCCAGAGTTTTGAAGCCTGGCTGTAGCTTTTGGTGGGATTTGTATTTTTTTCACTTACTGTTCTTTGGCATGTGAAGGGGACCTGCCCCCTGCCTGCCCTTCCCTGCTCGTTTGCTTTGGTTGAGGATAAAAAGCAGCTTTTCTGGGTCTTGGACTGACAGGAGCTGTGTAGAAGGGGGGTGAGGGTCTCCGTTTCCATCACTCCTCTGGCCAAACCCCACTGGTGTGATGTCCCCTTGACCCACCATCTGCTATTGCCCAAACCCCCAGTTGCAGACAGGGTTTTATTGTTGTTCCTATTAAGTTTGGGGTTTATTTGCCTTCAGCCCCCCCAGCAGTGACACCTCTCAGGGTTTTCACTCCCATGTCTGAAGGGGGCATCTGAAAATCCTCTTTAAATGAGAAGCTGCTGCTCTGCACTGGAGAGAGCTGGGACTTTAGTTACCCCATAGCCCGATGCTGACAAGGCTCCTGGCCCAGCCAGACCTGCTGATGATGACACTTGTTGGCTCTGCAGTGGAGGAGAACAGGAATTGTGGAGTGCAAAGCTTCTGAGGAAAGCAAAATCACCCAGACGTTGGGAGTTTGACAGGGTGCCGGTTTTAATGCACCCACTGAAATGTTGTCCTGTCAACAGTGCTACAGGCATGTGTCCATCACCAGAATTTTCCTCTAGAAACCTTTTTGGCAAGCAAGGAATTACTTCTTTGTAGGATTTATTTGGAGTTTTCTGCTTTTGGTTTTAGATTTTAACAGATTTGATAATTTTTAATATATTATGACTATTATATGAATATATAATATCATGCATTAATATAATATTTTATTATTCACTTATCATGTTATATTAATAGTATACTATTTTAATGTAATAACATATAATGGTTATGTATAATTATTATATTATATATTATGAACTATATATTATATCTAATATAATGATTATGTATAATGATTATATTATATATTATGAACAATATATTATATATTATATAATGATTATGTATAATTATAATATTATATATTATGAACTATATATTATATA